>CAJQZJ010001969.1:15738323-15758681 GCA_907164525.1 Lophiomys imhausi
TGTGTGTGTGTGTGTGTGTGTGTGTGTGTGTGTGTGTGTGTGTGTGTATATCCCTTTCAGTCTTGTATAGGTAATCAGAACTACGGTGAATTCTTGAGTATAACAACTATGTCATGCCTGGAAGGCAGCATTCTACAACACTTTTCCCCCTGCTCCCTCTGGCTCTTACATTATTTCCATGCCTTCTTCAGCAATGATCCCTGAGCCTTGAAGAGAATGATAGAGGTGTCCTATGTAGGACTTAGTATTCATCAGTCACTTAGTTTCAGAACACTATCAATCTCTGCAACAAGCTTCACCCTCCTGCATAAAGAAGCTTCCATGACTAATATTGTGAATGCTGGAAACAGTATCACAAAAATATTTAGAAGGCAGTTTGATGTATAGAGATGTTAATTTTTTATGATTGCTATATTCAAAGCATAAATTTTTACATATAAGTAAAAGCAAAATATGAACAGAGAAAAAAATTTAACTGGGTGGGGATGTGGAGCAAGAGGAATACTCCATTGCTGATGAGACAGCAAACTTGTAGAGCCACTTTGGAAATCAATATGGCATTTCCTCAGAAAATTGAGAATTGATCTACCTTGAGACCTAGCTATACCACTCTGGGGCTAATACCCAAAGGGAGTAGAGTAGATTTTTTTGGGTAGCCTGGGGGTGGATGGGGATAGGATCAGGAGGGAACAGATGGGGAGATAAAGGGATAGATTACTGGGAGAGACAATTGGAATTGGGGGGCATGGGGAGCAATGTGGAAACGTAGTGCAAAGGAAACTCCCTGGAATCTATGAGGGCAACCCTAGTGAAGACTGTTAGCTATGGTGGATACTAAGCCTGAAGCAGCCATCTTCTGTAACCAGGCAACGCTTCCGGTGATGAGACTGGAACATCAACCCAGCCAATAAAAATAATTAATTTATTAATTAATTAACTGCAGACAAAATAGATCTACTGAATACTGTTAGACTGGGGCTGGGAAGTGAGGTCAGTTAGTAAAGTGGTTGCCTTATAAATGCAAGGATTCATTTCCCCTCCAGCACTTATGACTTTAAAAAAGAAACAAAAAACAGTTGTGATAGTGCATTTGTAAGCCCAGTCCTGAGAAGGTGGAGACAGGTGGATCCCTAAAGCTCACTGCCCTGCTGGCTTAGCCTGTCTAGAGAGTTCTGGGCTGGTATGAGATCTTGCTTCAAAAGATGCTAGGTAGCACCTAATGGGCCAGCACCCAGTACTGTCCTCTGGCTTCCATGTGCACATGTGTGCACCTGTGCATATACCTAAAAGTACATGGAACACACACACACACACACACACACACACACACAGAGAGAGAGAGAGAGAGAGAGAGAGAGAAATAATGTGAGTTTAAAGAATAGACCATCAAAGGTTTGCTATTGTTACTGTAATGCTCACTAATGCTCAAAAAAAATCATAGCATATTGCTTTACATATAAGTGTGATGACCTAGTGTGAACTTTCTGGAACATAAGTTGGAGTTAATATTGTGAACAGTTTTCATATCTTCTGACACAATAATCATATACTTTAAAAAGCTAACAGAGGAGAGAACAAAGGGTCATGTGCCAAGATGCTAATGGCACTGCAAATAAAAGCTAACTACTGGAAAATAAGTTAATGTGGAGAATGGGGACACATAGATTATGTAATGTTCACACCATGAAAGAATGTGAAGCCATTAAGATTATATTTTCAAAATTCTCATACTGTGACAACTTTACAGGACTGAAACCATTATCAGCAATTATGATTTTTTTTGTTAATACTACATATATAGAAATGTAAATTTCATTAGATGGTGTTCTAGGGAGGTGATTTTGATCTTTTCATATGTTCTTATGACTTGCATATTTTTGATGAGACTGTATTTTTTTAATTTAGTGGCATTTATACTTTGAAGCAATGTCAGAATCTACAACTAAACAAATTAAAGGTGAACAACTATTCTAAAGACTGTGTAAAGAACATTGAAAACAATTTAGCACATAACTTTGGGCTTAACAATGAAGGCCTATCTTTATTCACAGGAAACCATATGCACGGATGCAACATGAAGAGCATCTAAAGTTAAACCAAGGAAAACACCCCCAAGTCTATACACAATAGGCAGCTCCGGCACTTAAGACTACCAAGAGCCAGAGCTAATGCACAGACTGTCCCCATGGCAATCTGATCAGACGGAGAGCGTTGGCTGTATGGGAGAAATCCTTGAAATTGTCTTACCTTCATCTGCATCTTAGTTCCAATAGATTTCTTTACAGATAAAATTAACCCCCCAAAGTCTATATATTGATTGGGAAAATATGGCAGCTCTATGTGCTAACCTATTCTGAAATAGGTGTGGATTGTTCTTTAAAACTGCTGCCAGAATCTTGATAGATTGATCACACAGTTAAGTCTGGGCACAACAGACAGCTTTTCTTGACTCCTTTCCAGGGTGTGGACTGGAAATCCATTTTTGTCATTAATGCCATTTAGATTGTTTTCACTGGTCTTGAAAAAAATCAATTATTCATAGGAAGCATTTCAAAATAATTAACTTCTTGTTGCCTTTTCAATGGACTTTTAATGATTTCACTTTTAGATTTGGCAGTATCTTTTACAAAACTGAATAGGGCATGTGTTATTGCCCATTAAACCTACTTAAACCAGATAAATATATTTCAAACATGGCAGACTTGCCTAATTTTCATTACATACACATGGAAGTGTTTGCGTGTCTCCTCACTTCATTCTTGTGGGAAGGACGGCACTTTGAGAGAGGACCTTGGCAAAGTCAAACCCTTGCTTCTATTTCCACAAATGTAAAAGAGAAGTGGAAAACACTCCCTTACTCACGGTGCTAACGAGGGACAGAAAATACCGTGTAAAGCTCCTTATTAAAAAAAATGCTTATATCATATGTATGATTTTCTAATATTTTTTGTTTTAGGTTTCTGGATTTCTTTTCCGTAATAGAGCAAAATAAAAAGATTTGATTTGATAAAAATGTGTATAGTGCACACTGGTTCCGTTGCAGAACCACTCTCTTGCTTATTGTTGTTACCAGATTCTTAGCTCACAGAGCTGGACCGTTACCATTAGACATGCAGTGTACACAGAGGTGACAAACTCATGAGCCAATGCTAAACTGCTTCCTCTGAAGAACATTATGAACACTAGGCAGATCAATACTGAATTTTAGTTGGACTTAGAGGGGCTATCCTTATCTAAGTGTTCCATTGCCCCTCAAACTACGTGCTTTCTTGCCCTTCCTCTTTTGAGACAGTGTCTTGAAAGATAATACAAGGTAGTCCCTATCCCATGCCTTTACCCTTTGCCCGGCAGGCATCCTACTTCCTCCTACAGACACATGCCTTCTTTTTACTCTCCTGCCCAGTCTCCCAACTGCTGGGATGAGCTGCCCACTATCCCATACCCACCTTTCAAAATAAATACAACTTTAAGAGCAAGGCTTTAAGAACACTGAAATTTCCCATTTTAAAAGAGGTTAAAGATAGCATAGGTCCACTCCTTGTTAAAATTTCACTTTTTACATTTTGCAATGACTTTCAGTCAGTAAATTTTAAAAAAATGTGTTTAATGACGTTGATAGTCAGTTTTATTGTAGAGATGTTTTAGTTACATCCTTAGTTAGTTGCTTCCAATTGTTATCAAGTACCAATCCACATTAATCACAGGTGTTTTTAATTCAAAAAGCTGATCTCTACTACTTCCTCAGCATGGCTAGGTGTTTCACTGACAGTAGACGATCGGGCAATAACGATTACTCATCATCTTAGTTTTTTTTCCACTGTAAAGCATGAGGCAAGTGGAAACTGTTCATCCTACTGATGGCCTTCTGCACCACTGGGTTGGTTTTATTGATGTGCTATTTCTCTGCTTGGCATGTAGACTCCTCTCCATCCCACTCCTTTACTCTTTGCCCAGCATCCTATTTTCTCCTACAGACACATGCCTTCATTTTGGATCTTGGGATCTGCACAATCCTCATTCCCTGAGTCACCCACTCAAGAGTTAGTTAAAGGATTTAGCTCACCCACCAATCGCAACACGCAGCTTCAAAGCCTGTGGTCGGTGTCCTATCTCGATTAAAGACAGAACTGGATCTTATTGACTCACGGTTGCGACAGCTGTTCACCAATTTTAGCTGAAACATGAATGCTCACTGCAGTGGCAGATGCTCAAAAATGTTCATTAGGTGGCCTAGATGACACGGGATGATTGCGCTTACAGGAACAATATGCATAAAGCACTCCTGTTCAGCGTATAATTGAAAGTCTTAGAGGATACATCTCACCAGTTGCGTTTTACACACAATTGCAAATGGTCGGCTAGGGGTTAGACATTATTTTTCTTGGACTAGCTAACTCAGTTGGAACAAATATGTTTTCTCTCCAGGTTTACCATTTCATTTGTGAGGATGTGAAGAGACAGAAGAACCTAAGCAGTGTTTGAGACCTGGATTGCCACCAGGATTCTGCTGGCACCAGCCCTGAAGTTATTAGGCCACTGGGACACCTCAAGCTAATTAACATACTCCTGCAGTGTGGTGGGTAAAGGAGAAAGAGCATCTCTCAAATGCTACCACAGACCAAAGGTGGCATTCTCTTTTTCAGCCCAAGGGAGCTATCTCTGTGTGCAAGTTAAGGAAAAGAAAATGTGTTTTCATGAATGGATTTTAGGCCTTTACTTTTATATATGTTATACCATGAAGATACATGATATTAAAACAGAAAGATGATTTTTTTCAGGAAAAAATCATTAGCATTTATTTGTGTTTGGGGAGGGAAAGGTGCCCATGCCAAGGCACATGAGTGGAAGTGAGAAGATAACTTTCAGGAGTTGGCTGTCTTCTTTTCCAGGTAGGTTCTGGAGTTCAAATGCAGAGTGTTGAGCTTAGTAGCAATCACCTTTACCCCCGGAGCCACCTCTCTGGCCCTCATAAATTTTTTAATGAGTAAGCGAGCACACATTCCTGTAGTGTATACTTCTGGCATTAATCTCACTAAAGCAAAATTGTTTTGATGGAAAACATTTGACTGATGATCTGCCCTGTCAGGCGAAACACACCCTGGTTCAACTTTCAAAATGAAATCTCACAGTGAGTATTTTGTACTCAGAGATCATAAAGTGGCAGCATGCAGCAGGATCTTGTGATGTCAACCAAGCTGCTCTCAAACATGGATATTCCTACACTAGCCTCCCTAAGGTTGAGAGGGATGACCACAGTGTTAAATTTTAAGCCACCTCTACATCCTCAGAAACAGTTTACAGGGACTACTGACTTGCTTGATTTTAAATGATACTGTGCATCTTCAACTGACTGAAATGCCGTGTGTCATATATTTAAGTGAATGCTTCTTATTAAGTTTGGATTCCCAGAAGCTTCTCTGGTCCCAGGGCAAGAAATCAGAGTCATTTGGCATTTATTAAGAGTCCCTTTTTTGCTATATAGCCACTTTAGAAACTTCTTGGTGATACAGTGATGAGGTTAGTTAGTGACCTGAGACACTGGTCCATGTCAGGGGAGACCACTGGTGATAATACTATCACATGAAATGGCTTTCTCCTCTCTTATGATGGCTGCCATCCAAAAAGAAAGAAGTGTGGTATACCCTTGGGTGGGGTTTGCTCATCATCGAGAAAGATACCATCTTCTTTCATGGATATGCAACAAGGATTAAAGCCATTTCTCAGATTTTCATAGACACTGACGATAACACCCAGTCTACATGGCAGTGTTTTGTGCAATAAGAAGAAAATGCTGGGAAGTATTTTTACATGTAGAACCAGCATAATCCTGGCACACTAGGAAGTAAACGGAAGTTACCAATCAGTTTCATAGCTAGATAGAAACAGCAAGTGTCCAATAGAAGCTTCTCAAGATGAAGGAGCACTAAGGGGTTTATTCTATTGACTCCAATTAGTTCATCAATTTCTTTTTACAATAAAAATAAAAAAAAATTCTTTAAAGCAATGCTGACTGCTAAAGGTATTTTAGAGGAGGGAGGAGGGGAAAGGAGAGAGAGAGAAGTAGAGGGGGAGGGAGAGACTGATTCAGCAGATGATTTATGATTTTAATGAACTTGACTCTTTGAATTCATGGCATGTCTTGAGGATTTTTCACAAAAACAATCAATCCTTTTCAGGGCTTAACGCCGCAGTAGCTTCCTGCACTCATCCAGCAGATCTCCATGGACACACTCGGATGCCTTTCACTTTCTGCATCTCCACAGGGTTATATTTGGTGACAGAAGAAAAAGCCAGGGTGCTTTCTGTTGTAAAGCATTCCTGGGCCCTTAGACAGCATCAACATTTGTAATATAAATTACTATCAGATAGTTAGAGAATGAGAAAAAACAATTTCCATGCACACAGACAAAAGAGGACCACTAAAAACTCCAGAAAACACCAAGCAACCATAAACAAATGGTGTGATTTAAGGCAGTGGTAAACATGTAAAGGGTCCTAGAGTTGGAGCAGCCCAAGGCAAAGCTCCAAGTCTGTGCCTCTCTTAAATGGACACCATGTACAGAAGCAAAGAGGGTAAGGATGCAATTAAAACATCAATCCAACCATGCTGCTGAATAATTCCAAACATTGATTCCAGGTTTTCCCAGCAAGTAAACCAGATTTTTTTTTTTTTGTAGGAACATTAGGACTGATTTCTGAAGTGCTTTAATTTATGTAAACAAACCTAGAAACTTTTGCTTGAATGTTTGAAGTTTCAACCAATGTTACACGACTGTACTGACATTAATAAATAAAAAGAGAACATTTCCCCTTTAGTTGCTGAGATGAGGTAACTATGACAGTGTCCAGATCCAGAGAAATCCATCCCAAGATGTCTTTGGTTTTATAGACCATCTGTATGATCACTTGTAACACTCATTAAATTAGCACAGGTTAAATATAGTAACATCTTACCAAATCTATATTTGCTAAACAAACATTTATTCAGAGAAATATCAATTTAAAAACTCCAATAACATATTCCATGTATCTTACTGATTACAAATGAAAACTTTCATGGGTCAGTTTGAAAGGTTCTTAAACCATTTCAGATCTCAGCCTATCCAGAAAATCTAATTATATAGTGCCCTCGGGTAGTATGATATAGCTAAGAAAGTTTTGGTAAAGAGATAACCCAACAGAGTACCATAGAACACTGAGGAGAACACAACTTGCTGCCCTCAAACTGTACTCTGTCCCAATGACCCAACTCAGCCATCCTCTGCCTGACTACCTTGAGTTTCTTCCTTTTCTGCCGCTCCCTAC
This sequence comes from Lophiomys imhausi, assembly GCA_907164525.1. Taxonomy (NCBI): domain Eukaryota; kingdom Metazoa; phylum Chordata; class Mammalia; order Rodentia; family Muridae; genus Lophiomys; species Lophiomys imhausi. Next base: position 15,745,629 of record CAJQZJ010001969.1, read on the forward strand.
ACACCCCAACCCTCATTGTCCATGGCACCTTAATGATGACATATCTTTGATTGGTGAACAGTCTTTGTCAGAGTTTCAAATCATAAATTGTCTAATACATTTTTAAATTATTTATTTAGTGTGTTTAGTTCTAAATTCCTTGAGAATTCACAATGTGTCTGTCTTGTTCCCTTCACCTAACTAGCCATTTAACTATGTGCATGGTAGGTGTCCAACACATATTAATTCAATGAATAAACAATGAATTTAGGGTTTATTATCTCAGAGGAATATTTTCTGCCATTTACACTTCTGTCCTCTCTGTTTCTAGAGACAACGGTGACTGTGCTAAATCGTCCCCTTTGTGAATAGGAGCCGACCTTTCATTTTGTTGCTATCACAGAGAAAAGGGTAGCTACTGCTCAGCCATTTGCAAACTGCCTCCTCTCCACTTTTAAACTGATTTCCATCCTCACTCATTGACTACTTTCCCTCTGTATTTCATGGAGACAAATGTCCACACTTTTCTATCCTCCAATCTCCTCTAGGATTTTTTGAGCTCCAATCTCTCTCTTCACTGATTTCCTTGGACCCAGTAACACAATCAAGCCCAACTTCCTTCTTCCGTTGTCCCCCTTTTACCAAATGCATTAGACATGTGCACTTCCAAACATTCTAACATCACCCGTCATCTCCCTGTAACATTTCTCTATTTTCTCTCTGGAGATCACTTTATCAGCAGAAGCCAGCAAATATATCAACCTCAATGGGCAAAAAATACGTGTTTAATGAATAATACAAAGACGAATAAGAGTGGTTATTGAATATAGAATGAATGACAAGTGATGTAAAGTGGACTTTCAACTTAATAAGCATCTCTTATTATGCTTCTTGTATGTTCCCAGTGTCAGCTGCTGTCAATAGAGCAGCACACAATGACACTGTATTGGTTTCAAAAAGCAAACCCTGTCTTACTGTCATTTTCATAGAAAATGGCTACTGTTAGCCATTTTAACTCAAACTTACTTCAAACTTCCCCTAAAAATTAACAGGTTTTCTTGAACTTAGCCAGTACTTCCTTCTGCTCAATTACTAAAATCTTTAATTATACATTAATCCCTTAGGATAAAAAAAACTCAATGCTCAGACCAGTAGAAAATACCTCACCATAAGTTTCCACTTCAAATATAATTTCCAGCTCCCTTTTCAGAAATAGGTTTACTTTTTGATTAACAGGTCATGGAGAGAACTTCAATTAATTTCCCCTTTATGTCCTTCCTGTGAAGTTTTGTCATTCAAAACTTCAAAACTATTACAATAAATGTAATGACTCATCTTATAGTTGTTTAGGTGCCTATCGTACTGAAAAATCTTATTGAAATACTGGACACCTTAATAAAACAAGAAGCATTTCATATAAGCATATAAAGTGCAAAGACCCCTTAATATTCTTTTTCTTCAATGATGTATACGAGAGATCCTATGTCTTGAAATATACAGCAGTGAGAGATAGAAACAGTTATGGGGGGGTAGATTTACTTACAAAGAATGAGCTAATGGAATTTGTTCTTTGGTGACCTTTTCTTTTGAGACTTATCCTTGACAATCCTAGGAAAGGTCCTAGAAAGTTTGGTCATTTACAGACATACCTTTCTAACGTTCTCTGCTACCCATATAGGCAAAGGGAAGGACAATGAAAGACAAGAAGAAAAAAAAACTATCAGACACAGAGAGTGGGTATGTATCAGACTTTAAGCATGAAGAGATATTTTAAATGTATTTAATGTAGAAACATTTGCTATTAATATGAAGCAAAACCATAGTGATTACTTATTAATCATTACAATTCATATGGTAAAGAGTTTGTTTTATTCAACTGGCTGGCTATAACACCAATTAATAGGTGGTCCGTGTGTTAAAGTACTTGACAGCATGGAACTTTCAATTAGCTCAAAGTTTAGTCCATAACTGTACACATCATGTAAAATGAAAACTACTTGAAATCATGTGTAGGTTAGTTAGATTGAACTATCTTGATGATATTCAATAGTAAAACACTCAATGAACTCAGTTTGGGTGTAACTGAATGGTGTTTGTCAATTCTCCTTGGGATAATTGCAACCTAAGAAGGAACGTTCGCAGTGGGCTGCCAATCTCCATCTGTTGTGTAAGTGATTTGGATTCTGGGTCTAAACTGCAGGAGTGCAGAGGAAGGAAATCCCCGTCCATGCTACCCTCTGAACGTCAGCATATTTCTGTGTGTTTGTTCTGTCCCATGACTCATTCCTAACCTGTACTGTGCATGGATCTGAAACACGTGGGATGAAGGACAAGGTGAAAGTTAAATCATCCAAAAGATAACATGAGCAAAATCACAAAATACATAGAGCAGTCAGAACCATCTCAGAACCAGAGCCTCAATGTAGCTGCCTTGTATACTACATACACTGAATATATTTCCATGAAATGGCTCTTCAGGTACCCAAAGCTCTTTTTTTTTTTTTTTAAAACATCCCAGACTATTTGTTTTAGAATTGCACTTTCCTAATCCTTGCCCATGAGGACTTCATATTATTTAAAAAAGATGAGGATCACTACTGTTATGAAACTTTTTCTTGCTCTTAACACAAAGATGAAATGTCTAAATATGGTGATCACTTTACAAATGGACAGCTGTATTTGCAGGTAAGTCAGTTTCAATCAAGAACACAGAGCCTCCAAATGGAAGCTTATATTCATTAGAAAAAGAGTACTTGATCTGAAGAATTGAGAATCTTATTAAATTATACACCTGAAAAGAAATAATCATGATGTTTTGACAGTGTCTACAATTTTTATTTATTAAATTTATTCATATTTATTTTTGAAAATTGGAAAAGGATTATATATGACATTCAAATACTGTTTGTTAAGTTCATTTAAATTTTTAAAATAATTTGTGAAACTTGTAAATTTAAACTATAACAGGCATATATAAATAGGTATAGATAGAGATAAAATAGATTGCTGCAATTTGCTAATTTATATCTAAAATTTTTTTGGAACTTGGGTCTTTCCACAGATTTTCATACACAAATAAATAGTCCAAAACATATCATGACATTTTCTAGTCATTTAAAATATTCTTCTAAATCTATGACTAAGTTAGCTATGTGAAAGCTTAGCTACTTAGATAAGTCTTTAATGTATGGACTTGGGCCATCACTAAGAAATCAGCGAAGGCATTCTGCACAGGCATACACAGTCATAAAGTAACATGAAACTTATGGCTTCTATTCAAAAAAATCCCTTCTCCTAATGTTCATCCAGACATGACAAAGTGGATCAAATGTCTTCAAATTAGCTTCCATATTTAGTTTGTTTTGAACATATTCAAGTTATTTGTTATAATACATAGTTCAGTAAAACTAGCAAGAATTTTAATAAACATCTCCAGTAAATTTAAAATCATTACCATTCATACTTAATAATAGCCACATGATATAATTCTGGATTTTTGCTAATTCGATATTTATAAATAGAAATATAATTTTGATTATACTACATTATTTCTTTTACCATGTATTAGTTACATAATTATTGATGGAACTAAACTCTGTAGATAGTATTTATTTAGATAATGAGATATTTAGTTATTCATAAAGAATGTTCACACAGAGATCTTTGAAGTTTCCAATTTCATTATCTACATTATACAATAAAACCTGAGAAGTCTCCCTACATACATAGCATGGAATTTGCTTTATCAAACAACAGTTTTAAAGATCTAATCACTTATTATTCCATAGGAATACTAAATACACTTTTCCCCATTTTTTGAATGGATTATTTGGTTTCTTGGAATTTAATTTCTTGAGTTCTTTGTAGATTTTGGATATTAGCCCTCTGTCAGATGTGGGGTTGGTGAAGATTTTCTCCCAGTCTGTAGGCTGCCATTTTGTTCGAATAACAGTGTCTTTTGCCTTACAGAAGCTTTTCAGTTTCATGAGGTCCCATTTATTGATTGTTTGTCTTAGGTCCTGAGCTGTTGGTGTTCTTTCTGTTCAGGAAGTTGTCACCTGTGCCAATGAGTTCGAGGGTTTTTCCCACTTTCTCTTCTAGTAGATTTAGAGTGTCTGGCCTTATGTTAAGGTCTTTGATCCACTTGGACTTAAGTTTTGTACAAGGTGATAAGTATGGGTCTAATTTCATTCTTTTAAAAGTGAACATCCAGTTGGACCAGCACCATTTGTTGAATATGCTGTGCTTTTTCCATTGTGTGGTTTTGGCTTCTTTGTCAAAGATTAAGTGACCATGGGTGTGTGGTTTCATTTCTGGGTCTTCAATTCAATTCCATTGGTCCACTGGTCTGTTTCTATACCAGTACCATGCTGTTTACAAAGTAAGATTTTCTTCCAAAAGTGTAGATCATAAGCTTCACTTTTTAAATAGTGTGAATGAACTGAAAACTGGCTCTTTCCACTACTATCAGGAAAGCAAGATCAAATAAGCCAACAAATACAAGAGTGTCAGGTCAGGGCACGCTGTTAACATGCATGACATATGCGGTCAGAAGCCCTGTCCTTTCTCATCTACATCACACCTCTTTCCCTGAAACTAAGGGGATCTCAATTACCTGAAGGTTCCTCAAACAAACTTCACTTGAAAAAAAATTTCTCAATGCCAAAATAGTACCCAGCAAACAATGACAATCTTCTATTTAATTATCCTTCTTTATAAATCATGAATCTGAATTTGAACTATGAAAGATGACATTGGCTATTGAATCATATCAGACTGCTACAGTGGAACAAAATGAATAAAATTTAATTGTTTTTGTTTTACCTCCAGAAGAAAGTATGTAAAATTTTATTATAAAAACCTGTTATGTAATTAAAAAAAAATAGAACAACTATGTTGGACACTGGAAAGTGACTGTAACCCATCTGTGTGCTTCCCTCAATGTGAAATTCACATTTTGAATTCAAGAAGTTTACAGGACAGGAAATATTCCTGACATGATCTTCATCTCTAATAGTCTTTAGTCAACCATAGACTTTTTTCTTTTGAAATGATTGTCCTCTTTAAATGGAGCAGAGTCCTTTAAACCCTGTTGTCACTAATTCATTAATAGATTTAAGTTCTCCAGTTTCTTAGGAAAATCTACCCTGAAACATTATAGAGGGATAAGAAAACCACCACAGATACAGACATCCTCAGCAACAGTATCCAGGGCCTTTAGCCTTTTGTATGGTGGAAGTAATTGATGGAAATGTACTTATAAAGGCTATAGACAATTGTCTCTAATAAATCACGTCAACTATCTAGGAAAGGTGTTCCACAAAGTGATGAAACACTGGTGATAGGGAGATGGTAGTTACATGATTAGGTGCATCATCACAGAAATGTTTTCAGGCTTACTTATAACTTTCTCATAGCGAGCAGATGTGTGTTTTCAAAGCAGGCCGGAGTTATTTGAATTCATACCACAGATCATTTTCCTTTTCCCTCTCCTAACAAAAGCCCAGATGGCCTCCATTTCTTTGTGTGTGCATGTGCATATGTGTGTGCTGGAAGATATAACACATGAACCACTGTGTGCAATGATTTTTAGATTAAAGATATTAATTATCATTTCCTGCAGAATGTCCCAATCTTTCTAAATGGTTCTGATGCTTTAATGCCATTATCTATCTGGGTGTCAGGTGAAACATCTCTCCTTGTAACATCCCTGGTGCCTGGCTGTGCAGAACTCTCCCCAGAAAGGCTGCAGAATGGAGTGAAGGATTCTGGTTAAAAACTGTTTAGTGCAAGATCTGTTCTCTTGGTTAATGCTGAGTAAGACACCACTTCATATTATTGTTATAAATATTGTTGGTACAGTCTGTGGAATGTGGAACACACGAAAGTACTGTTCTCTTCACCTAGGACTGAGAGCAGAAATGGCAAATCAAGAGAAAAAGTATTCCTCAGTATCTTTTTTCTCAGGGAAATTACCTATAGTTCCTTTGGGTAATCAACATAAAAAAAGATATCCTAAGGCTCAAATCAGTCAAAGAGCTATAAAGGTGATTACACAGACATAAATCTACATAATTATAGTTCACGTAAATGATTTTTAACTGAACAACTTGCAAGGATAGCAAAAATGAAATTATTTTTAGTCTATCAAAGTAAAGCAGAAACTGCATCTATAATTCTTAGGTCTATATAAACACTAAAGTATGATAGATTACTTGGTCATTATCTTTCTAGATAGCTGAATTAGGCAGTGTTTATATTTGGTAATATAGCAGCAATAGGAATGATTATGTTTTCTACCCAAGGCCAAGTTCTCATTATTTCCAGAAATCAAATAAAAATTCTAGAAATTACCAAAGCTATCATTAAAATGTTAGGAAACAGTAAAAACTATTATTTCAGATACTGAAGATCTTCTGATGTGAGGCTTGCGAAAAAAGTTTTATTAGGGAACTAAAGTGCATTTGATACTTCATGAGAATGGACACAAAATGTTGATCTGCCTTGTGCTGTGACAGAAAATGCAACTTTCAAACACCAAAAAAATCTTATCCTATGACTGTGATCTATGAGCGTGAAGGGAGTGCATGAAGAAAGGCATGGCATGGTGCATGTTCTCCAAACATTAGCTGAAAAGGACTAAATGAATACAAAAGAAGAATGTAAATTGAAGATTTTCTAAATACTAAACTGAAAGGTTTACATGATTTTGTTCTCATGTTCAAATCTCTATCTCTCTCCCTTTCTCTCAAATATGCACTTACACACACACACATACACACACACACACAAGTAGATTTCTGAACTTTAAAGAGAAATATTTAACAAAAGCAGAAGAAAAAAGAAAGAATTGGAGTGTATGGCTTCCTTAGGATATAAACTACCTCCTCTACACCATTCTGCTAAATGAGTATGCCTTGAAGCCTTCACAGTACATTTCCAAATAACTTCCCTTTCTGACAGTATATGCTCTCGTTAGCAAGAGGAGTGTCCTCTCTGTGACACTGGATTATACTAGGTGAAAGGAAACTAAGGACACAGATTACTGAAACAGGATTTTTCCATGACCTGATAGGCAGTCTGGAATAATTTCTAGTGAAATAATTTTAACAAATAGCATCAGAAGGCCAAATAATTGATATTTCACTAAAACATAAGCACATGTTGTTTTCAATTAACAAGAAATTAATTGATTAAATTCCAACTTGACATGTAATGTTTCCACCATCAAATTTTAGAATATTTTAACTAGTTGTGGCATTTCTTTTTCTTTTTCTTTTTTTTAACATTTATTTATTAATTCAAGTTACATCTTGATCACAGCCCCCTCCCTTCTCCTATTCTGGTCCCACCTTCCCACTCTCTCCCTCCTTTTCATTGCATGAGAGGGGACTCACACATATCAAGCCCACTCAGTTCTTTAGTCACATGATGGCTAAGAGCTTGCTCTTGCACTGGTGCCCAACATAGCAACTCAATTAGCATAAGGTGTTCCACTAACAGGCACCATAGTCTATGACAGACACCCCCTCACACATACACCACTTGCTAAGGGATCTGTCTGAAGGCCAAGTTGCCTATCATCTATATATGTATAGGGGGGCCTAGGTCTGGTCTATATTTGCTTCTCTCTCTCTCTCTCTCTCTCTCTCTCTCTCTCTCTCTCTCCTGTTAGTGTTTCACTATCTGTAAGCCTCTGGGGAGATAGATTTGTTGGTTCTGTTGATCTTCATATGGTGTTCTTGTCCCCTCCAGGTCTCTCTAGTCCTCCTCCCTCTCTTATACATGACTCCCAGAGCTCAACCTAATGTTTGGCTGTGTGTCCCAGCATCTGTTTTGAACCACTGCTGGATGGAGTTTCTCATAGGATAGATCTGCTAGGCATGGTATTTTTAGTAACCAGAGAATTCTATGTATTGCTGTATCATTTATTTAAAATGATATCTATATTCTGAATCCATCATGCAAGAAATCGTTACTGTACATAGTCTCAGCTAGTAATTATTTTCATGAAATATAGCTTTCTGCAATAATACTTATTTCAATTTAACTTCTTCATAAAAAAATTTATTAGCTCTTTGAGAACTTCGCAGATGAGTTTTGACCACTTCTACCCCTTCCCTCAACTCCTCCCAGATCCACTCACCTTCCCAATTCACTTGACTTTATGTCCTTTTTTTTTTTTTTTACCTATTAAGTCCAGTTTGTGCTGTCTTTATATTCATGTATATATGATGTTCCATTAGGTCATGGTTGACCTACAAATGGCAACATTCTCAAAGACAACTGATTATTCCTCTCCCAGAAGCTGTCTATTGACCATAGTTCCTTGGCTAGGGTTGGGACTTCATGTCCCTCTTTCCTCTATGTGATGTTATTTGGTCTGGTTTGAACTTGCATAGGGTGTGTGATGTGGACATAACCTCTGAATTCATATGTGGAGCTGCCTTGCTACTGTTTTCTTGTATTTATTCATTGCCCATAGTTCTTACACTCTTTATGCCCCCTCTTCTGCAGTAAGCCCTGAGCCTTTGGAGGAGGGGGTTGGTATACATGCTCCATTTGGGCATTTGGGGCTGAGCATTCCACAGCTAACTATCATCTGTACCTTGGCCAGTTGTGGGTTGGCATCAATAACCATCTACTGAAAATAGAAGCCTCTCTTTGAGGGTTGAGAGACCTACTAATCTATCAGTATACCCAATAACTAGAGGTCAGTTTATTATGTTCATTTAGCAGAAAAATAGTATTAGGTTATCTTGTAGGACTTAAGACTACAATGAGCCTTATAGAACATTGTTTCAGCTCTGGGTTTTTTTTTTAGCTTAAGTTGTGAATACAAAAAATAAAATTTCTGGCAAAAAAATGTTTTGCCTGAATTAAGGAAGATTTTTCCTAAAATATTACTCGTGCTTGGTTAATGCTCATTTATCTCCTTTCATTCTCAAAAAATAAAGAGAGACACTCACAATATAATGGTATTCCTGGTAGTATATATGATAAATAGATCAAGGTACATGCATGAGAATTAAGGGAGATTACCGGGGAAATCTTCCTCTCTTCTTAGTTTGGACCTTTAAACCAAGTGCTCATACTTATCAGCTACATCATTGTTATGGCTTGAAGGTCAACCACGTTTCTCAGGCCTGGTTCAACTTAATTTCTTTTTTTAATAATTTATTTTTTATTCCTTCAAGTTAGAGCTCAATCACAATCCCCTCCCTACTCCCCCCTCCAGTCCCACCCTCCCACCCTCTTCCCCCCCAACCCCCCATCCTCTTCCCTTTTTTTTTTTTTATGTTTAAGGTATATCTTTTCCCCCTCAACAGCTCCCCCTTTCAGGCCAACAAATGGTTCTTTCTCTTATAACAATAAATACAATACAAAACAACAGAAATAAATAGGCCACAATTATGAGAGTTATATGGCTTAGCATACATTCCCAGTGTTCAGTCCATATGTATTTGGTCCCTGACTTTAACATTCTACTATCTAACTATCTCCTTGAGTTTAAAGTTCTATATCTAACTCAGCTTTTGTACTAACTTGCATCACAATTTTAAAAGCATCTTCTTAGATCCAGAACACCCTCTTGATTCCTAAACAACTTAATTTCTAGCAGATACCATTACAGAGGTTGTAGAACTTTTAGGAGGTGAAGGCCGGGTTAAGGAAAGCAAGACCATCCCCTTTACCAGGATTCCCTTGGATTTAAACAGCTGCAACAGGCTCCAGCCTCAAGTCCTTCTCTGAGATGTTGGACTGTATCCCCTTTATCCATGAGCCAAACAAACAAATAAATAAATCCATGCCTCCCCTTAAGTTGCTTCTTATGAAGTATTTGGACACAGTGACCAGAAAAGCAACCAATAGAATCATTTTGAGCAAGTTATGTAAGTTCTTTATGTTCCATCTTCTTTTCTAAAATGCATATAATACATCTTCAGAGCTTCCAGAGCTGAATTGTTAGACAAGTGCAAAATATTTAGCAGTAACTGGTACATTCATCGTGTACAAGAAACAGTGCACATTCTACTTTTTAGATGACTTTTGAAAGTAGGAATTTCATTTCATTTTTGTATTCCAAACAATGATAGCAGTGCCTCTAAAATGACATAATGACACATTCTGGTTTGAGACATGTTCTTTTCCTCCTCTGCCCATCTCCCATCTCATGGCATTGCAAAGGCATCAAGAGGCATCAGAATAGACCGAGGCAATGAGACTTACCTTTATCTACAGGACTCTCAAGTTCTATAGTTCTACATCATCCATATGTAGTGAGCTAATGTGTGACACAGAGGACTTCACATGGAACAAGAAGAGATGTGCATGTACGTAAGCAATTACCATGAAGTGGAAAGGAAGCAATCAACACTAATCCAATCAAAAGAAACACACTGAAACAATGTGACCTCATAGAAGAGAAGCAGCTATCTTTTCAGACAAAGAGGAAAGAATCACACATAAGTTTGTCCCTGTTCCACGTGAAAGGCCTTGCCTGGGTTGTGCTGGTTTCTGCAGTTGACAGGGATGTGACCCTGTGCACACCGATAACCCTGCGTCCTTGGCATTTAGTTTCAGCTTACCTTATTTATCTTCACCCTAGTCATGTTTCACACTGTCTTCTAGCTTCCAAACTTGACTTCTCCACCCTGAGAATCAATATGAGCTTGACACCTGTCTCTCAGGTTTCAATGCCTACTCATGTATCCTGTTCTGCTCTAATAAATGGCCACCTCCCCTTTGCTCAGACTTTAGTCATGACAGTAGCTACTGACTGGGCAGTAATATGCTTCAGAAAATGGTCAGAGATCTGTATCGAGAGCAATGAAATTCCCACTATTCACTCTCTGAGATCATAGTGGTTAAACTATTGAAGAACCAATTCCCAAGAACAGGTGCTATTGCCAGACCAAACTTTAACTTTAACTTTCTCTTATCTTGGATTCCAAACGTAGTCTCTGAAAGTCCATAAAAGGTGTCTTTAATCCACCCTCTCCACTTTACATTGTCTCAAGGGGCCCGCCAAGCACCAGCTGAAAGCTGCTCCACTGCCCATTCCCCATCTAAATATGGCCCTTCCCCAGGTCTAGGGTAGAGGCCCTCCTTTGTCCCAAGTCTATAGCTACTCATTATATCTATGCTCTGATTCCAACGTGCTTCAGAATCCAAATTTTCCCCTTCCTCCCCCTGGAGGGAAAGAAAGGGTGGTGAGATGAGAAGGGATAGAAAGAGGAAGAGAGAGAGGAGGAGAGAAACATCAAATTAGCACTCTGTTCAAATGAAATACAAACTCACAATAAAACTCACAGAGAAAAGAAAGAGTGTTGGAAGAGTATCATCTAGGAAAACTTAAATTATAGCCATGAAGTGAGGTTTTATGATAGTAAATTTACAGACATCTTGGACTTTACAGACATCTTGGACTTTCTGAGTTCTTTCTGTACCATCAACCCTTGAAAATTGCGTGTGCATTATGTCATTAGGTACTCTATTCCATGCCTTATCTTATTCATTATTTTGTAGTGTAATGTATGTGTATGTGCCTGGGTGTGTGCACAGGTGTGTAGAGGTCTGGGTGTGAGCATGTGTGTACAGATGCATATGGAGGAATCAGGCTAATGTTTTATGGTTTCCTCATTCACTCTCCACCTTAGTCTCTGCTCATGAGACTGCAGGGAAAGCTGATGCCCCTGGCTGGTTACACAGATGCTGAGAATCTGAACTCAGGTCTTCATGCTTGCACAGTAAGCTCTTTACCAACTGAGTCATCTCCGCACCCCCCCCCCCAGTTTACTTATTACTTATATGCTCTATATTATTCTTTGGCGTAAGAATAATTCACACAAAGTACTTGCTAAAAGTCCCCCTGGATTTTGAGACAGGTTGTAAGCTGGAATACATCTCTTTGTGTCGCATTCACTCTGTTCTATCATAGATTAACAAATCATTCAGCATCATTACTTGGGCAGATGTCTCAGTTCCTTCAAACGACACATCCAAACTTATCCCCTCGCCACCCTGAAATAATTGCAACAATGTAAATGAGTTTGGCACTGTGCTAGAGTGGAAGACAATAGTATTTTTTAAAAGTTAGGGTTGAAAACAAGCTTCCATTTCTTCTGTTCTGGAAAATATGGTTTCGATACAGCAGAGACGATATCTACTGTATTTCTATCAGAGCTGTCCAAAAGAGTAGATAACAAGAGTTCCCAGAAATTCCTCTAAAATCAGAACCACCTTCTGAAAATGGCCTGATAGCATTTTGGAGCTGAGCAAACATGTGTCCAGCTTCTGTTGACTTCTACAGAGCACAGGAGTAAACTGTGAGCAGTTTCTTCTTCATGGTTAAAGCAAGTCTTCTCTGAAGGAGATTCTTCTGGGTTGGATGAGACTTACAAGAGCTGCACATGTTCTTTGACACACCACATGCTTCTGTGGTTTATTATTCTGTTTAACTTCATGCTTCTTTATACATCTGTAGTACAATTTTCCAGTACTGCAGCACTTAAATGTTAAAACTTAAATCATCAAGGTGTTATATGCTGAATCTAACAAGATGTTCCTTTCCTAGGGAAAGTTTTTATTCTTAAGATTAAAAAAAACACATTTAATGGGTCTATTATGATACCATAAGATTTTTGGGGTAAGAGCAGGAGCTTAGAAACTTTAGTTGAATGACTGAATGGGTAATGAAGTCATGAGTAGAAAAGTTTGTACACTATCATGTCCCCCTGCATTTCTGGCCAGACAATCAGTCAGCAATTCTTTTTTTTTAATAATTTATTTTTTATTTCTTCAAGTTACATCTCAATCACAATCCCCTCCCTACTCCCCCCTCCAGTCCCACCCTTCCACCTTCCTCCCCCTCAACCCCCCATCCTCTTCCCTTCTTTTTTTTTTTTTTTTTTAGTTTAAGGTATTTCTTTTTTCCCCACAACAGCTCTCCCTTTCAGTCCAAAAAATGGTTCTTTTTCTTATAACTATAAATACAATACAAAACAACAGAAATAAATAGGCCACAATTATAAGAGTTATATGGCTTAGCATACATTCCCAGTGTCCAGTCCA
>CAJQZJ010001969.1:15763681-15773821 GCA_907164525.1 Lophiomys imhausi
GGTTGGTAGCGAGAGGTCAAAACTTGACATTTCATTTTTAAGTATTGTGTGTTTTAACACAATACATTTTAAAAAACATTTCATTTTCATAACAATCACATAACTATTGATATTATATAATCTTCAAATATCTGTGTCATTAATTTAGGCTATTCAATAATTCATTATAAATTATACTGATGTAATAATCATTAAAGAAATCTACAACTAAATAGTCAAAGGAAAAAACAGGCTTGATTGGGAAAAAAGGAAAAACAGCTGACTTCTTTTAGAGAGAATAGAACATCCAGTGAGTAGGACCCAAACAAAGTGCAGAAAATGGTGACACTGGCCTTCCAAGTGCACCTGAAGAGGTATGTGTCTGGGGACAATGGGAAGGAGTTCATCAGGGATGCAGAAAGATGCTAAGACAAACTTTCTTTGAGTTTCTCCTGGCCATAGAAAGGATGTAATGCTTTGAATTTTTTTGAAAATTGTTTTCTTAGCCTGGTGTAAAGACTGTAGGTTGCCCTCACCTCTGCATATTATCTATCCTCTTGGGCAGTGACTCTCAACCTGTGGGTTGCAACACCTTTGCAGGGTAGAATGATCCTTTCAAAGTGATCACTGAAGACCATCAGCAAACACCTATATTTACAATATAATTCATAAAAGTAGTAAAATTACAGTTATGAAATAGCAAGGAAAGTAATTTTACTGTTGGGGGTCACCGCAACACGAGGAGCTGTATCAAAGGGTCACAGCATTAGGAATGTTGAGAAGCTAAGAGTTTTAGTTCAATCTGTGTCATCTCAAAGGCTCTCAAATTATCCTCTGGGACAAATCTTTATTTTTGAGATCAAGAGTATGCAATACTAGAAGATACATTTAAAAATGTACCAGATTGCAATAAAACTATGTCTATGCTAAGCTCCCACAGCATATGAAGTACTAAAATGCTCTCTCATCATTCACATTTGCTTTAAAATACTACCCCTTTTCATTTTTCTCAATAAACATAAAAATGTCTTGCCTTTTTTTTTGGTAGGTAAGTAATGTGCCAAAATTCTAACTACAAGATGAACCTTATATTGGCTTCCTTGGTGTTTCCATTCTCTAAAATAATTGGAGTCTAAATATCTGCTTTCAAAAAGATAAAACTATTATTATCTCATACTTATCTAAAAGAGGAATCAGGATAAACAAGATTGGAGGAAAATATGACAGAAAACAAGTAACTTTTATTTCGCCCATTAAAGTACATTGTTTTTGTACAGCATATGTTTTTTTTGTTTCTTTTTCTCATGCTAATGCCAGAGATAACTGTTATTTTAGAAGAGAAAGAACTAATGCTTCACCCTTTCAAATGTTTGAACCTCAAAATATGAAATTTCAAACAAAAGGTAGGAACAATTTATGCAAATGATATCCCCAGAGTGCATAGTTAACTTCTGTCTTCTACACTTAAGGGGAGATATTAGCATTTTAAAGTAAAAATGAGACTCTCAACCAAGAGTTACTATGACATTTAGGATGTCTTTTACTTCTAAGGTCTATTCATGTTCAGAACCATAGATTAAACTAGCTTAAAAACTATATATGAGAGAAACAGGGAACAGAAATGCTCCCCCCCTAAACAACAACTGACACCTACTTTCCAGTGGGCTTTGACAACCTTTTTCAATTTTTTAGAGAAACAGGCATTAACATCGCCAATTAAAAAAAGTATAGTGATTTGTTTTTCTGAACAGTGATTAGAATTCAGGATAAAGACATGGAAGTTAGGAAGTATGGACTACACAGTCTTGTGTCAGTCAACCATTTATTAAACCAGGGAATATGGCCAAGTTATGTGAAACTTTTTAACTTACTCTCTTCTAAGTCTGGATTCCTTAGTCATAGCACCACACTAAATTGAGGGGAAAGAAGAGTCACTGCCTAAGAGTACTACCACGTCATTGAGAAAATTTATATAAAAGTTATCATGTTAGTTGGCACCTGAATATGCAGGATATTTTGGTGAGGAAATTATTAATAAGACATTTTTATAGGCCAGTAAATATAAAGGAGTAAAGAGATGTTCATAAACAAATGGTAAACATGGATAAACATTTGTTACATCATAGTTATACCTATTCCATAGCAATAAAAGTTAGCTAGGTAGCTAGCCATATTGAATAGATACCAAAGTGTCCTTTTTCCTTGTGGCAACAAGGCTAAATTCTGGCAAAGTGAGGGAGCAACTTCTGTACTGTGCCTTTGAAGGGAATATGTAGACCCCTTGTTTTCCATTTGATGGAATACTGATGTGGCTGTGAACCATTCAGAATGTTTACACAATGATAATACAGCAGAGACAGGAGAACACCATATGGAAAGGTCTCAGGTGTCTACCCTGTGGTATATAAAACATCTCCACCTAGTGCAGGAATATGGTCAATCAGCATGGATTCACAAAGTAAACAGAAAGAAGGGAATTTCCTTGTCTGAACCATACAGCTGTATTCTTCAGCATACAATCAAACTGTATTCTAATTCTCACTAAAACAACAAATAAAAATGATGATGTTTACCGAGATGATACAATTTTTCAATTTATTTTAAATCCAAAGAGCAGACCAACAACTATTTGGGAAAAAAAAAAAGACTGGAGAAGGAATGAGATGCTAGATCACTGAGAGCTTGACAGAAACTGTAAAGATGATATTGAGTCTGAGAAAAACTGGAAATTTTGAGAATGATATAATCTGAGTTATATCTTAGCAAGCTCAGTATGGCTCCCAAGTGAAGCAAGGCCAGGAAACCAGTTGAGAAGCAAATATGAGAAACCAAATGAAGAACGGTAGGGGAAGATTGTTCAGGAGATGTACCAGCACTTGCTGATAGATGAACACAGGTAGCAGAAGGATTCCTGCTGCCCTTAAGGATTTTGGCTTGAGCCAGAACGGAAGAAAGGTCAGCAGATCAATTTGAAATCAACTGAATATTAAATGATGTTAGCATGGTGTTTGAGTAAGAGTTTTGGCCTACAGACATAAATCCTGGAGATAACAGAGCAGAAATATAAGAATGAAACAGTAAGGCGAGTGTAGAGACAGAGTAGCCTATATTAGCCACTTTCCCAATGCTGTAACATAGGTAATCAGTCTAAAAACACAAGGTGGGGTACATGTGGACCCATAGTTTCAAAGGTTTCAGAACATGGTCAACTGAATCCATTGCTTTGGGTCTGTAGCCGATCAGTGGGCATGGCAGAAAGAACATGGCAGGCCATATTGATTTTTCTCATGACAAGGGGGAAGAAAGAAGAAGATCAATAGGCAAAAATCTGTCTATCACCTGTAAGGACACACCCCCAATGACCCAATTTCCTTCCATTACACCTCACCCCATAAAAGTTCTGCCATTTCCCAATGGTGCATATACTGGGGATCAATCCTTTAACATACAGGTCTTTGGGGGTCAGCTAGGATCCAAACTATAGTACAGTCCAAAGTATTAGCTTAGTGGGGCTGTACTGCTAGAACTGAGGTTATGAGAAGGAATCAAGAGGCTGAGAGACGATAGAGAGGAAGGACAGTCAGCTCAGGAGACATTCTGGAAACCAAGGGAGAAAGGCATCTGCAGAACTGCAAGTACAAACTGTGGCTCAGCTACGTGATGACTGGTGCTCACCACATGTAACAATGGTACTGCTGAGGTGGATCAGGGGAGGGTTCTGAAGAGGTGGGAGCAGATTCCCATTTACTGTCAACTCAAGAACAAATGGGAGGAGAGAAAATACAGATCCTGAATGCAGAAAATTCTGTCTACAAGGTTAGCAGTATATGAAAGGCCAGAAGTGTGCCAGAGGTGAGGAGAAGAATATTGCTCTGTTTTTATTTTATGTGTTTATGCATATTCGTGTGTGTGAGTGTGGGTATGTATATACCATGGCATGTGCATATCAGAACATGCAAGTGGAAGTCAAAGGACAGCCTTGGGTGTTAGTTCTCACTTTCTACCATGTTTGAGATGGATATTCACTGCTTATTGGTGCAAACACTGGGCTAGCTGACCCACAAGCTTCTAGGAATTCTCCTTTTGCTACTCCCAATCTCCATCTCTGTGTAGGAGTGCATTAATTACAGACAGACACCGGTGCATCTGGCTTTACATGGGTTTTTAGGATCCACCCTGCAGTTCTCATGCTTGCCTGCCACGTGCTTTATCCACAGGAACACCTCCCTAGCCAAGAAAAATGTATTTGTTTTAATGTAGCTAGGTCAGCATGTTAAAAAAATTAGCATTATCAAATACTAAGCTAATACCCTGAGAGGAAGTATCCATGCTTAGATTACAAATGGACATAATGTATAGACCAAAAGAATCCTGAATGTAGAGAGCTGCCTCTCCTATGTGATCATTCAGTTCATTCTGCTTCAGGATGACAGGAACCCCTTACAGTAATTCATAACATCCTTGCTATGTTCTCTACTATTGAATATTTGCTTCTCCTATTCATGATAAAATTATTCATTAGTGAATACTTCTAGAAACAGACTACTTGCAATTTTATAACTGATATTCTTAAGGCTATTTGTAACTTTATAACTGATATTCTTAAGGACTGTAACTAAATTGGCAAATTTTTCACACACACAGCCCTCATACTGAATGATTAAGAGGGGCTTTATTTTACATAAGCAAAAAGCTACATTCCTCCAAAACCAAATCTAAAATATTCATTCCTTAAAAACTAATGTCACGCTTACCAAATT
This sequence comes from Lophiomys imhausi, assembly GCA_907164525.1. Classification (NCBI taxonomy): domain Eukaryota; kingdom Metazoa; phylum Chordata; class Mammalia; order Rodentia; family Muridae; genus Lophiomys; species Lophiomys imhausi. The sequence continues at coordinate 15,768,421 of CAJQZJ010001969.1, forward strand.
CATCCCTGTGCTCACGATTTCAAAACTTCAACAACTTAACTCATGCCCTATGTCACTGTGTGTGAAAGCCCAGCTTTTCCCACACAAAGTCCCACAGGAATCTTAACAAATTGCTTATAGATACTACACCATTCTTTATTAGTACAAACACTGCTGCTTTCTGTGACAATTTAACGAAATGGTTGCTTTTAAACTTTTAATCACCTTGTTTGTATTCTATCAAGCATCACTGCTCCATCAAGCAATCTCGTTCAGCATTTTACATCTGTGTATTGTAATTATTTCCCTGAGATGTGTTGTTTCCTCTTCATTTATATTCCTTAAGATTGCAGTAGTTGCCTCTCGACACATTAAAACCTACATTTCTAGTTCATAAATCTTCTGCAATTCAATATCAGTCCAGTTCACACTGAGTTAAAACTAACGGTTTTTTTTTCTCAGTGTGATTGTGTGTGCTAGAATATTCTCCGCCTGTCCATGAACCTCATAACTATTAAGTCACTTTTATGAACAGAGCACTAACTTCTTTAGTATTCTACTAAACATTTGCACCATCTAGGTGGATTTCTGTTTGCAGCCATAGAGGCCTCTCTAGCTATGCAAGAGACACAGTGCCAGAGGCTCAGAGAGAAGGCACTGAGTAGACACAAACTGTGTGGCTTTAGAATGTCTCTCAGATCCCCCAAATGGAGCTGGGCACAACTGTGCTATTTGCGCTTTTTGAAAAGACTTTGAAATGTCAACAATGCCAGGCCTCTGTTCCACAGAAAATAATTTTTGCTGCATAAATCTCTTATGCTCCCTAAAAACAAAAATAAAGCATAAACCCAGGACAGAAGGCTGACAATACCAGTATTGACAACTGCAGGTAACCCATGGGTGTGAGACACACAACACTTTCTCCAAGCTTGAATCAAACAGGATCTCACATATCTTGTTCTTGGGAAAAAAAGGGATAAAAGAGGCTGAGAGAAATGCTCTTGGCTGGCGCTGACTGGGGTGCTGAAGGGATGAAGAGGTGTTAGTGAGAAGGATCCAGTAACGTTTTGTTTCATTAAAACCCTGGCTTGACAGGAAACATAGGGGAAACTTACCCAAAGAAATGGTGCATCCGCTGTGCAGGCCAAAAAGTAGATTCTCCCACCACTACGTAGAATAAAGAAACTTAAAGTACTCTTTCTCTCATGTTTCTGGCCACAGTCATCTTTCTTCCCTTCTTCTGCATTCACTATTGTACTCTATTCTAATCACTTAATTTTCTTTCTTGAAAGTCTGAATGCCAAGAGTAAAAGCCCTTAGGAAGTTGTCTATGATTGTGTGCCAATTCGGTTCAAAATCTATATAGACTCTTGAAGCTGTTAAAATCAGAATGTGATTTCATTGACCCACTTTTAGTCTACCTTTTGAAAAATTAGAGGAATTGGGTGAAGTTGAGGGTGAAGTGAATTCTAATTCCCAATGCTAAAAAAATGGGATTCCAATTTCGTAATCTGCTAAAGAGTGTCCTGAATGAATTGACATGAAAGGGCCATCATTAGCTAGACTGTATTGGATTTCCTGTCCTCAGTATGATTGATTTGGAAGAAACTTCACTCATAAAGACTGCAGAGATGTACTGGGTACCTACTACATAGACAACTGGTCCTTACAGCCCAGTGGATGTAAATCTTGAGGTTAGTTTCCTCAAGAGTAAGCAAACTGTGGAAATAACTGGAATGCGGAATGAACACTGTGTCCTATGGAAGGTGGTGTCCTGAGGGATCATTGATGCTATGGAAGGTTACATAGAGGACACAACTAGAGATCATGAGGCCAAAAGCTACCACAGAATAATGAAAAATTTGAGTCAGTGGGAAAGAGCAATGTATGACAACTGAAGGAAAGCCAGAGAAGTAATCTGAGTTGTTCAGCTTTTGAAGCACGCTGGACACCCTGAGAAGTGCATCATAGAACATCAAAAGTCACATGAACCTATGTGTCCTTCCCAGTGACAGCTAGTAGAAACATAAAATCTTACTCAATATTTCCTCAAAGGTTTCTGTGGTTGGAAACTCTAGAAGACCTCACTGTATTTTACTACTGAAGCTGGTTGCAAAAGATTTCCTTCTTAGACTTACAGCTGTGATACTATGAAAGCACAAATCCTATTAGGACACGAGTCCCTTAAGGTATCCCCACATCCATTGCTACACACTTGAGAAGAAAAAAGTTTTTAATGTTGGTCTTGGGAAAACAATGATTTATGTCAAGAACCTAAGATGGATTTTCACTGGATTGTGTACATTTCCTAGACTGTACAGGCAGTCTTATGTCTATTTTCATGGCTTTGAGCTCATTATATTTCCTACAGTGAAACTTTCCATCTGTGTTTTGGTTGATTATTATGTATTTCTAGGATTTTCAGGTGAAGGAATAAAGACATACATAATATGTGCAAAACCTTTTCGTTTCTTGTTATTGAGGTCCTACAAGAACCTCATGAGGGATAATTGATGGAGATTTCAGCTCTGGTCTACAAATTCTAAGTTTACATGTGCACATGTTGATATTTTCTCATTGAAAGCTCATAGTTCGACCTCTTAGGGGGAAATAGTCAAGCATAATTACTTCCATACAAAAAGTCGGTGACAATCTATCCTTGATGACATATTTTCATTCGTCTTCTCAAGCAGGGCAGTCACACAAACAGATCTTCAGCAGTGTGCAAGTTTTTGTTCAAAAGACTCCCATTAAATTATTCAGCATTTCCCAAGCATTTATAAGTGAAAACTTACTGCACAGAGGCACCTTTACTATCAGAAGACACAACCTGCCTCATGGGAAAATGACTTAGCAGCTATGATTCCAGTAGAGAGACTGTTTAGTTGAGTATTTCATCTTTGCTTGCTCGAATGCCACCAAGTCTAATAAAACTTCAAAAATTGTAAAAGCAAAAAGAGCCCCCACCTTCCAATTAACAGGTGCTGCAGGGAATTAACTTTCAAATGTAGAAACAGAGGATGCTGAAACAAGCTGCTGCCAATGAATGAACCAGAAGGCTGTCTTATAGGCATCTTGCCATGGGGAGAGAGGTTTGTATAAAGCGTAAAATTTACTGAGGTGCACGCAAGCATTTTGTGTTTTGATTAATTCTGCCAAGAATTCTGAACAGTCAGAATGTGCTGAAAGATTAGCAAGAAAGTAAGTTGGCATCACTGTCAAGACAGAGGCATCTCTGGGCACTTTCTGGTGGGATAGACACAGTCCAGATTGTACTGTGTCTTACAGGATTTCAGAGCAGCATGCCCTAGACACCCGTGCCTAATTAAAAGTGATTTCACTCTTCATGAAATCGATTCATAAGACAGCTGTGCTATCTATGTTCATAATTTTCCAGAAAAACCTAAAATTATATGTTCACTGGATGATTCTTTAACATCATAGCACACAGAGTTGACCTTTGTGACAGTACGGGGGCTCCCTCTGCCAATTGTTAGGCCTCACGCTGGAACAGGTCTAATTGTTCAAAGCATGTGATGGGTTCCCAGCACTAGAGACAGAACAGGATGTACACATGAAGAAGATTTTAACTTATACATTTATTTGAATGTTGTCTTAGCCACATAATTATTTTGAATGTGGTGGGAGGAATGCTTGAGAAGTAAATGCATCTCACAGGAAAGTTGCAAAACTCAGTGAACTTGTGCTTGAGAACGTGAGTAAAGAATCTACAATCTGAAATTAATAGCTATGCCTTTTCTTTTTCTTTTCATTCCATTCTTTTTTTTCTTTTTTCTTTTTCTTTCTTTTTTTTTTTTTTGAGATAGGTTTTGCAATTCATCCGTGGCTGGCCTGAAATTGGCTATGTCAACCAAGCTGGTCTCAAATCCATAAAGATCTGCCTGCCACAAAAAAGACAGTTGGACACAATAGAAGCTTCAGTTATGAAGTCAAACAGCAAATTGTCTCATACAAAAGGAAGAAAGAAGGGCTGCTCACGGGCTCACATGATTTCAAAAGTGTGTTCACATCTTTATTTTATGTCTCCTTTTTCAGAGTTTATTCCACTGGATTATATTTTGTACCTGTGATCATATTCACCCCTCAAAGATGGGAAATATTGATTTAAGACCGAGTGTGGTGCTGAGAACAGTGTACCTCCTCAGTGAGCACCAGCTGGGTGGAGCTTCACTTATCTAACTGGGCCAGGCTCCTGTGGAGAGGACAGCAATTACTCAGGTCACAGGGAGCAACAGACATCCTTCTTATCTTTCTTCATCTTGGATCCAGGAAAAACTCAGACTCAGAAATGTCAAAGTATGAGCTGGGGAGATAGCACAGTAGTTGAGAGTCCTTGCTGCTCCTTCAGAGGACCCAAGTTTGGTTCCTAGCACCCACTTCAGGCAGTGCACAACTACCTGTAACTCCATCCAGCTCCAGGAAATCTGACCCCATCCAATGGCTTCCACACACATGGATATAAGATGCATAATTTCACACAGGTATTCATGCATACATATAAATATAAATAATAAAGATAAATAGTTTTTGAAAATCAAAGTGTGTGTTAGAATTAATTTGAATAGTTTTCCCAAAAGAGATATTATTTTAATACTTAAAAAATTTCTATTTTGAGCAACGAGAGCATGCATATGCATTTATGCTTAGTCATATGAACATGTATTTATAAATCCTCATTACCTATCTATATAACCATATATTTATAATATACATGTATAACTGTAAATATATGACACTCTGTGCCACTTTCTCATTATGAAAGTCATCAAACAAAAACTGACCAGAACCAAGCATATCTTATATACAGTCAATAATTTTTAATAGATTTTAACTTTGCCATCAAATCTTACATGGAATAAAATACTACATTTTTAATTACATATGGAAAAATATGCTTACATTTCCATTACCTATGAAAAAAATAGACTTACATTTTGGCTTTGTTGCTACTTTCTTCCTTTCCTAAAGCTACATGATTCCTCAGTTTACTACTTCATGTATCTTAAAGGGACATACGTAAGTATAAAATTCCACTGTATTGTTCATTAGTTAACAATATCAACCTTGATGTCTAAGTGTGAAAAGCTTGACTTCCCAGAAACTATGTGAAAGGTGGGCACAACACATCTGTAATCCCAGAGCTCCTACAACAAGATAGGAGGCAGAGAAAAGAGAATTCCCAGCAGTTTGTGGACCAACCAGACTGGAGCATGAAGGAGAAAACAACAGCAGCAACAACAAAAAGAATTCATTCTCAAACAAAGTGGAGATAGCAAGGAATGCTACCCTAGGTTGTCCTCCAACCCTCCCACACATGCCAGAGCGAGCACACACTTATACACACAGCAATGGGCTCTCGCGCTCTCTCTCTCTCTCTCTCTCTCTCTCTCTCTCTCTCTCT
>CAJQZJ010001969.1:15781417-15873528 GCA_907164525.1 Lophiomys imhausi
AAGGAAGGAAGGAAGGAAGGAAGGAAGGAAGGAAGGAAGGAAGGAAAAGAACTCACATTTGAGTTCCGGTGGATAGACTTAGATTTAATGCCATTGCATAAGCTTGTAGCAGTCTTAAACAATGCATTCAGTTCTTATGTTTTTATATCTTCAAAGGAATGTGTCCAATCAGCCAACATCTGTGCAATCCAAAGAAGGCTACAGCTAATGCCTTACCGAGGGAAAATAAAAATCAACTTTGCAAATGTGTGATGTCCATATAATGGGCTCTGGCTCAGTCATACAAACCAATGAGTGCTGATACATGCTACGACACGAGTGAATCTTGAAAACATTCTGCTAAGTGAATGAAGCCGTACCAAAAAAGGTTGCATGGTTCATGATTCTGTTCAGATGAAATGTCCAGAGCTGGCAGATAGATAGAGTCAGAAAGCTGATCAAGAAATGTCAGCTAGTGAGCAAGCAGGGCTGATTACACACTCTGGGGTCAGATGCCGGTGATGGCATACACCTCTGTGAACATAGTAAATACCACTGAATCTTATGCTTCAAACAAATAAATTGTGTGGCAACTGATTTTTTTTCCCCTCAAAACCATTCCTAATGTAGTCTTGGGCATGTGTTTGCTGAGAAGAGTAATATTGTAATTTGCTTCCCTAATATTGTGAGATCTCCTTAAACAATAATTTAAAAATCAAGAGGACCTGGCTTTGTTGATAAAATGTCTATGGCTAAAATGTGGAAATGTAAATTCAACAGGTGTGGCTTGGAAGACTACTTCCAATGAAGCAGAGTTTTCAGAACTCCACAATCAGCTGCAAGCCTGCAGAGTCAGGGACAGACAGGGACTTCCCTGCTGTCAGCTGTGCCCCAAGGCTTCCACCACACCAGCCCTGAGTACTTTTATCACTTAGGTGAATTCACGGAGTGAGTTACAGGCATATTATCACCATAGTGGCAACACAATTCTTGTCAGAACTAGTAATGACCTCTGTTTGCAATCAGTCAGGGAGCCAACAGCAGCACCATTCATTGGATGGAAATGCACCTTTAATATATCCTTTATTATAAACAATATAAAATTTAAAAAAATAGAGCTGTAGGACTGATGGAAGCTGAAGAATTATATTCACAAATCGAGGTGCATATTCTAATGGCTCCAAACAACCCTTTAATCCCCATAAAGGGGCTTTCAGTAATAAAATTAAAAATTAAAAAAAAACACTTTTTTTTTGAAACCTAAATCTGCACCTAGGTAAATATTCACACTGTTGATTGCAGAGAACAATGTCCATTTAACATTGGGTCTGGTGTTGGTGTGGAAGACTGCGCAGAAGGAGCTGGGTCCCTGTCAGTCCATCACCTGCAACTCTTCCCTCAGGAAGCTAGGGTAGAATGCTCATGGAGATTTGATTGAAACTTTTTTGTAAGTGACTGCCAGGACTTGAACGTGACTACATTGAAAGTACTAGAACCACAGAAAAGTCAGGTCGCTGCTTGTTCAGCTCAGTACCTTTCAGGTGGCGTGCCAGTAATTCAAGACAGACACGTGTGCTTTCCGTTCAAGTCCACAGTACTGGGGACATAAAAATGAATGGTCAAATTGCAGCCCCTCGCCACTACTGTATTGTATTTCTAGTCACTGAATTCATCCGCTTATGTAGGTCTACAAGGCTATTTCCTCAGTTTGCAACATGGAGAAGAGAGCGCGCAAGAGAGGGGGCCGTGACCCAGCTGCCTTGGGTGTCCAGGTGTCCTGACCACGCGATCCTCAGTATGGGGACCCCGCAGGTGGCGGCGGCGCAGTTGAGGGGGTGAGGGCACAGCCCGCGTAGGTGACACGCGAGAGGTCCAGGATGACTCTTCCAGGATGCTGCCGAATATTCCGAAATCCTCCCCAAGCCGCGTCCCAGAGACTGAGCCCCAAGCGGCCGTCCCTCCGCCGAGGTCCTATCACTTACCCAGGCGACACACGCACAGTAGCTGGACGCAAGCGAGGAAGAGCTGCAGGATTCGCATCTCCAGCCGGGTCCGCGGCCCCTAGCCGGCCGCCGGGGTGCAGTTTAGGGTGCAGAGGGTAGGGACACCGAGGCAGGGGACACCGAGAGAGAGAGAGAAAGAGAGAGAGAGAGAGAGAGAGAGAGAGAGAGAGAGAGAGAGAGAGAGAGAGGAAAGGAAAATAGGAAAATGCGGGGCTAGACGGCGCGTGGGCGCGGGGACCGAGCTCGGACCAGGCACAAGGCTTCGGGCGGGATGCTGTCCCCTGCCAGCGCGGGCTGCGGCGGGCAGGATCTGAGCGCTCGCAGCGCAGCGGCGCGGGAGTGCAGGGACGCGCTCGGGCTGGGCACGCGCGGCGCGCGGGGGCGGGGGCACAGGAGCGCGGGCGGGGGCCGGGGTCGCGCAGCGGCAGGAGAGGGGCGTGGTTCCAGCCCCGCGCCCCTCCCCCGCTCTCCGCTGGAGGTGAAGTGGAACCCGCTGGGGCTTAGAATCTTCGCTGAGGAAGAAGGTCCCTTCATTAAGACTCCTTCATCTCCCCCACCTAGGAAGACACAAGAGGAAGCTGGATCCCCATTGTCCCGCACAGCTTGGGGCTGACCTTTGGGCTTCACCCCTGGGAAAGTCTTTTTCATTTGGTCGTTGTCGACTTTGCAGTTGCCAAGTGGGTCCTATTAGGAAGGGGTGAGGGAACCTGGGTAAACTGAGCTCTCCACCCCCTTCTTTTCCATTTTCCTAGTAAGTAAAGTAGTCCCAGCCCCATTACCACTAGGGCAGTTAACTCCAATCATTTCCAGCCCTGTTGTGACTGGGTTTGGTCCTTGCTGACCTTTCCCTAAACTCGAATCATTCTGCGGTGCTGGGCACAATTGTGAGAAACTCACAACACTGCCGTGGCCTAGCTGGTTGGAACTCCCCAAGTGCCTCTTTGCATCCTTCAGGAAGATTTTTTTAATTGCTTGATTGAAGGGAACACAAAAGAAATATACACATCCTGTGCTTCCTAGGAACTGGGCATGCCATTCTCTCCATAGGAGCCTGTTTCTATGGAGGTGTTTGTTTGGTTTGTAAGAGAAAGAGTGCTATAACCTGAACTCCCAGCTTAGGGGTTGAGTAGGGATATTAACAGGAATCCTGAAATGTTTGTTGAATGAAGTTGAAGGCCACATGAAATAAATTAACTGGTGATGATGTCACCTCACAGCCTACACCGTCCTGATGTTCGTGAGACTTTCATACACATGATGTGGTTTAGTTATTATTGGTACACTTTACACTGACAAGAGGGACTCTATTTGGAACCTTTCAGGAGTTGCACTAAAAGGCACAGAAAACCAAGTTCTGGAATTATCCCTGGTACTCGGTTTGATGTAGGGATCTGTACAGCATGTACTCTTGTGTTCTGTTATTGTTTCAAAGCCAGTTCTGTAGCTTTATAAAATTCAAAGGACGCTTAATGCATACAAATTGGAATTCTGAGTCTGTTTCAGCTGTGACTACCAGTTCTCACAGAATTCCCACCGCCTCTGAACACTGGGCTCAATGTACAGGGCTAATGATGCAGCTCGGTATCGATTCGTGAATTGTGAATGTACTGTATGCGCAAAAGGACAGATCTTGACGCTAGAGTATTTGTTTAGGAACACATATCAGTAAAAGAAGTTGACCCTTGACACTGTTTCTCCCATGAATAGAAACAAATGCCACAAGGATTATAATGGAGATGGAGAGTTTCTATAGGGGAAGAAAATTTCTAGTCATTTTTACTATCATAACAACATGTGTGTATATGCACTAGAAATGCTTACAGAGTTCAGAAAAAAATGTTTATTGGATGTATGGTGGAGTTGGCAGGGATATTTTCCTGGAGATGTATATTTATGCAGAAAGGACAAATGGAGAATCTGATTATCAAAGAGGTTGGAGACCAAACTGAAAGACACTGAAGTTACATAAAGCATTTCTAAACATAAAGTACAGAAGGTATTTGACTCCCGGCAGACTTAGAATTCTCATACTATGGCAAGCATTGATTTCTTTGTGGAGAAGCTTGTACCTGAGATGCTAAGGCATCTGACAGGAATTTGAACACCTAGGCAACCACAAAAGGATCTGCAAGTGCTTGGAAGAAGTTGGGCACGCAAGATGGCTCAGTGAATAAAGGCCCTAGTCACTAAGCCTGATGACCAGAGTTTGATACCCCAGTCCCATGCTGAATGGAGAGAACTGACTTCCATAGGTTGTCCTCTATCTTCTAGTTAAATGCTGTGGCACGCCACCCCCAAATAAATAAATAAAGGGAAAATTTTTTTTTTTAAGGAAGCTAAGTTTACACAGGGGAAACATATGGTAACAGAGCAGGCCTCAATTATCAATCTTTCTCCATTGGCCTGAAGAATAGTCTAGCAATAACAATCATTATGTTAGCTCTTCAACAGTTGTTCCTATCAGAAAGTCATGTGAGTGGTCAGATTTAGTGTTGATTCACCAAAGAAAATCACAGAAGATGCTAACATCTCTAGAAGAACCAATAGGTGGATCTATGATCCGTGATAACTCCAGTCTCATAGGTAAGAATATTGCCAATCCAAAATTATATATTTCACTCATTTTATTGTCTATTTCCCAACTATAAAAGTGTAAGCACAGCTTTTCTTTGCTTTGGGCTTCACTGTAGCAGTAGTATCTGGCACTGGGTTTAGCAGTGTTTAATAATAAACAATGATGGGATAGTCCCGTAATCTACGCCTGGTGACTCAGAGTGCAGGGAAGCAGGGGTTGAAGAGGACACTTGTCCAAACTTAAAGAAAAATGAAGTACTTCTTCTTGTCAACAAATATTAGTTATGTGTTTTAAATTAACTTTTGTGAAAGGGTTATGCAAACAAGGTTTGAAGAAACTACTAAGTTGGGTTACTCATTACAGTGATAACCATGCAAGAGGAACATTCTATTTTCTGATGTCTGAGAGACATACTTCCATCTTCACTTCTCTGAAATGGTTTTATTAAGATTATGTAACGTTGCATAATTAGCATAGATTTGATGATTCGGTGTTTGGAGAAGTTAGAATTTCTGTAATTTATCTTTCCAGTCATTCTTCAATCTTGACTCAGGACCAGAAGAAAGATATACTTTTGAATTTGAAATTTGTCAAGAAAAATAGAGCATATCCCTTCTATTCTGAGTATTAAATAAGCCATATTAATCCCACATTACCCTCAAAGCAAACCAAAATGTGAACATCCAATGGTTTTTCAAATTCTTCTGAGAATTTAATGAATCAAACCTTTAAATAACATTTTGACATCAAAAAAGAAGAAGAAGAAGAAGAAGAAGAAGAAGAAGAAGAAGAAGAAGAAGAAGAATGCCAAACACTTGGGAAGGCACAAAAGCCATCATAACGGGGATCATTCTGTACTAGAACTTGTAGGGGAAACAGAATGTCAATTAATTCTCCAGAGTGACAGCAATGGAAAGTTGACCTGGAGCAGCAGTTGATGTGGTTCTAATTGTTCTGAAGAGTGAAAGGATGATAGAGAAGGAGGTTGAAGTCCTGGAAAAGTAGGCCATTGAAACAGCCCAACAATGGGAGAATAGAAGACATCAAATGAATAAAAGTATCAGGAACCTACTGTACCACTTTTCACAAGTTCTGACATGTATCACCTGACATTAGCTGTGTGACTTGATTGTGAGGTCATACAATCACATGCCATCAAGTCAAGCATGGTAGCATATGCCTTTGTACCAGCACTCAGGAGTCAGAGGTAGACTGGTCTCTGAGAGTTTGAGGCCAGCCTGATTTACATAGTGAGTTGCAGGACAAGGTAGAGCCACATAAAGGTACTCTGTCTCAGAAACACACACAACAAATCATATGCCTCATTTAGAGTCTGGATATGTGTTGATATATCCATATACATTTATAGGTAATACATATATGCACAAACATACATACATTTGATCAAAAATAGACACAAAATAGATCTGTGCAGTGCCTTAGTAAATTAGATCTATTTGATTGTCATCTATATACTGTCCTAAAGGATGTTATACAACCAAAAGCTTTGGAAGCATTGTCACCATCACTCTATAGCATGTATAACCCACCATTGAACATTGAAACAAGAGAAAGGATCCCATCATCTGATTCTACCAGATTAAGGTGTATTTCTGAAGGGAAATTATGATTACTTAATTAAAGATTGCCAAATATTTCAGATCTCAGAACTTAATAGGGAAAAAAGAATTTGAGGGGATCACTTGGTCACTAAACACATTTATGCCCATTACGTAGCTGGCAGTGTATAAGACAGAATGTCACCATACCTATCATAGGCATCTATAGTCTAAGAGAAGAAAATGACTATCATTAGAAAACATACTTTTATGAAACCGGTAGGTAAAGTAGATAAGACTCAGTTAAATTCAAATATTAAATGATGGGTAATTTTATAATACAAAATAATTTCAGTGTACTACAATATACTAAACTTAACGAAGTATTTTAGTATGATGAAACATTTTTCACCACAAAATGATTATTAGGATGCTTTCATTGAATGCTTGTGACATATTTATAGTTTTCAGAGACCATTCATCTGAAATTCAAATTTAAGAAAATGTTTTGCATTTTGTCTACTAAATCTTGAAAACTCTGCCTTCATATGTCTTGGAGTTGTTGGATGTTAAGGTTGGTCATTGCAATTAAAAGTAGCAGTGTTTTGCATGAGTTTACTCCACAAATTATTTCCATTGAAAACTATACTACAGCAAAATGGGTAAGTTGAATTGAATATTGACTGAAATTTAATAAGGTAGTCATTTTCTTTAGAAGAAAAGCATGTCTTTGTAATTAAGATGTTTTTCTGAAGCAGATCTCATTTTACAGGAACTGTGTATATTAGATTGTGATAATAAATTTATCTTATATTTTTGCACTTTACAAATTTTGTTCACATCTGAAGACTAATTTCTCTTTCTGCAGTGTAGTCAGAAGTTTTGTTTTGGATTTGTCCTAATGGTTACTTTCTGTTCACTCTTACCCACCTGGGCTTTGCATTTTTGCCTCTCATAACTCTTGGAAATGTAGATTGATAATCTAAGTCCTTTTCACGGTCTCCCAGAGAGCTCTAAGACAGAGTAGGACTTGGGCCTGAGACCATCTGAAGAAGACAGAATTATACATGAGAAAATAACCTAGTATGGTACATACTTACTCTTTTTGTATCTTGTCATGGTTCAAAATAAAGTAATTGAGTTTAAACTTATTCCAAGTATATAATTCATTGATAAAATTATATCAATAAACACAGAAGTGTAGGAATCCTTCCTTCCTTGTCTGGAACATTTGGCATCACAGGGGATTCTGATAATTCTTCCTCTGGGTGTCAATAGATTGATCTGTTATACAGTTTGAACTTAAAAGAGTGGCAGAAAAATAATCATACTTTTTGGAATGCACTTATGGTTGAAAGTTACTTAAATTCCAAATTTTCTCTTATACTAAAACCCATTGTAGTGAAGAGCCTACATTTTATCTGTCAAGGTTGGCTTCCACAGCAAGACACTGTAGTCTCGCTTGCCATCAACAGAAATCTATTTCTCATGCTTTTGGAGGCTGTGGTCCAGGATCAGGCACTGCTACCTTTTATGCATATAGTAAGACCTAATTCCTCATTTGGTAATGTTTGGCTTCTAACTGAAACTGAGCATGACCAATGGGCAAGGGAACTCTCCAGAGCCTGATTAATAAGAGCACTGATCCCAATTGGGAAGGACCCACCCTCAGGATGAAATCACTTCCCAAAAAATGATTTTGATTTTTTAAAATAGATTTTATATTTTAGAACAGTTTTAAGCTCAAATTGAGAGACTGAATATAAAGTTCATTGTTCCCACATATTTCTTGCACCCAGAGGTGCACAGCCTCCCATTATCCCATTGGTACATGTGCTATGATTAATAAACTTATGCAAATACACCATTATTTTTCAAATATATAACTTATATTAGGCTTTCTCTCAGTGTTGTGCATATATAGATTTTGTCAAAACTGTAATTATGTGCAATGGATTGATTCATAATAGGTGGAATGATGACAGACATATACACACATACACTATATATATGTATATATATATATACAGATAATGATAATATAGTATTACTCAATGATCTCATTGCCCTAACAATCTCTTGTGCTTTTACATTCACTCCCTATAATTTTCATTTTTCCAAATATCTTATGGTTAGACATTATGCAAAATGTATCTTCTTTAGGTTTCTACTATTAACAATTTTTCTTAAGTTTCCTTCAAGTATTCATAGCTTGATAGCTCATTTCCTTTTAGTACTTAATAATATTACATTATCTGTACGTGTCAAAGTTCATTTGTCCATTTACCCAGTGAGGATGGTTGCTCTTATAGCAGTTATAAACCAAGTGACTATAATCATCCATATGCAGGTTTTTGTGTGGATGAAAGCTTTCAACTCATTTAGGTAAACTAATGATGAATGGTTGATTGCTGGATCATCTAATTATGTGTTTAGTTTTATAAGAATCTACCAAATTATCTTCTAAAATGACCTTCTATTTTCAATAGCAATGAATTAGAGTTCTGGTTATTCCACATACTTACGAGAAATTGGTGATGTCATTGTTCTGTTTTGACTATTGACATCTATGATGACATATTGACTATTTACATAGACAGATAGTAGTTCTCAATCACTGTTTCAATTTGAAATTTTATAATGGCATATGTTACCAAAATAATAGAAATAGTAAAATGAGTTCCTGTGTATACATTGCCCATATTCTCCAGTTAATTTTACATTTCTTATTCTTCCTGTCTTTTTTACTTCTATATATATATCTATATATCATATCTACATATAAATACCAAATGGTTCTCTTAGAATAACAGTTGGACTCATGTAAATTGCTTCATCAACTTCTCTTCAGGAAATTTTACTTTGGTGGTTTCTTGACAACACCAAGGGATCTTTTATTCATTGTAGAATACTATACTAAAAGCCTACTTTATGATCACTTAGGAGAAGAATTGGTTGTAGCCAGGAGCCATCTTGAGCTACTTAGGAATAAGGCATGCTGGATTCATGCTGTCTCCTTAGAAAAGTTGCCCATGATTTTATTCTCAATTAAAACTCCCACTTCTCAATAAAATTGTTTCTGGATGATTGTTTTCCTGTCATTAGTCCTTCTATACTTTAGTCCATGTTCAATTTCAGAGTAAGTTTCTAAAATAAGTGTCTTAATGTGAATTACACACCAGGAAATAAGAAACATGACCGGTGGCTGTTTCCAAAGACTTGACCTATTACCCCACATGCATCAATCATTTCTTAGTAGGAGCCTTACTGGTGAGGCTTATGTTAGTCTGAAGTGTTCTGTATTAGCTGTTGGTTGTTTCAGGGTGATTATACTTATTTTTTTATCAATTGTATATTTAGAGAAGGAGGGACAGTTCCTCTTCTACATTGTATTAGCTGTAAGCTAGTGACCATTTATAGATCTGGCTCCCTTCATCTCAATCATTCCCACCGTGGAGATGATGAAGAAATCATATTCCCTCCACAAGCCTAAGTTAAACATTGCTTGCTATGTAAGCCTTAGAAAAATGATCAAGGTATCATAAAATATTTTGTTGAAAGATAGTATAAAATAAGTTTTGGGAATCAGCAAATAAGAATAAGTTTGGGGTTAACCATCTCAATATAAATATTTCTCACAAATAGCTATCCAAAAGTTTACCCATTTTTAATTAACCGTAACTTACAAGCACCCTAAATGATCCATTGTATATGTCTATGTGTGTGTTTGTATATTTTGTTTTTGAGATAGTCCAGCTCATGTAAATGTTGTTTTATTTCCTTAGATGAGGGGATATGATGAGAGCTTTTCCCAAGCCTTTCTAGCTCTTTCTGAACTCTTTCTGACTAATTTAATTCAGACCCAAACTCCTTTCCAAATTTACTGATTCAAAGTGGCTTCTCTTGGCTTCTCACTGAATTGCTCTGCCTGTCCTCAAATTCTGGAATATGTTGGCTTCTTATCATTCTTTGCCTCATTCTTTCTTCACTTCTAGCTAGTTTGTTCTCTCTGCAAACTGTTTCTGTAAAACTGTCCCAATTAAAAAAAAAATCTCTCTTGTAAAGTAAATCTTTTTCTCTCTCCCTGCACTGCTCTTAAGTAACCTTTCTTTCCTGTTCTGTTCTTGTGAAAATTAGGCATATTCTATCTCTGACTCATTCTGTCAAATCTTTCTTTGATTCATCACTTTGTCTGCCCCTCAGTTAGAGGTCATTTTCAAACATGATTGCTTTCTTCTATTAACTAACCTTACCTTCATTGTTTGGAATTAAAGGTGTATAGTAAGGGCAAGTCTGTATTCCAGCCAGAACATATTGTAATCCAGAACATGTCTTCATTCCAGCTAAATCACATAGACCTAGAAGGTCTTTGGTTGTGATCCCTTGCCAGAGCAGCCATGTTGCTGGATTGAAATTCGTCTGCAAGCTTCAATACAAACTCATGACCCTTCTGCCTCATCCTCCCAAATTCTGGGCCTACAGAAGGGTGATAACTATATGTGGCTATCTATGATACTTTTTAATCACATTAAAACTATTATTCAATCAAAAATATTATCTCTCTACAACTGCCACCCATTTGACTTAGAGACGCAAAGCAAATAGCTTCCATATACTTAGAGAAAGAACTTCTATTTTCCTCCAATTCTATAATGAGGTCGTTCTGCTGCAGATAAATTGTGATTCTTCTTTATCTGAACCATCTGACTTTTGTCAGGTCAGGGGTCTGCTAAGCCTTAGCCTCTCCTGTGCCTATCTATTTACCTCAACCAAATTATTACAATATTTTTCCACTTAAATTTTTCTCTTCGACTCACGTTTAATTATAATTTGAGTTCCAGTGATACCTTCTTTCACAGTTTCAGTGTAAGAACAGGCTATAATCATTTTGTCTACTTTTTCATTTTGTAATATCCCTTCAAACCACTGAAGTTAGGTTCCTGCCTTCATGTCAATTACAGTGATCCTGAAAGGGTGTCTTAGTCACTGTTCTATGGCCATGAAGTGACACCATAACCAAGGTGACTCTTATGGCAGAAAGCACTTAATTAAGGACTTGCTTACCATTTCAGAAATTTAGTCCATTATCATCATAGTGGGGAGCATGTCAGCATACAGACAGCTACTGGAGCAGAAGTTCAGAGCTACATCCTGATCTGTAAGCAAAGAGAGAGTGCCTGGGCCTGTTCTGGGCTCTTGAAACCTGAAATCTCACTCCCAGTGACACATTTCCTTCAATAAGGCCACATCTACTCCAACAAGGACACACCTCCTAATCCTTCTAGTCCTTTCAAAAAGGCCACTCCCTGGTGACCAAGTATTCAAATATATGAGCCTCTGGGGGTCATTCTTATTCACACCACAGCAAAAGTTAAAAATAATACTTCATAATGTTTTTGCATGTGCTGTGCATCAGAAGCTAACGATCTCTTTTTTTCTCAAGTCTGGTGCTTTCTGTGGTATACGGAACCTGGAAAGTCATAGGCCCTCTTCCTGCATCAGCTCCCCCTTATAAGTCACCAGGTTGACATATTACTTTTGAATTTTATTCTGTTGTTATCATAATTTCTTAGATGATCAGTGGACCTGGTTTATGCTCACTGTTCAATAAATACCCAAATGCATGAACTATTCTGTCCAAGAAGGGAAACTTTCAAGCTAATATTGCTTGCTTCTTCTCTTGTCTGATTATAACAAAGTTCCAGTCAGCACCTTGGATATCTCTGTCATTTTCTGGACACTAATTGATTCTCTCAGACTATGAAAGTGTCTCTTCTTTTGGTTTACTTCCTTTTGTTGTTGGGAATAGTAGACACACTGTTCACAGCCTATTTGTCTTGACTTGTAACTTGTAGGTTTCAAGTTTTCAATTCTTCAAATAATAGCATGCACTAGCAGGCCTAAACCACTTCTGAGCTAAGATGGTATGTCTCCTCCTTACACACAGGGGCCAGGCCAAATCTGGAGCTTTGCTATTTTCTTTGAAGGTCCAGGCATCAGTATTTGCACTTATTTATTTACAATTTTAATATGTTTATAAACTTTATTGTTTAAAAACCTGCAAACAGAGTTAAGAAGCATCTCTATTTCTGGGACTGTAATATCCTGACATTTGCCTCTAGCCATTTTCCTTAAGTATCTACTGTTACTACATTATTTCTAGTTAGCTTCTCCTGTTCCTAAAAATAGGAGGAGAAGCTGAGGAAGTCTACTGCTTGGGGAACTCACTCATCACTCTCAGAAGAAATAGTAAGTGTACTATCGAGAAGCTGGTATATAAAGCAGATGCCAAAGCACCATGAAACGAATCTGATTGCACTGTTGATGAACCCTATGTCAATGATTACGTAATCCTCACAGGGAAACTTTGAGGTAGGTATGATTTTTACGTTCCCAATGTCACTTGAAAATAGAGGTCAACGATATTTCAAAAGTCTTGTACTTGTATATACTGCTTCCTTGGAGACTTCCTGTGAGATTCAGCACTAACCAATTCCTTGTCAAACTCCAACCAGGTGCCTTTTATGGTTGAAACTTGTGCCTCCTTTGCTCCCCAATACATAGTACATTTAGAAAAGTTGACCTAGAGTCAAATATGAGTAATATAAATGGTATGTGATATGAGAAATAAACACCATTCCAAAACTTCAGATATGCTTTATGCCCAAATAAGATGATTATTGTCCTGAGAGGAATTTCTGGCTTGGGTTTCTACTCAGTATTTTGTAGCATAATCCCTGAAAGAATCTGGAACATTAGTAGAGGAGGACAGAACAGAGACACCACCACCCCAAGGAATGCCTAGATGGTGCAGGCTTTGATCAAAGCTTTGCTTCATGTCTAACAATGAAGACTGAAAGCAAACAAAAGAATATATTATTGAAATCCAAGTGATCTTAAAGGGTTCATCTTTATAAGACTGTTGCTTCTCAGACTCAACAAAGAGAATCTGAGTGTCCTTTCTGTCTGACTTCACTACATAGCAGATTCTATGGCTCTAAAGTTTACTCAAGACTCAGGGAGTCTTCGAGGGAATCACATTGCAGAAAGAACACTAAGATATGATTGTTGTTCAGTGTCAGCATATCTGTTGTAGTTGTACTGAGAGTGTTAAATTTGATGACTGTTTCCTTGGTATCTAGCCAAGCATTGTCTATCCTTACAATTTGTTCTATTGGATGCTTTCCTCACTAGCTAGTACGACAGATTCTATATACAGGGGTTGGAGGGGGAGAGAGAATATATTTTTCTGCCTGGGAGGGGGAGCTTAAAAAAATCTGAGAATGTCTTAATTGTGCTTCAACTTAGCAGTAATTAGGACAATTCATTACTTATCAAGTCTTAGTTTTAGACTCTCCTCTTCCAGTGAGGCCATGGATCTTAACTTTCCAAACCAAAAAAGACCATAAAAATTTGAATATGGCTGTGTATGCTTTTATGTATGTGGGTGCCTGCAGGGGACAGAAGAAGGCATCAGATCTCCTGGTGCTGGAGTTAGAGGCAGTTGTGAACTACCTGGCAAGAGTGCTTGGAAGCAAATCAGGGTCTTCTCCAAGAGCATCTAGTGCTCTCAATGACTGAGACATCTCTCCAGCCCCAACATGTATTTTACCAAATGACTAGCCAGCTTTTACATAGTCAATTATCCCTGTAAAATTAGCTGGAGCAAATCTTTTGGAAGTCCCCCACCATAACATTAAAAGCACTTCAGAGTCAGGTCTTGATAAATATATAGCAAGGGCTAAAAACTAAGGTATAAAAAATGAAGAGGTGACAATATCGATGTACTAAAAAGGTTATAAGAAAAAGACTTTTAGGAGTTTCACTTTAAGATAGGAAAAATAGGACTAGAGAAATGGCTCAATGGTTAAAAGCACATGTTCTCACAGAAGACCCTGGTTCAATTCCCAGAACTCACATGGCAGCTGATAACTGTCCATAGCTACAGTTCCGGGAAATTTGACACACTCTTCTGATCTCCACTGGTAACAAGCAGTTAAACATGGTACATAGCTATACATGGTGAGCAAAACATTTATATACATAAAATAAATAAATAGTACACTAAAATATTAATAACACAATAAACTATAAAAAATTAAACAGCATGAATGTGTTGAAAGACTAAATAAAAATTAGTAAAGAAAATTCATAAATATAATATTCACAAGACACAGAAGTGACAAAAGATAAGAAGAATAGCTTGAAAAAAACACATATAAAACAAAAGTGTAAAATGTCCCATGTTAAGCTAAGGCCTTAATGAAACTGAGGACAATAGCAATGTGGGTAAACTCTCTGGGTCTCCAAACTTGTGCTCAGCCCACAGGAGGCAACATTTCCCCACTTTACAGGTGTTCGCCAATGCTCAGAGTTCAGCCTTACTAGACACAAAGTTGTGGTGGTCACATTGGAGTTCAAGGGTCAGACATTCCTGTGATCACAGGGTATCATGTTGTTAAAGCTTGTCAGCCATAAGAAATCATCCTGTCATAACTAGTCAGCAGTAGGAACTTATCATCTCATCGTAGCTAGTCAGCCATAGGAATTTATCTTTCCTAAGCAGCTCTCATGTCTGTCAATATCATCTAGGGGGCATTTAGCATTTCATGCTAGGCTATCTTCTGGTGAAACTGGTTCTTCATAGAACTGATGCCTCTGTAGTTTACATACAGGTCAACCTGAAATTATAATCTGAAGCTCAGCCAAGTTCCTTTAATAGCATGAAGGAATGCATCCACGTGAAGGCAAGTTAAACTAGCAAAAGGCAATATGAGATAATGAACACATCACTTGGGGTGGGTTAGGTTATATTGCAATAATAAGGAAAATTGGATTTACATCGATTTCTTGTTCACTTGACACCTGTAGTGTGTCTAATTGACATATTCTCTAGGGTTGCTAGCTGTCTTACAAGTGATTGGTCAGCAGTCTAGTGAGCTGTGAGCTTCTTTTCAGCATGCCTTTTCACAGTTTCTGGGAAAGAAAAAGCTGGCCAGTCTTGTACTGACAACTTAATTTTCTCCACACAGACAAGAGATATATATATATGCCACCTTCCCCTTCACAGTATATCTAGAAGGAGAAAAAAAAAACAAATGTGAGTAGAGGTAAAGTAATACACTCTTGGTGTGGGTAAAGGTAGGAAGAGGGAGATCGAGCAGGGAAATGAGAAAAAAAAAACAAAATAACATGAAGAAACCTGGAATCAGCATTGGATACTGTATTATGACTGTATAATAGTTTGGTAATTATTTTACTGTATTTCCTCGGAGTGTAAAGGTGATTCTAAGAACTTCATTGTCAGAGATGAAATAGTATGGGAAATATTAGCCCTTGTCTTCCATGAGTCACTGAGCTGTTGCTCCCTTCATGGAGGTGTCTGTAGGAGGTTGCTCAGGGATGAATAAGAATAAAATGGTGTAATATGGCAAAAAATATGGATTACAAAAAGTCCTCTTTTATTCACATGTATGTATGTGTGTGGGAGGGTGTTGAATGGGTTTATGCACTTTAAAATCATGACATCATAGACTTGCATCTGTTTGTATTTACCACTGTTTCAGTCTTTCTACCAGTGTTTATAAAATAAAACAGTTTTGCCATTTAGTTTACCATAAACTTAGGTCACATAATTTTTTTCCTGGCAGAGAATGATTTTTTAAAAAAGTGGTGCTGGAAAACCTGAAGAAAAAAAAAAAAAACAAAGAAAGAAAGCTCCGATCTTCAAGTCCACTCACAGGTGTGCTTTTCTTGGTTATAACTAGATTACATGTAATCTGAACTAGATTTAAAACAGAATTGATACTAGAAGGTACTCAGCATGCTACCCAGCTACAAACCCTTCAATCTGTAATGGAAACCTGCATGAAAGATGTGTTCATGCAACAGTGGCACGAAGCTTGTGAAGGTAACTTTTAAGGCTCACTACGTGAGATATAACCTATGCATAACACTGCTCAGATGGCCAAAAACATGAGAATAGATAGGCCAGATATCTATTTAGACCAACAAAATGATTACTAACAATATTTTACTACACTCATAGATCAATGCCATGCTCAGCCATCATCAGAAAACCTTCTTCCTGCAGTAGATGAGAATGAATACAAAGACCCACAGCTGGACAATATGCAGAGTGAGAGACCTCCACCCTGAATGGGATGTCTCCATTAATTTCGTACCATCACAGATCAGGGAATCCTTTGGAAGAAGAAGCCAAAATTTTGTTAGAGCCAGAGGTGCATTACCTTCTAGCTGACCCATGGGAATCTCTCTTGGTAAAGTTCTAGTAAGATGGCAAGTGCCCTATCACCTTTGAGTTGTTCACTGCATATCTAGGTATTCTTGAGAAGAAACGTGACTCTCAAAGATTTTCATACTCCCATCTTCTCAGTCTGCTAAGAAGCTCTTTGATCTGGCAAAGGTTAAAGTTGAGGGTGAATTAAGGTTTGCTGGTCAACTGTCCTCAAAGTCAGTAATTTGCCCTGGATTATTTGAGAATATAAAGCTCCTACCAGTGAGAGACTGTTTCAAAAGATCAAACCAAAACCAGAACATAAAATATTACTATGTTGGTGTTGCATCAGTTTGGTTTTAAAAATCTGACAATGCCTTTAGTTCAGAATTTGTTTTTTTTTTTTCAATATGGTTGAGATTTGCGAAGCCATTTTAGTTTGCAACAAACCAGCCTCTTCTCCCTCTCTCTTCTTCCTTTCTCTCACTGAGATCTTCCCATTTGCACATTCTTAGTCTGTAAAGTGCTTTTTAAATATTTCTTTGACAGCTTTTTGCTTCCCATTTCCATTTCCACTATATTCTGAATCTCTAATTCTGGGCCTTTCTGAGCCTCTAATTTGTTTTCTTTCCTATCCATTTTGTTTTCGGTTTCCTGAAAAGCTTCTTTGTTCTCTAAATGTACTTTAAAAATAGTGTCCTAGTCTACTTGCATGAATGATGTGTGCCTTCCTTCCTGTTCCAGTTGGGTAAACCTTTCCCTTTCAGCTGGGTTGGGGAATATGTAATCATCTGGCAGAATTTGGGGAAGATATTCTCCTTAAACAGGTTTGAACAACTCCGTTGTACTTTAATTTTATATTTACATGGCTGAAATACTTACCATGAGTTCTTTACTAATGTATTTTTAAGTTTACAAAAGAAAAAAGGTGGTTGATTCTAGGCATAAGGTGAGTTATGGATACTTGGAATTTGATCATTTTCCTTCCCTTTAGCATTGTAGTCCATGATGAATTTTATTTCTTGACAACCACAATTCCATTTTTAAAATGTATTCATTTGAGTTTTGTAGACACTTCATATGGATAGAATTGGGTAGTATTTTTTTGTTGGTCGACTTATTTCATTTAGTATAATGTTTCAAGTTTCACCGACTTTACAATGAGAAGATGCCCTGCTGGGCTCTATTGTATTCTATTCTATTCTATTCTAATGTTGCTATTATTTCCCTTTTGATACTGGTGATTGAATCCAAGGTCTTGTGGATGCTAGACATCTACTCCCATGCTGATCCACCCCCCAACACCATCCCAAAATGTTTAAAATCTAAAAGTTAAGAGATAATTTATAGTGTTTCCACATTTTCTCTATATTGTGCATAAAATTAAAGTAAACACAAGAGTACATATATCTCATTTAAAGTCTGAGATAAATACCCAGAAGGATAATTTCTGACTCAGATAAGTATTTACAGTTCTAAGCATTTTTTAGGACTCTCCATATTATTTTTAGTAGTGACTGAACTATTTTGTGTCCTCACGATGGTGTTCAAATATTTCTTTTTCCCACATTTTCCCAAAAATGTCTTGATTTTTTTTATAGATCCCAGCAGATATTAGGTGTATTCCTATTGTGGTTTTGATTTTGATTTTCCTTATGCTTAATAATACTGATTATATTTTTCATATACCTGTTGTCTTTTTTATATTTCTTTGAAGATTTATTTATTCATGTCCTTATTCCATATTCAAATTGGGTTATTAGCTTTACCAATAATATTTTGTTTAAAAATTCATGTTTTTCCAGACTTCCAAAAGCACTTTGTGTCTCTAGTGACCACAGTGCTTCCCAGGCTCTGCCCCTCCCACCAAGCTGCATCTTGGATTTTCCTACTGCCAGTTAGGATCAGACAATGTCAAGATGGCTAAGTCAGTTGATATTGTCCAGATTTTCCTCTTTTGATATTTCTCAGCTTATCCACTGTTTGAATAGTTTTCCTTTTTTCTCCTATAATATCTTTCCTTTAAAATTTTTGTATTATTTGTTGTTTACACAGGGTTTCTCTAAGGAGTAGAGATGTGTTATGTTCATTTTATCATACTGGGTGCCTTTAATTGAGATAGCAGATATATTCCAATAGATGATTGACTTAGAATTATTCTCTGTATCCTGGTTACTTGACTTTGCAAAGACATGGGCAGAGAAAGAAAACGTTTTAAAAACATACATTGTACTTGCTAAAGAACTGACTACTGCCTGCCTTTTCTCAATAGGCAGTTCTAAAATCAGTTCTACAGACAATTAGAAAGGGTTGATTTGGAGATTGGTGGGATGGTTCAGCTGTTAAAAGTTAAGTTCACAACCAAAAATACAAGAAAGGGTTGTTAATGAGGCTGGTGAGATGGCTGAGGAGCTAACAGAACCTGCCACCAAGCCCAGAGACTCAGGCTCAATCTCCAGGTCCATATGGTGGAAAGAGAGAACCCACGCCCACCAGCAGTCATCTGACCTCCACATGAATAAAATACAATAAAGCAATTTTTTAAATTCACATACAGTATTGCAAGGAGGTATGATGTAACCTTTTAGAATGAAGCATTTAGTTTTGATCATTGCCCTTGAGCTAAAATTCTGAAGTAACAACGAAGATTCTATCTCACGATCTACTCTATGCTGAATTGTATGTTTTCTAAGAAAAGTCTCTGTCCTCCCAGGTAAAAATGCACAGTTGCTCCGAGGAATCGAATAGCTGAGAATTGTTGCTTTGTCTGTCTTCCTCCTACACCTTTGCCTTTTTATGACCTGTATCTGTGTTCTCAACTGTTAAGTGCACAAACAGATTTTTTTTTGTTTATTTCCCAGAAACTCATGGTAATCTTCAAGGGCTAATTCTTCAGATTTAAGAGCGTATAGCTCTTCAAATTAATACACTGCTTGATATATTTCAAAGCATGTGGTACTATGTGATAAAGAATGGAGGCATTCAATTAGTACTTGTAAAAAAATATATGAGACCATCAGTCAAATAAAGCACAGTTATTATAACTTAAAGAATTTCAGTATTCCTTTCTTAACTTTCATGTGCTTGCTGGTTTTAAAAACTAGTTTTCAATATAATACTTTATTATTCATTAATTCATTAATATCATTAATTTTATTTAATATATTGTAATAACATTAATCCTCCACTCCTCCCTACTAACTCCTTTCAGATCCATCTCCTACTTTCCCACTTTGTGTTATGTATTATTATTATTATTCTTTGTTTATTTATTTATTATTTCAACTTCCTACCAAGTCCAACTTGTGTTTCCTATATACACATAAGTGTGGGGTTATCTGTTGGAGAGTAGTCAACCTGCCAGAGCCATCCCCTTAATGAAACTGTCTCTCCTTCCCAGATACCGTCAATAGTTAGTAGCTAAAGGGTTGATTGTTTCGATCTTGTGTGGGTCGTGTGCAGGCAGTCACAGGTGCTGTGAGTTCATGAGTGTAATAGGTCTGTCATAGCCAGAAGACACTATTTTACTCTTATCTTCCCTGACTTCTGGCTCTTACAGTCTTGCCACTCTTTCTTCCACAAATGGTCATTGGACTCTGGGGTGTATGTGAGACAGATGTCCCAACTGTGGCTCAGAATTCTAATGGCACACATTCTGTGTACTTTGATCAGTTGGATATTTCTGCTCTAATTACAGTCCAATGCATAAAGAAACTTTGGTCTTTGGAGAGCTTCATTAATTAATGTATGGGTATAGAGATAGATGGCTGCAGGGTAGTTTGATATTGTATTCATTTAACAGAGTAATAGTAGTGAGCTTATCTCTGGGACTTGTGAATTACCCAACTTCGGGCTCTTGACCATATTTACAGTACCAAGCATGCGTTTCCTCCTGTGGAGTGGGCTGTGAATCCCATCTGGAAATTTTATCTTCCTTTGGGACAAATCTTGTTGTGCTGGTCATTATTGTATAAAACAATAAGTAAACAACTACTTTTATCCACTTGACCTCAAACTCACATTATAAACTATAAACTGTTAGTGATTTGGAAACCTATAACACCACTGCCTTTTCTAATGTTTTCATCCTATTTGAGCAGCATATGTCAGAACTTCATTTCCTTCTGGCCAGGATCATTTTCATTCCTGCTCTAAATTCCTTTCTTTTTCATCTTCTGAAATAAATTCAAATACAACAATATTTTTATTCGTGACAGAAAAATAGACACCCATACTCACACATACACCATACCACATATTTAGAAATAAATGCAGATAACTCCACTTGTGCCTAGTGCTGAGAGTTCACTTACACCACCATGTCTAGTCTCAGAGAGATGTTGGCACAAGAGGGTTTTCCTGCCAATCATACTTCACACATGCCTACAATCAGTATTTTATATTATCGCTTATATACAGAATTTAAAGTTGGGTAGAATGGAGTATTCTAGAAGTAATAATGCCATACCAGCGTAAGATACAGTGAAGCAGTGTTGTACTGCTATGGATTCCTTCAGTTATAGTAGGGTGACTTTTTTTTTTTTGTCAAGGTGAAACTCAATCTTTGTTGGGGGTGATGTCTAAATTTTTTGGACAGCCAGTCTGGAAAGAAACCCAGCGACAATCGTGCTGCCTTAGCTTGTGATTGCGCCATTCACACTATGTCGATAATGGAAGAATAAACTCAGGCTGGAACAATCGCATCAGTTCATGGTTTTCCTTCAAGGCAGTAGCCAGGATGTTATAGGTTAAGCTCCGTGGTGTGTTCTTTGACACTTAGAGACCTGTATGGACTCCGGCTGTTATTTGCTTGCTGTAGTGTGCGTGACTTTTTAATCTTCGGTCGACTCACTGGTAAAATGAAGACTAAGAAATTTTTTTTACAAATAATATTTGTGAGTATCTTTTACGGGTTTTAGTGTCATCGTTTCTAGAAGCTGATGACAGAGCCCTACAGATGCTCTAACGCCATGCCAGACAACCATGCTCTGTAACCAGCGGCTTCACTGTTGTCCTACAAGAAACGTTGTTCAGTAATGAGCAGTTACAAGACACAGCATGAATTCCAGAAGGAACAGCTATGTCTTGGGACAGGTGCTGCATATAGTTTCTTTTTTCCCCTCCATATAAAGTAAGCTAGTAATAAAGTTCTGTTCTTTGCGACTGAAACATACTGATTTAGCCTTATAATTCTTAATTAAATTATACTTTTAAAACATACTTTTTAGTTTAGCACTAAAAGCAATATTTTTTCTTTTAAAGAATAATAAACATTTAGAAAAATTATAAAAGTTACCTCTACATAATAATAAATATTGTATTTTGATATGTTTCCTTTTGTCTTTAGCCTACAAAATACATACAGTACTACAGTTCCTATACATCTGCTTGCTTGCCCTTCATGTACAAAAGATGTTCTTTTCAATGTCTTCACCTAATAAAATCCTATAAACCCCACCATAAAATAATTCTTAAAACTCATCATGTCCTTCAACCTACCATCTCATTTCTATTCATCGATCCTAAGGAAAATATTATTTTAAGTATCTTTATGCATGTTGACCTCTACTGGAATATTATTTATAATAGAGTAAAACTTAGAACCATGTTGTGTCTTGCAACTGCTCATTACTGAACAATGTTCCTTGTAGGACAAGCAATGAAGCTGCTGGTTACAGAGTATGATTGTCCGGCATGGTGTTAGAGCATCTGTAGGGCTGTGTCATCCAGCTTGTAGAGATGATGACACTAAAACTTATAAAAGATACTCCCAAATATTATTTGTAAAAAAATTTCTTAGTCTTCATTTTACCAGTGAGCCAACTGAAGACTAAATAAGTCACATGAATACATACACTTTTTTTTTTTTGTTTTTTTTCGAGACAGGGTTTCTCTGAATATCTCTGGCTGTCCTGGACTCGCTTTGTAGACCAGGCTGGCCTCGAACTCACAAAGATCCGCCTGCCTCTGCCTCCCAAGTGCTGGGATTAAAGGCATGCGCCACCACCGCCCGGCACTTTTTATGGAGTATTTTTATGGGATATGATGTCTACTTAGAGCTAGCTTTTTCTTCTTTTCTTCGTCCTTCACCTCCCTTTCTCTCTCTCTCTCCCTCTCTCTCTCTCTTTTCTTTCCTTCCTTCCTTCCTTCCTTCCTTCCTTCCTTCCTTCCTTCCTTCCTTCTTTCTTTCTTTCTTTCTTTCTTTCTTTCTTTTCTACTTAAAGTCTTTGGTCCAGTTTGAAATTTATGAGAGAAATCAGGTGCCTTTTGTCATTTGGAATTCCTTGAACTCGTAGCAATGTGCAGTTGCGAGAAGGCTGACACATAACATCATGCTTAATGTTAAGAAGCCCATGGTCGGGACCTACCTTCCAGAGTAGCTCTATTGCCCTGGTTTAGCCTGTTCTCTGATTTGGTCATCGTTACACCTATTGTGGCTAATCCCTTTTTAAACAAAAGAAAACTCAGGGTGTGTGCTTTCATTCAATCAATTTCTCTTTTATCATAGAAATGTTTTATTTCTAAAAATTTCCAAGGATGTTGATGATAAAACCAACAAATATTGATTAACAAAAAAAATGAAATATTGCAATATATTTCACTTAACCTTCTTTCCATCTTTTTGTGTAGTATTTACACTTTTTCAGAATTACTATCATGCTTCTGAGTTTTACTCTATTATAAGAAATATTCCAGTAGAGGTCAACATGCATAAAGATATTTAAAGTAATATTTTTCCTTAGGATCAATGAATAGAAATGAGATGGTAAGTTGAAGGCCATGATGAATTTTAAGAATTATTTTATGGTGGGTTTTATAGGATTTTATTAGGTGAAGACATTGAAAAGAACATCTTTTGTACATGAAGGGCAAGCAAGCAGATGTACACAAACTGTAGAAATTAAAATTATCTTTTGAAACTGAGGAACAATTGTTTCTGTTCTAATTTCCTCCACAGGCTTCTAAATTAATAGATATTCCTGTGGGATGATGTAAATGAAGGAGGTGGAAATTTGGGGAACCCTCCTCCCTCTTGGTGACATTAGAGTAGAGAACAAAGCTCAACTTGGTGAATCCCAAGAACAAAAGATACTGTCACTGAAAATATAAGCTTTTTATAAAAAGTTTAAAAAATAAAAATATTCTTATGTTTAGTCATTAAGTGTCAAATCTCCTTACTAGATTTTAGCACAATAATTAAAAAGAGTAAGGATTTTATTATTGCTAGGCTGTTGCTTTATGGTTTCTATTACTGTCATAAAACACCATGACAAAAAGGAACTTGGGGAGGACACAGTTTGTTTCAAATTATGATTCCAGGTAGTTCTCCATTACTGAGGGAACTCAAAGCAGGAACTCAAGGCAGGAACTCAAGGCAGGGACTGAAGCAAACACTGTGAAGGAATTCTGCTTGCTGCTTGCTTCTCATGGCTTGCTGAGCTTGCTTTCTTATAGTACCTAGGTTGACCATCCAGGGTTAATACCACTCATGGTGGATTTGGCCCTCCCTCTTCAATCATCAATCAAGAAAATGTTGAAAAGTCTTGCTCATAGGCCAGTATGGTGGGGCATTTCTGAACTGAGGTTCCCTCTTCCCAAATGAGACATCAACTTATGTCAAGTTGACAAAACATTGTTGACACAACCAACAAGAAAGGCAAAGCCAAAGGCTGTGCTATGAGCCCTTTGGGAAGACAACTTGAGGTTGGGCTTGGCTGCTTGTATGTGAACCTAGGGACAGGCACCTCAGTCAAGAGTATCTGGAGACTGTGAGCCCTCTCAAGTGAAAAGACAAACATAATCCACCTAAATAGTATTTTTTTTTATTTCAGTGGGTTTTAAGTCCTCTGAAAATGCTATTTTTCTTAATTCATTTCAAGGTTCTTGTTGAGTTCATGTCTTTGTTCATAAAATTTCTTAGCACAACAAATACATCTAAGATAATATCTAACACTGGGAACACACAGATAGACAGTTATAGACTAATTCATATCTCTAGTCCAGATTACTCATTTGAAAGAAGATGTAGAACCAAAAACAAATACACAAACATATAAGATAGAAAGACCTATTAATTTTGAAAGCAGTGTTCACACAGTGATTGTCAACTCAAATAAAATAATTCAACATCTCATCTGCTTGTTCATTGTACTAAACTTCATGAAAGTGGGAGAAGTAGATACCACAAGTTGTGAGTGATTACCTTAGCTTTGTGACTACATTTCATAAACATTGATTGATGCTAGCCAATTGGACTATAGATTAAAAACTATATGAATAGATGTATCTATCACATTTTTAACTTGTAAATATAGTATGGAAATGTTCATAGGTTGTTTTTAACCATGTATTTATTACTTCAATTTATATCTCCATCACAGTTCCCCCCCCCACCCCTCCGAGACCCATCCTCTAAACTTCCCACCCTCTCCCCCTTCTCCCACCTATCCTACTCCTCCAGTGTGGGGTGCCCTACATATCAACCCCCTTCAGTTCAATACCCATATGAGGGGTAAGAGCTTCCTCTTGCACTGGGGGTCTACATGGCAGCTCCACTAGGGCAAAGTGTTCCACTAACAAGTAACAAAATCTATGTTCCTGTCCCTTTCATTCTGTTGGTTGTAGGATAGTTATCCTGTACTATATGGCAAAAATCCAATTATATGTGAATAGATGCCATGTGCATCTTTCTGGGTTTGGGTTAAGTCACTCAGAATGAGCTTTTCTAGTCCCATCCATTTGGCAGCAAATTGCATGATTTCCCTGTTTCTGATGGCTGAGTGATATTCCACTGTGTAAATGTACCACAGCTTTTTTGTCCATTTGTTGGTTGAGGGACACCTGGGTTTTTTCCAGTTTCTAGCTATAACAAAGCTGCTATGAACATAGTTGAGGAGATGTCCTCATGGCTTGTGTTCATAAGTTTTTGTTCAATATATTTTTTAAAAAAGAAATGAGTGTATGTCGGATCCACCGAAAATTCACTTACTTCTTATTATGAACATGAGGGGTTTTTAATTAAAATTTATTCAAAATAATATATTGATTATGTTTTTCCCTTCCCAACTCATCTTGTTTTTTTTAAATTAAGAACCACAGGATTTTAATTTTTTTAGAAAAAATTTAGATTATATTTAATATATAACACTAAATTGTACTTTATTATAAATGGAAATCGGAATAAAGTGCAAAAAGGGGAAATAAATCTTTCAGGACTTCAAAAATGATAATAAAAACAAATAAAGTATCCTTATCCATTTAAAAACACACAAATGAAAAAAAAACCAACAAGACAAAATAAAACCAGAAGCATATCACCTCCTCTTTCTGCAAGCCAATTCATTCACAGGCAGCTCTGGAAAACAAGGCTAATACTTTTTGCATGATTTTTGAGGCGTGAGTTCTCCAGAAGCAATGCCACCTACTTTTTATTATACAATTTTTAAATTTTATTTTACTTTTGATTAAAATATAATTACATCATTTCTCCTGTTCTTGCCCCAAACTCTCCCATATCTCTCCCAGTCCCTGACCCTCTCCCCAAATTCATGACCTCTTTCTTTAATTACTATTGCTACAACTATATAAATAAATATATAAATACAACCTACTGAGTTTGCTTCATGCTACTTGCATGTATATTTTTAAGGCTGACCATTTGGCCTTGGGGGTAAGCCAGTTAGGGGACTTATTCCCAGGGGGACAACTATTCCTCTTCTCAGCAGTAGCTTTCTTCTCAGCAATTAATTGCCTGTAACTCTTTATCTAATGATAGGCCCTGTGAGATGTCTCCGACCCACACCGGGATATCAAGCAGTGTTGACATTGTTTAGGTCTTAAGCATTCATACTGTTGAGATTTTATGATAGTAGTTTCCCTGTCATATCTAGAAGACACAAATTTATTTCACAGCAAACTTCCTGTTCCTCTGGCTTGTACCCTCTTGTGTGATGTTCCCTGAGCCTTGGATGTAGGGCTTGTGTTGCAGATATATCAACTGTGTCTGGGCTTCTCAAGGTCAGTTTTTCTTTGCATTTTAGCCAGTTGTGGCTTTTTGTAATAGTCTCTGGGGTAAAAGGGAGCTAGTTTGATGAGGGGTGAGATACACTTCCCTGTGGGTATAAGGATAAGTATTTACAGTGCAGTTAGGAAACATTTGGTAATAAAGTGACAGTAGTAGGTTCTCCTCTAAATCCGTGACTTCACTGGCCATAGGTGGCTAAACAGATTTTCAGGACCAGGCATGATTTCCTTCTTGTTGAGTCCAATTAGTCCTTAAGTCCAATTCGACAGCTACTGATTATTATACCATGATTCTTTCATATTCTAGCTAATATACTGAGTTTTTTTTCAAGCTTCCATTCAGGATAGACAAGTCACAAAATACACAGGTCTACATTGTGGGTGAACAAGGTAGCAAATATATTGAAATGACTTTAAGCTAAATTTTACAATACTAATTATGTCTCAAAATAATCTATTTTTGAATTGAGTCAGTTCTCAATAAATTACAGCCAGCTAAGCTAAGTGTTACTGTAGCGTAGCATAGAATAATACTATATAATACAAGATAAATTTTCTTGTTAATTAGGTACATGTTAAGAATGGGTTATATAAAACATATAATATGTTTTGGAAAGATTCTATTAAAATTATACAGTAATTCTGCTATGCCTCAGCAATATTATAAATTAGTATTTAACAGAGTTTTTATTAACAGAGTTTTTCAGTTTCATGAGGTCCTATTACTAATTGTTGATTTCAGTGCCTGCACTACTGGTGTTCTGTCAACTGTGGCAATGTATTCAAGACAAAAGACACCATCAATAGGACAAAACAGCAGCCTAGAGAGTGGGAAAAGATTTTCAGGAACTCCACATCTGAAAGAGGGCTAATATTCAAAATTACAAAGAACTCAAGAAACTAAACATCAACAAACCAAACAATACAATTTTAAAAATATGTACAGATCTAAACAGAATTCTCATCAGAAGAATCTCAAATGTCTGCAAAGCACTTAAAGAAGTGAACAATATCCTTAGCCCTCAGGGAAATGCAAATTAAAACAACTCTGAGATTCCATCTTACACCTGTTAGAGTGGCTAAGATCAATAACACAAGTAACAGCTCTTGCTGGTGAGGATGTGGAGCAAGGGGAACACTCCTCCATTGCCAGTGGGAGTGAAAACTTGAACAGCCACTTTAGAAATCAATATGATGGTTTCTCAGAAAATTGGAAATTCATCTACTTCAAGACCCTGCCATACCACTCCTGGGCATATACCCAAAGGACTCTCCATCCTATCGCAAGGACACTTGCTCAACTATGCTCATAGCAGCTTTATTCATAATAGCCAGAAACTGAAAACAACCCAGATGTCCCTCAACTGAAGAATGATTAATAATAACAATAAAGTAGTGCACTTACACAATGGAATATTACTCAACTGTTAAAAAAATGACATCATGAAGTTTGCTGGTCAATGGATAGAACTAGAAAAAAAAATCATCCTGAGTTAGGTAACCCTGAACCAGAAAGAGTACAAGAATGTGCTGAAACTAGAACCTAACATAACAGTCATCAGAGAGACTTTATCCAGCACCTGATGGGAACAAGTACAAAGCTACCCTTTATCAGAGTTGCTGTGGACGTGGTATCTCTTCACAGCAATAAAACATTAACTAAGACAGTTACTATATGTCAC
This sequence comes from Lophiomys imhausi, assembly GCA_907164525.1. NCBI lineage: Eukaryota > Metazoa > Chordata > Mammalia > Rodentia > Muridae > Lophiomys > Lophiomys imhausi. The sequence continues at coordinate 15,809,476 of CAJQZJ010001969.1, forward strand.
TATAGTTTATACAAGTAATAGTGAGAGACCCCTTATAGGAAAGTTATATTTTTATAAAAATAGCTGTTTTGTAACATTTATTTGGGACACTCTCAATTCAATGTGCTATATGCCTTGATTTAGATCATTAGCACATATATTGTTTTTCCATAAGTGTCTGTTGAAAATTGGAGATTTCATTTTAAAATAACCAGCAGTAGTCTTTCAATTCATTTAACTCCCCTTTTTGAAACTATAATGAGATTTTAAATATCAGTTAATATAATGGGTTTATCTAGTCATGCTTTATTTTTAAACTGTGTGATGAACTAATGTAATAATTGATGTGAAGAGAAATTGTATTATTTCCATGCCAACTGTTCCTAAAGTTAAGTTCGCAGTTTATTTTTGGATTTGTTATTATTTCAGCTTTAATTATGTAGAATTAAAAGTAAGGTGAACAAAGGGAGGCACTAGTTACTAAAGTAAACTCTGGTTTCTGTTAGTTATGGCATCATATTGACTTGCTGTGATTTAAAGAAACCGAAGAACACATAAAATCTGACAATTCTGTGTGGACTGAGAAATCACTGCAGTTTAAAATTCATTATACCTTCTACATCATCCCAAAAACATACCATCAAATCAGAAATGAAGTTACTGCACTACAGTGTAGAAAATGGGTGATTAAATTATGTTGGGTGCCATTTGTAGAAGATGGCTAATGAAATTATTACTTAGTATTTAAATTATAGTTAATGGGTCAGCGGTGTTAATCTTTAACCTGCCATTATAAATGAACACGCAGACACCTGATAGAGTTTAACAAGCCTTGGCCTGGTTTCTGTAATCTTAGCCCATCTAAGCTAGTTCTTAATTCTATTCCCCAAATATGACCCCATATATACATATGTCCCCTTGGACTATTATTCTCCATACTCTACCAATGTTCCTGGCCACATGGAATGAGCTTCTTTTTTCTAACCCATGGCATGTGTCTCCTTCTTCTTGCTCCTGGATTCTTTTCTCTTCTACTATCTGGAGGTTTCTTCTGGAGGCTCCTTCTTCTTCATCCTGGAGGCTTCTTCTACCCATCAACCTCTCTGCTTCAGAAGCCCAAGCACCTTAGTCCCACCTACTTCTATCTTTGCCCAGTCTCAGGCCTCAGCATTTATTTAACTAATCACAGACAACCAAGGTAACACAGCATTACTTGATTTGATGTATAGCAAGTAAGCTTCTGGGAGCAGGTTAATTAACACTTAGAATGTATAACATCATTCTGTCTCTGCACATTAGCCCAATTTGACAAACTTATTATTTTGAACACAAAATATATAATCAAATATATAATCAAAATATTTTTATTACAATAGTATAAATATAAGGCTCTTAAAATTTTATTGTAGTGCAGAGTACAGAAAAAAGACTTGGATTATGAGTCTATAGATAGATAAGAAGAAATGGCTAATGGAGTAAGCTCTAAAATATTCAGTAACTTAATTTACCATTTATACTCATTGATATTGCTGCACAAAAATAAGCCCCAAATTTTTCAGCCTAAAGCAATTAGCATTATATTCTCGTATAGTTTCTGAGATTTGACCACAGCCATAGGTGTTCTATGTGGCACTGGCTCAGGCCTTTCATGAAACTGAACCATATTCTTGGTCAGGATCAAGGCTGTGAATATCAGGAGCCAAGTCTCCTTGGAATCATCTTGGAGGGAGGCTATTGTCAGCCTTCATTAACCCATTTATTTAATTCTTTAGTAATGTGGAAGTACTCATTAAGTCCCCACTATGTCCTAGGAGTTGTGTCAAAGGGTAGAAATTTAGCAGCAGACATACATAGTTTCCATATTTTAAAATGTGGAATTGCCAAGCATTTCAATGTTGGAGGGTATGTTATGGAGGCCCAAAGTTTACCTCATAGTGCCTCATGGTATATTGAATGTATTTAACACAGCCCTAGCACTTTCTGAGTCCTAAAGTGTAACAGCCATTCTTGCTATGATGACCATATTTTCTCTTCTGAAAATTTTAGTTTTATCCTACTCTATTATGTGCTCCATTTAAATCATAAGCTTATCGCCTGAAGTTGGTTCACATCAGCAGCCATGCCACCCTGCCACTCTCCATCTCTTCTAAAGTTACTTCACATCTCCAAGCACCAATTTAATCACAACTGATATTTTCAACTTCGTTATTAACGATTAGATTCCAGTGATTCTTCACTTCTTTACCTTCACATTTTCTTCTCTTATTTTCCATTCCCTTTCTACTCCATCCCTACAATCTATAATTTCAAGGTTCTTATAGTCAATATTTCTACTTCTCTTTGTCAGTCAAATGTTTCTTAGAGTCAATATTTCCACTTCTCCTTTATTAATTAAGGAGAGAGAATGTGACAAGGAAAATCCATCACAGGGTAAATGTGCTTCTCTATAAACATAGCATCATAAAACTCAAATATGTTCCCACTCTGCCTGAAATACGATCTAATTTCTCAACTCATATTCTTCTATTTAAATAACATTTCCACCGTTCTTTACATGTCTGATCCAGTCTCTAATCCTCCTCCATGTGTCAACTTGCAACAAAGAAAGTCTGGAACTGAAATGAAAGTCAACTTCTACACTTGCCTTGACCTCTTCCCATCACATTCCCAAGTGCAGTTGCAGCCTGTCCTCTTGTCTCTGCTTTTAGTGAAGTATAGACACTTTTGATCTGTCTCATCAAAGATGAGGCTTCCAGCTTCATCAGGACCACATCTCTTACTATAGGTCTCAATCCTGTCATCATAGTTTTTTTCACCATGGCAAGTGTCCTTTGCTTGTGTGATTTTACCTTAAGTCTAAAACAAATGAAACACATCCTTGTCCTATGTGTTTCTCCTCCTGTTTCTGTTGCCTTCATCTTCTATTTTTTTCTCACACATTCAAACCTCATCCATTTTCTTAATTGTTAGACATTAAGTGTTCTTTCCAGTCATGCTCACTGAGTTTAAGAATTAATATATTGAAAATGCAAACACTACCAAAGCAATCTATAGATTCAATGCAATTCCAGTCAAAAATCCAAACACCATTCTTCACAGAAAGAGAAGACACAATCTTAAAATGATATGGAGGTACAATAGTCCCTAGTTAATCAATTCAATACTGAGAAAGAACAGTGTTGAAGGTGCCATCATACTTGATCTGAAGTTGTACTATTAAGCTGTAATAACAGAAAAGGGGTGGTACTGGTACAAAATGGACATGTGGGTTAGTGGACTAGAATTGAGGACCAACATATGAAACCATACATATATTCATCAAAATGATACTAGAAAAAATGATTGTCCACATGCAAAAAAATGGAACTATATATTTTACTTTTCAACCTGTTCAACTCAACTCAAGGTGAATCAAATACTTGAAACTGAAAATGCTATAAAAAAGAGAGAGAAAACACAAATATAGGCAAAGACAAAGGCAAGTCCAAAGCAAGATTCCAATAGCTCAGGGAATAAGATCAAATGCCAAAAAAGGACCTTATGAAATTAAAATACATTTTAGTGGCAAGGCATATGATTAATTGAGAATGAAAAGACAACTTAAGAATGAGAGAAAATGTTTGCTAACTGACATCTGACAGAAGGCTAATGTCTGGAATATTCAAATAACTAAAAGTAACAAGAAATCAAGCTACATTTTTTTGGAGAAATTTATTCTCTACTTATTTGATATTTCAACCTCTCTCTGTCTCTCTGTCTCTGTTTCTCTCTCTCTCTCTCTCTCTCTCTCTCTCTTTCTCTCTCTCTCTCTCTCCTGTGTGTGTGTGTGTGTGTGTGTGTGTGTGTGTGTGTGTGTGTGTGTTGAGAATTAGGCGATTACGTGTGTGTGTGTTGAGAATTAGGCGATTACTTCAGAGATCTGGGGAATGTTATTTTCCTTAATAATTTTGGAATTAGCATTGTTATGGAAGCACAATGTGAAATGGATAATAAAGAGTATGCTAACAGGACCCAAAGGCTGAAGACTGATGCAGGAATGTATGGAGAGAAAATGGGAACTGTCCAGGCAGTCACTGGTATGTCATTTCTTAGTTTTGGAAGCTGCAGGCCCTGCACTTCCTATATAAGCAGATATATTTATCCCTCTCAGGTCTCTGAGGTGGTTGAAGAATAGACAGCTAGAGTCTCATAGTTAAATTTTGAATTGTTTAGGAATCAAGAGGGTGTTATAGATCTAAGAAGATACTCTTAAAAGTGTGTTGCAAGTTAGTATGAATGTTGAGTCAGATATAGACCTTTAAACTCATGGAGATGGTTAGATAATAGAATGTTAAAGTCAAGGGCCAAATATGTATAAACTGGACATTGGGAAGGTATACTGGGCCATTTAACTCGCATAAATGTGGCATATTTATATCTGTTGTTTTGTATAGTATTTACTGTTATTAGAGAAGGAACAATCTGTTGGACTGAAAGGGGAAGCTGCTGGGGGAAGAGGGTGGAAGGGCGGGATAGGAAGGGGGAATAGGGAAGGGTTTGTGACTGAGATGTAACTTGAAGAAAAAAAAATAAAGTATTTATAAAAAAAATACACATCTGGAAAGTAAGTTGAAAATGATGGACTATGACACTGGAAGTAACTATAAAACTTGTGTTACAGCTGAGTGCAGGTGAAGTCTACTCAACTAAAGACTGAGCCACAGAAATGATGAAAATTGATGACATTAAACAGAGAACTTAAGAATTCTATTCCACATTTGAAAGATCATGAAATGTACTTATACACTGGCCTTGAAAGGCTGTTTAATTTTATTTTGAACTTGTTTACAGAGATGAAGCTGTTAACAAGACATTATTCAGTACTGAAGAACAACCAAAGGAAAATTTTATAGTGATATTGGAATATGAATAGAACTATTCAATACAACTTTGTAAAAGGTCTTTAGAAATTATGTTTTGAATGACTACAAAACCTATGATGACTGAAATGGTACTTCACATAGGAAGGAAGACAGGCACCTTTCAAACCCTCCATAGCTCAGTATTAAATTAAAGAGGATGACTGCTAAGATTCTGTATGGTCGCATTTGAGCCATTGGAATTCACTATGAAGTCTGATTTTTATTACAGTAATATAATGGGATAAAAGGTACAAATTCAATGCTGCACTGTGAGTTTCCTACTTAGAGTTAATGAAATTGATGAGGTCATTTATATAAATAGAAGATAACCTGATTATGATCCTCGGGCAGAGAATCTTTGTGTAGGGGTCTTTGCAAAATTTTTGCTGCCTACGTGAGAGTTATGCTGGAGGTCTCCAATCTAATCAGTCAGTGTCTACAGCTGTCCTATCCAATCAAATCCCAATGGTGATGAAAAGAGCTGCATTGTCCCGAATGGTAGCCTTCTGCTCTTGAGTACTTGAAATGTATCCCGCATATCTGAATGTTGAAATTTTAGTTGTATTCATTGATGTTTGACTTTGATTTTAAAGAGCCACAAATGACTGACAATCACATTTCTAGGCAGCCCAAATCTGTAGCATTGAGCTCTCATAAAAGAGAGTTTAGAGTGGATGGATGCAGGAATTTGAACTCATCTGTTTTTGCAGGAAGGCAACATCATTGATTACCAAATGACAATTCTGGGAAGAGTAAAAATATAAGACTGCGGTTCCTCGAGAGAACTGATGGGGAAGCAGATTTTAAAAGGATGACATGGGTCTAAAGTAACAGACATCAATAACGAAATTCCATATTTAATTACCAGGGGCATCAGTAAAAATGTAATGGAAGCCATTCCCCAAGTCTTGGAAGTGTAGTAGAAGCTGAAGCAAGTAATGAACAAACAATTCAAAACCTCAAGAATGTAGAAAACTGAACAACTGTTATAGAAATAAGAAGTTAATTTCTTGGTCCATGGAGATTTAGTTTTTAAAATTTAGGGTGAAATAAGTAACTGTTCATAATCTGGGTGAGGTTACATGTTCTATATTTGTATTAACATATGGAACCATGGATAAAGCAAAAGACCTTTTGTCTCCAAAGATATTTTGGGCTGAACTTAACGAATATGCTCAGACAATGGGGATTAGAAACGTTGGAGCAAAGATAAAGTTGTTACAGAAACTGCAGAAATATTGCACAGCACCTAATGTGGTCAATCAAAAAAAATCAATAACTCATTGTCTTAGTCAATCTTTTTCTTAGTTATTCTATGATGAGACAGCATGACCAAAAGCAACTTGGAGAGGAAAGGGTTTTATTTCAATTGCTCTTCTATAGTCACAGTTCTCCATCAAAGGCAGTCAGGTCAGGAACTCGAACAGGGCAGCAACCTTAAGGTAGGAGCGGATGCAGAGGCCATGAAGGAGTGCTGCTTACTGGCTTGCTCCCTATGGTTTGCTCAGCCTGCTTTCTCATAACAGTCCAGGAGAAGCACTGCCCATAATGGGTCGGGAAATTGTATATCACATATTAAGAAAATATTTTGGAGGTTTGCCTACCAGCCATCTCCTATGGATAGTTTCTCAGGTGAGATTCCCTCCAATTCTTAGCTTGTATCAAGTTGACCTAAGACTAGCCAGCACATTAATGGTCCTACCATGAAAAAATGTCCAAGAAATACAGGTGAAATTAATTTTTGGTACTATTGGACTGAAGAATAAATGAAGCATCATTATAAGGCAGTTCAGCTTTCTGAACTTGTCACAATCTTTTCACAACTCTAAATACTAATAGCTTTTATTCCTCTAATAAGTGACAATTCTTCAGTGAATGTTTAATTCACCCATCCCATGATTTCTTAAATAATTGAAGGGTAGAATGTGTTGTGGTAAAATGCCAGAAGATTTCAGAAGAATCTAAGCAGTTGTGAATTTATATATAAAACAAATGTACAATGCCATTTTGTAAAAATGAAATAAAGGGATAAAAATTGTCAGAAACAAAACAGAGAGGTGATAAGACCAGTACAGTGTAAAATAAAACAGAAATTTGAACACAGTCAGGATATTTCCATAAATGAAAATAATACTCAAAATAAACTCAAATGACTTAAATAATAGATTAAATAGCAGCTAAAAGTTAGTAATTAGGAGAATATATATTTGAATATGAATATATTTAATTTTTATGTAATATATATATATATATATATATATATATATACACACACAGAAAAATAAACTGAGGTTGGAGCAACTAAGATAATTTATTCCTTTTACGGAACACCAGGGTTCTTCCCCCCACACACACACAAACATGGTGGCTCACTACCATCTGTGATGCCAGTACAGTGGATACAATGCCTTCTTCTTGCTTCTGTGAGCTTCAGACATGCACATCGTACACATATATAAATGCAGGTAAAACATCAATACATATAAAATAAAACAATAACTGTAAGAAAAAATTTAAAAGCTAAAATAATTAAAAAAACATGTTACTAATGCATGACTTGTTCAAGCAGTTACAGGAACAACTGGAAAGTCTAGGAATAACCCAGTTTCAATGAGAACTTGCTATACAATGAATATGAAATCTCAAATGTTTTATTAAAAGATGACCTACTGTTCAAAAGATGTTGAGACAATTGGAAGATCACTCAAACTAATTTAAAGTTTTAAATCTGTAACTTACATTTGGTAAAATATGAGTAAACTTGATGTTTAAGTATCATTTTAAATGTAACCGTTAATATTCCTTAAAATCAATACTGAATGTTTTAAAAATTGCAAACTGAAATGTTTTCCCTAATATTAGACCCACATCATATGCATGTTGGAACTAACCAAAAGCATATTTTCCCATGTAAAAAAAGACTATCATCAAAGTGAAAATGTAAATGACAAAATAGCAAACAATACCTGCAATTCACAATACAGACTAAAGCTTTCTTCCTAATTTCACTTCTTGCCAAAGAGGAATGAACCCTTAATCCTTGAGACCAAAGACTTGTGCTATGGTTTAGAGAAATGTTCCTTAAGGGCCCGTGTAATGAAGGATTGATTCTCAATTCATAGTGCTGTTCAAGGCAGCAGAATCTTGCAGAGTTGGGGACTTTAAGGAAGTTAAGTCAAGGACCTTTGAAGAAGTTTCTAGGGCTCAAGTCTCTTTCTCTTCCTGTATGTTCTTGGCTGCTGTAAAAAGAGGGATTTTGCACTCTACTGTGGTATGCTGTTGCATCACAAGCCAGAATCAAGTGAACTTTCTGGACCATAAGTTTCATGAAATGTCCAATGCTAAAAGCCAAAGTACAATGTTCCACTTCTAAAGTGATTTACCTTAATTACTAACTTGCATAACTTGATAGAATGGTGAGCACATGGAAAGACAGATTATAGAACAGGAAACACAACGGAAAGTACAAGAGCCCCAAGTCCATTTTCAACTTTATAATTCTCCCAAGGTAAAAGATGTTGTTTTCAATGGATGTTATGATGAGTTTTCCTTGTCGCCCTGCTTGTGTGAATGGAGCCTCCATTTGCTTTCCATCACCAATGGACAAACACACTCTATCTACAACACCCTGAACCCCGAAGTTAAGGCAAAAATAAATCTAATAATTCAACAACTACAAATCTTTAATAATCCACTATCCTCTAGAAAGGGCTGACAAAGCAGAGAAGGTAATGAGCAGTATTGACTACCAAGCTTACCCCTCTGAGTCCCTGGAACTGGAGAATCAGGACACTTCATCCTGTTAGTGAGGTCTGGTCAGGTTTCTAGAGAGAACACCCTGAAATAAGAAACAAACAAACAAACAAAAGACAAGGAAAGAAAGCCAAGTACAACTCAGAAAATGACAGAGTAAGTTAGATTTTAATTCATTAATGATGATATATTTCAGATGCTAGGTTATAAAAATTACATTTGAATAAGGCCACAGAAATCAAGAAGTCTCTCTGTTAAGAAACTAAAGTTTAAAATATTTGAAACCAATGAAAAGTTTAATTTTATAGATTGTGTAAACTGATTTTCTGCTTAATATTTAATATAATTTAAACCTTTTCCCATAAGTTGGGTTTACATTAGTTTTCTTTGTAATTTTATATCCTTGAATTTGTATGTATACGTTTAGTAGAATATTTGTAGTGGGTCTTTTATAGAGCTTCATGTAGTAATTCTTCCAGAGCCTAGCTAGCTAATATTATTGAAAAGATTTGGCTTGTATATTATAGACACATGTGATTTAATGATAGAAGATGGAATAGGTAGAGAATAAACAATATACATGAAACTACCAAAACCAATTTAGAATTCAGAAGGACTTAAGATTTGATTAGTGTGTGCCTATATTAAACTATCTGTGAATTTTAATCCTATTTGATTTGAAATAGCACTTGCTATAATCTTTGCAAAAAAATGTGATATTTTTTTCTGACACTGAAAAATTAGTAAGCACTGAATGCTGTACTTTAGTACCTAAATTGCAATCTGTTAGCTTGTGGCAGAATGTGTGATTTTATTGTGTCATGCTCTGACCAGCTGTTACTATATAACAGAGGTATATTTGCTCAAAAAGGCAAATAATTTAAAAAAAAATCATTAAAACTTTTGTAATGGAGTTTAATCCTAGAGCCCTCTATTTGTTGCACCTGACTTCACATTGGAAAGGTGAACTCCATTACTGAGTGGAAATTTTCATGAATTTTAAAGTTAATTTTGGTAGGGGTTGTCGAAGGAAAAATAAAAGCACACTTACATGAAATTACCACATTTTATTTTGTGGAAGTATATAGACAAAGTGCATATTTTCCAAATCTTTCATAATACTGCAGAATTCGTAAAATGCATACTTTATCTTTGAATCTTTGTTATGTTCCATTGGTTCTTAAGCTTGCCATTCTGTTAAAAAAAAAAAAACCTTGTTTATCTGAACTACTTATTTCTGTCAAAGTTCTTGTTCTATATTTAAGGGAAAGGGCACATCTAGTGCAATCAACATGTTTATATCGAAAGGTGACTAATCATGTCCTCCTCTTCTTGTTCACACTTTTCCCTGCATAGATGAAATGTTTTGCAAATTTAGAACATATGTGCCATCTGTCTCTGGTATACATAATTCATGCACTGAGAGGGTGTACTGTTTCATGATAAAATAAGGAAGTCTTTAGGGGCAGAGAGACAGGCCTTCTCCCCTATAAGCAGTATGTTTGTAGGCTGGTTCTTTACACCACTGGCCCCAGTTTTCTTATCTGTAGGATGACTACAGCAAAACTGATCTCTAAATCTATGGTATAGGCTAAACCCAGAACTGGTTATTATAAAAGCACTAACAGGTGTCTTTCAGATCTGAACTAACCAGATAATTGGCTAACTTTTACTTGTATATAAGGCAAGTATAAACATTGACCCCAAATCGGTACTTTGTAGCAGGCTGGCCTTTGAACTCAGAGATCCCCCTGCCTCTGTCTTCCAAGTGATTGAAAACATGTGCTATCACACCCAGTGGTGTTTTTTTTTGTTTGTTTGTTTTTATTTTGTTTTGTTTTTTAACAATGTAGCTCTCTGGAGATTCATGGCATAAGTATCAAATACCACCAAATATCATATATAATTTTCAACTGAGATCCATCAAAAAACAGGGATTTATATCTAGAGCAATGAAAATGCAGGAAATCAGCATAGCTGTCTTGAAATATTTGCAGGACTCAGAAAACATGAAATACAAATGATCTTTATTCAAAGAAAAGTAATCTACTAAATTTATATATCTACTAAATTTATATAGAAGCATTTTACTGTCAGCTCCTTGGGTTTCAGTTAAGTATAAGGACAGAATCACATGTCTGCTGAGAATTGCTTCCTGTATTTTCCCCCAACAGGAAGGAACCCTAAAGTATGTAATTTCCTTATGCTGTGGTTAAAACTCAATGTCTCCATCTCTTTGTGGAGAAAGCCTCCACCTAAACATTGGGAATTCATCTCCATTCAAATGTTTAATTCTTCGCAAAGCTTGATAGCCAAATGCAAGCGGCACTGACTTCTTTGGTTCTCTGTGCTGAACTGAATAGGCAAGATCACACTGAGTCATTATTTCCAAGGCAGATTCTGAGCTCTATGACTTCATATCATACTGAAAATGTTGATCACTTCTAAATGATTTCATAGGTGAAATAAATCAATTGAAAAAATAAATAAAAACAAACAATGTTGACCAAGTGATCATATTATAATGTGGCTATTTTCATGTCTCTTGTCCAAGTTTTAGTTTTCAATTTATTATCAGCTTGTTTTTTTTTTTATTTTCAACAAATATGTTTTTTTAATGAAGTCAACTTTCTGTTTTTTGGAACTGTCAAAAGTATAGTAGCCCATGATATATTAGATAAAACAATTTTAGTGGTAATTTTGTTGGTGAATCACTAAAAAGGTCTGTGGCACCAGGGACAAAAGAATTAAGTCATAATTTACATAATTAACACAATAGTAGATGATATCTTTGATAGTAAGATATTAAAGGACCAATTTTGCTATAAGCCATTACCTAAACTTTAAATTCATATAAAGCCTCAATATGCAAACAACATGGATTATATAGATATGCCCTATATTTTGATTTCTGAAGGCTGCAAGGATTATATTATACTATGTGACTACAGAAAAAAATCAAAGAAATGGAGCAGCTAATCTGTGATTGTTCTTCATGTTACTCTTTCAAAATGAGTGAAAATAAGTCATGTGATTAGGACTTTTGAAGTACCAACAAAATAGAAACTAAAACACATGCATATATGTTTATGTATTGAAAACATATAGTATATATACAGATTATTTAATATATTGTATTATATACAATATATGTATATTAATATATACTAATATATGCATATACATATTTATCTATCAGGTGTTTACATGCACATACTTAAATCACCTAGATCATATCAATGCTATACACCATTGCTGAAAAGGCATCTGTACATCATGGGTCAGCCTGATCCTTTTGCTGCTTTGTATGGTCACTTTTTATGTAGATTAGTTGGAAATTGTTGCTCGCCTCTGCCTTTCTTGTGCGACTTCCACGAAATCAGCATTCAGCATGACCGGCTTCCTGACAAACAACAGAACATTCAGCTCCTATGTAAGGGAAGAATCCCACCAATGAGAAGGGAGGGCCCAGAATGGGGAAAGTGAGAGCGCTGGCACAAAGGCGCAAAGAACCTTGGTTCAGAAGGAGGGTGGGAGAGTGGAGCTTGCATCCATGCTGCCTCTGCAGAAATCTGCAACTGGCACTTACTTGGCCCATAACTGCGGGGGCACTGACCTGGACAGTTTCACAGAGACGACAGAGGAACTGTTTCTCAACAGTGCCTCCAATACACTCGCCACAAAAATTCCTCCTTTCCCCTTGTAAAGGGAGCAAGTGCATGGGAAAACGTACTTTATTTTTCCACTCACCTCTTCTGTCTTTGTAAGGGTCAGCGCTCTTGGTACACTGTGGGAGATTTCTCATTTGCCTCACATGTCCTTCATAGACCTCTAGAATGCGTAAACAACATTTAATTACAGGACATAACAATAGTGCCTTTTATTAGGTCACTGCGTTTCTTTTAAATTCAAGGGCATAAAATAACTAGCTTTCCCTAGTAGAAGACTTTGTACCTGATGTCATGTGAGGTAATCTCACTCCCAGTGAGGCAGTCTCTCCCTCAAAGGGTCTCTTCTGTCTTAATAGGGTTTCTTCATCCACACATCACATTGTAAAAATGGCTGTGATGTTTGCTCTCTTGCTTCCGTGTACATGGCCATTAATTACCTGTAATTCATTAGTTACCTGTAATTCATTACTTTCATTTTTCATGTGCTGAAAATCAGAAGAGCCAAAAATATACATGATATATTATATCTGAAAAAAGAAAGCTTTTGTTTGAGAGACTGGAAGATGATCTTATACTATTTGGCTTGAAGCATGAATTGAATGAGAGAGAACAAAAATTGAGAAAGTGACCTTGTTTGCTGATCAATGCAGAAAGACAAGCAACAATTTCAATTCTGGAAAGAAAAAAGTTTATTTGAAGAGTTCCCATGCCTGTGCATGCATGCATAGTAGGCTGCCGGCTGTGACTGGTGGTCAGCCCATTCAAACATTTCAAATTGGAGCTCCCATGGGAATAATGTGCTTTTTGTGCCTGCTAGCTCCATGTCAGAAAGGGCTTTCCCATCACAGCTGGCATCAGGCTTGCACTGAATAACTTGCTTTTTTCTGTTTTTCCTCTTTTTTTTCTTTTATTAACATTAGTGGTCATGATCAGTGGCTCACTGTAACTGGTAAAAACAGAAGGAGTGAAGGAGAAAAGTTGGAGGGGGATATGATGAAATTCATTCTGTAAAGTTCCCTAGGAATTAATAAAAATACAAAAAAGAAAAAGAGCTCTTCTACAATAAATTATCGATAAACAAAAATGCAATATCTTTGCTCAGGTTTGAGCTGAACTCATTGGTTATGCATCTAAGAAGTCGAAATTAGTGTCCTGGCTCATGTGTCAGATATCATTGTCTCTACTGATGATAGCCAGATAGTGCTATGAATCTTGGAAATTTGTATCTACTACATAATTAATACTTTCAATTTTTTTCTTTTAACTTTTAAGATTATAATATAATTACATTAATTTCTACCTTGTCCTTTCTCCCCCCAAACTCTCCCAATACCCTTCTTTTCTTTCTTTCTTTCAAATTCATGGCCTCTTTTTTCTTTAATTGTTCTGATATATGCATACACATATGTAGTTCTAAGTAAATAAATCCAACCTGCTCAGGCTGTATAATGTTACTTATCTGTAAAAGTTTTCAGGGCTGACCATTTGGATAACCAATTGTTGCTGTCAGCATTCCTTAGTTGTCTACAGATTTTGTGTAGGATTGAGGCCTCAGGAGCCTTCCCTTATCCACACTAACATATCTGTTGTTATCGTCCTTGTTAGCTCATGTTTTGGAAGCCATGTTGGTGAGATTTCTTAGGTATAAATCCTACTGCAATCTTAAAATGAACTTCCCATTCCTCTGGCTCTTACAGTCATTCTTTCTGCCACCCATTCTGCAGTGATTCCTGAGGCTTAGGTTAAGTAGTTTGTGTCTAGATGTGTTAGTTGGAACTAGAATCCACAATTCTGCACTTAGATTGGTTGTGGTCTTCTGTCATGATCTCTGTTGCAAAGAGAAGTTTCTTGATGAGGAGTGCGGACTACATTTATTTGGGAGTATAAGAACTCATTGGTATTGATCTTTGTATATTGATACAAAATTAAGGGTAACGCTTCTTAAAGGTATTGTTCGTAGTAATACTTAAAAATGAAATGTCAAGTTTTGACCTCTCGCTACCAACCGACATAAACTGTTTAGGATAATTATGAACTCATACTTAGAATGAAGTTACAGGCTATGTTGGTTTAGTAAAATGGTAATGGTAGGTTCTTTTCCAAGATCCATGACTACACTAGCCCTAGATAGTGAGCTAGGTTTCCAGTACATGATTGGAACTCCCTCTTGAACTCCTTGTTGAACTAGCCTTACATCCATTTGGAGAGTTGTTGGTTACCACAAAAGTTTGTGTGCCACTACTGGACTATTAGGGTTATCGGTCTCAAGCTGGTGATTGTTGCTGGTTCATAAGCAGTATATCTGGGTAGGACTGTTGAATACTTCCCCTTCCTTTGGAGGCTTGTGTGGTGCCTTCTGATACCATAAAAGCTAGTTCTCACGTAGGAGACATTTGGGTCAGTTTCAGTTCAGGGGTCTCTGGACCCTGTGTCTAAGTGCATGGTGTTTTCTGCAGTAGGGGGTTACCTTCCACCTGTGGGGTCAACCAAAAGCAATAACAATTGTCTGTAATGTTTGGAGAGTCTCTTGGACAATCCTAATGAAAAACTCAAAAGATGGCTTCTTCCTGTTTATGTTTTTAATTATTGATTTTTGCTCTTTAAGGAAGCATTGTCAACACAGATAGGAAATTTTCATTTAAACTATATATGTATATTTATACATTGACTTTTATATTATAGGTAGTTAATAATATGATTTTTTATAATTTTTCAGACATTTTTACTGTTATTTTACTCTCCTTTCTTCAGCATTTACCTACCTTCCCCTCCCTAAATAGAGCCCTTCTATTTTCCCTCTTCAGATCATTTGCACTCTGATGTTCACTTTTCTATTGCTCCCTCATGCTCCCACCTCGAAAATGATCCCTTTCTAATTTCCTAATACTGAAATACTTTTTATAGTGTTTTTAAAAGTTTTTGAGATTATAATATGATTTCAATGCTTCTCTCTACATTTCCTCCCTCCAAACCCTCACATATACTCCTTTTAGCTCTGTTTAAAATTCACTGATAAGTTTAGTCTTCACCCCTGATCAATGAAACTTCTTTTTGCCACAGACAGAGACCACTTCAGAAGACCACAACCAATTAAAATGCAGAGTTGTGGATCTCAGTCCCAATGGATTCATCAATAAACTCCCACATCTAAAGCTCAGGGAACCTTTCAGAAGAGAGGATGAAGAAAATGTAAAAGCCAAAGATCTGGGAATTTTCTATGAGACTTTGTCTCCTAGTAACACCAGAATCTATACCCATAAAGCCTCACTAATATGATTGCCCAAATGTGAGATAAATAATCAAATATTTCTAAATCAGGCTGAATATATCTCCATTTCAGAAGAATATTTTGTATAACAAAATAATATTATCTCATGTTCTATCTTCTACAGTAACACTATGTATATTTTAAATATTCATCACAATTGTAACTAATAAGTGACACAGTATTTGTCTATCAATACAGTCTTCTGAAAAGTAAGTCCCTATAAGTCAATACAATTGCATCTGGGTCACTACTGTGTCTCCATCACCCATTAGACACTCCACCATTATCCTGTAATCAATGAATGAACAGCTAACCGGGATGTACAATATAATTTGTTATTTAATGTTTCTAAACCACAGTTGTGATCCTGAATCAAACCATGATAGTGAAGGTGTGGAAACAAAATGAGTTTAATTATTGTTTATAACTGACTGAGAGGGTTAAAACCTTCAGCAAGGAATGTCATTCAGGTGAAGGTGGGTGTATTCAACTTTGATGAGAAGGTCAATGTGTTTCCTCCACTAAAATCAGAGCGATAAAAAACAATTAAGTACAGCTGCAACTGTATTTGGGAATATGTGGAAGGAGATGGAGGCAGCCCTAGGTAGTGATTTCCATTTCTGCTTTGAAATTTTCTGGTGCAAATAAGGGGATAAAGTTCTTTGATGAATTCAAGTATCACAGATTCCATATGTAAGAGCATGCAGCATTTATATTTCTGTATTTGACTTGCTTCACTTAGTATAATATTCTTCAGGTTGTGGTAAAGAACAGATATTTTTCTTTTTATAGGGGCTGAAAATTTGTCAATCATATGTATGTGTGCATGCACAGATGTGGATATGTAGATGAGGACTGCATTTCATATTCTTCTTATCCATCCATCTACTGATGGATATTTACATATTCTGGGTATTACAACTGCAGGGAATCCTTATCTTAACATACTGATTTAATTTTCTTTTCATTTATATCCAGAAGGTGAACAGATGGATCTTACAGTAGGTAGTTCTATTTTAATTATTTTAACGACCATGGACCTCTGTGCTCTTTTCTATAATTGCTGTACCGACATACATTTCCACCAGTAGTGTACACATTCTCACTAGTTCTTGTCATCTGACTTTGACAATAGTCACCCACACACATGTTGAGTATACTTTATTGTTGTTTTAGATTTACATTTCTCTAAGTGTTTGGGATATTGGACACCTTTTTCATACTATTTTAATAAATACAATTTTGTTTTCAGTAAAAATTGAAAAGAAATGAGTTAAGGATGGAGCCTGAACAGGACCAATCCCAGGCAACTTTGTTTACAGCAGTTCAAAATGAAAGTTCCAGAGCCTGAATTTCCCATGTCCGTCTGAGCTCTACTTCCACTCTGTTTATAGTACTTTGAGAAAAACATGTCATTGCACAGTAGGATGGCCTGGGGGCAGCTGCTGTGCAAGTCAAGTCATCAATACCCTTCTAGTTTTTCTCTGGCTAGTCAGAACCAATGTGATGCTCAAATTAGTCCTTTGATGATATCTGTACTAGTCATTTTGGTGGCAGAATGAAAGGTAGATGATTCAAAGTAAGGTCACATGTCAACTCCTTGAGTTAGGTTGGTGATGACTGTCCAATGAATTTAATCATTTTTTTTTTAATGAGACATAGATGCTGGATTACCTAAGCCAGGTAACTACAATCTGCCCTTGTCTGTAGTATATAGATGAAAACTCACATGAGTGTTGTAATATCAATCCTTCTCTAGAAAGGCACCTGCATACATATGCATAGATTCTGGGATAACTTACTATGGGCATTTGTATTTTTTAAAAAATAGTTCATGCTGGAGATGTTGTCTTGTGAACCTATGGGCTATTGCTTAACAGTGCATCATAACTACTTTTTCATATGGCAATGCACACATCACATAAATTTGGGTTTTGCGGGAATTTGACGCAGGGGATGTCAGGATTTATTCACCCACTGTTTTGTCCAAAATGGTATAGTTCAAGAATTCTTCACATGTTTCACTGAAATAAAGAAATCTTCTATCAGTGATATTTTTCTATCAATCCATTCACAGAATTAAGTTTTTATGGAATGTCATATATTTAAATATTAAATATACTTATGATAGCTGTTCCATTTATTTATTCAACTTTATTTTTTGTGCTGTGTTAGACTATGATTTGAAGTTCTTTTGTTAGTTACTTTTCTGTCACTGTAATCAAAATTCTGTAAAGAAACAACTTAAGGGAAGAGAGTCTTATTTTGACTGACAGTTTCAAGAGTTTCATTGCATCATGTCAGGGAACGCAGGCTTATTTCAGTCCACTTCAGGCAGTGGAAGCACGTGGTAGATGCTCTACAATCACAGGAAACTAGGCAGCAGGAGAAAGTAGAATATTGACACTCCCTATATTTCTTCCTTTTTTGCATTGTATTGCTTCCAGGCTCCCAGATCATAGGGTGGTACCATTCCCATCTAGTGTGGGTCCTCTCTCCTCAGTTAATCCTATGAAAATGACATCACACATATATCCAGAAATGATTGTAGGTTTGAATCTAGAAAAATTTACGATGAAGACTAACCATTGTACTTATATACACTACGTACCCTTCTTCTCAGCTTCAAAATCATCCTTGTTTCTGCATATTATACAAAAAAATAAGTTAGGTGCTTTCTGGATGTCCAATATTATTTTAGTTATTGAAGAATCAGAAGCAAACTGTGTCATGAAGAAATAGTGACTTATCTAAAAGAAAGGCTGTGTCCGTGGCATTTTCCTTCTCATCTCTGAAAACTATATAATTTCTCAGACCTTTTCTACTGTTTTATCTTAAGCACATCTCTAAGGTTATTTTTGTGGTCTATCTTATTTTTGAGCATCATCTTTCTTTGTCAGCAAGGAGATTAGTTTTCCTGACACTGTTCATAAGGTTTCCACTAATTTGGCTTAGCCTTGGTCATATGCTCACATTTCATGGCAGTTCTTGTCTTTGTGGGTCTGGTTAGTTGCCTCCCTCTTTAGCTGAACATTGAGAATAATTACTTGGTGCAGTATCTTACTAGGCTGCGGTCATGAAGTCTGCCTGTCTTTCTGAATTACTTAGAAAAAAGTAATTTTCTTTTCTTTTTTTTCTTTTTTAAATACTTTATTTTTTTCTTCAAGTTACATCTCAGTAACAAACCCCTCCCTATTCCCCCTTCCTATCCCGCCCTTCCACCCTCTTCCCCCCAGAAGTTTCCCCTTTCAGTCCAACAGCTGGTTCCTTCTCTTATAACAGTAAGTATTACACAAAACAATAGATATAAGTATGCCACATTTATGAGAGTAAATTGGCCCAGTATACCTTCCCAATGTCCAGTTTATACCTATTTGGCCCCTGACTTTAACATTCTACTATCTACCCAACTCCATGAGTTTAAGGGTCTATATGTGACTCAACATTCTTACTATCTTGCAACACACTTTTAAGAGTATCTTCTTAGATCTATAACACCCTCTTGATTCCTAAACAGTTCAAAATTTAACTATAAGATTCTATCTGTCTATTCTTCAACCACCTCAGAGACCTGAGAGGGATAAATATATTTGCTTATATAGGAGGTGCAGAGCCTGCAGCTTCCAAAACTAAGAAAGAACATACCAATAACTGCCTGGACAGTTCCCATTTTCTCTCCATACATTCCAGCATCAATCTTCAGGCTTTGGGTCCTGTTTCTCTGACAGACATTTGTTGTAGAGCAGGGATTATGAAGGACTTACCTACCTACCCTGTCTTGGCAGAGTTAGGCTGTCGACTTCCCTGCTACCAAGTTTTGTCCTTTTTGGACAGCAGTCTGTCTGCAGTTGGTGCAAGGGGTTTTTTCATGCCAAGAGAAAGGCTTGCCACTAATTCAACCATCTTACAGTGGAGGTTCTTCGATGCTTATCTTCTACTTGGAGTAGAATAGGGGGTGCTGTCAGGCGCTGATATGTCTCGATATCAAAAAAAAATCTTGATTTAAGATAACATCTTTGAATGCCATATTCTGCAGATCTCTAGGGGTTTTTGAAGATGCCCTAACCATCTCTTGTATTTAGATAAGCAAATGTTGCTTGTCTCTTAGCAACTTGATTACTGGGTAGTTTAGAGAATATCTGTGATAGACTGTCATAGTAGCTAACAAAGAGACATGTTTGCATGACTAGGAGTTTGTTTTAACTATCCTAGACCGTTTTAGACGGTTGGTATCAAGAGGTCAGAGCTTCACATTTTATTATTAAGTATCTCTAGGTATGATACCATTAGGAAGCGTTACCTTTAAATTTGTATCAATATACAAAGATCTATTCAATTGTGGTTAAATATACTCTTAATTATGTATCAATATACCAAGATCAATGCCTATGTAGCCCAATATAATCTTAATATTACGCCCATATGCAAGGGTCAATACCATTGTGGCCAACTATAATCTTAATTTTGTATCAATATACAAAGATCAATACTGATGTAATCCAATACAATCTTATTTTTGCACAATAAACAATGGTCAATACCACTTTAGCCAAATAACCTACTAATTTTGTATCAATATACAAAGGTATAAGGGCATATTCAATAATCTGCCCCTTCTTCTTGGACCTTCCTGTGCTATGTCTATATCTCATTTTTCTCAAGCCCATGCACTCCTACATAGGAGAGGAAGAAGGATACAGAAAAGGAAAAGTAGGAATTCCCTGGGGCTAACCTCCAAAACCCATTAAGACAGGATCATTTATCAGCTTGTAGTCTCTTCCCCTACATAACAGAGTTTTCAGTTAACCTTCAAATAACCAAAAAGAAGGGCGGAGAAACACCCTCCCCACCCTCTGGGCATGGGACGTCGCTCTCTTAAAGTGACTTCCTGCTGATTTGGGTCGTAGTAGACCTGTTTGGGGCCCCAACCCAAATGGGAAAAATGATTAAAAATGTTAGTACAATCCTTTTATGTTCAGTCCTTCTGTTCTCAGCTGTTTAGATGACCTAAGGGGTTTGTAGGCAGAAGCTGATCTTGCAGGCTTCACTGAGGTTCCGGCCGGTCATTGTGTAGAGCTGAACGGTCCCAGCGACACTGGATTGCAGTGGTGGTTGCAGGCCCCCGATGGAGACAGCTATTGAGGAAGTCTGCCAGGCAGAATCAACTGGGTCACTCATCCTCCTTGGTGCCTGATTCTGCTCTCTGCTGAGGATTCCGCTGTATGGCCCCTGCGCAAGGATGACACGCAAATTCGTGAAGCGTTCTTTTTTTTCTAATCACGCTTTCTCCAAAAGTTTGCACAAAACTTCTACTGAACATTGTTGGCCTTTCCGTAGTGTCAATTAATTCTGATTGGTTAAACATAGGTAGTGAGTCTTCTTCCATATAGTAGATTCAATGGTTCCCAGGGAGAGTTCTTTCCCATTCTGATGCCTTCAACAATGCCTATCCTGAGTGAACCTGTCTAAGTCAGTTCAGTATTGCAAACTTGTTTGGTTCAATGCTTACATAAATTCTACGTTTTACAGTGTCTTTATTTTCTGCTCCCTCTCTTCTTTTGTTTTTTTTTCATTCATTAATTTATTTATTCATTTTACAGCCTGATCATAGTTCCCATCCCTACTCTCCTTCCAGTCTGACCCTCACACCCCATTCCCCTTAGAGACAGGGAGGCCCCCCCCATGGGCACCAACCCACCCTGGTACATCAAGTAACAGCAGGACTAATTGCATCCTCTTCCACTGAGGGCAGACAAGGTAGGTCAGCTATGGGAAAGGAATCCAAAGGCAGGCAACAGAGTCAGAGAGAGCCTCCACTCCAATTGTTATGGGACCCACATGAAGAATAAGCTTCACATCTGCTACATATTTGTAGGGGGCCTGTAGGGGGCCTAGGTCCAGGCCATGCATGCTGTTTGGTTTGTGCTTCAGTCTCCGTGAGACCCAATTGGCCGAGGTTAGTTTACTCTGTATGTCTTCTTGTAGTGTTCTTGACCCCTCCAGCTCTCAGTCCTTCCCCCCACACTCTTCCACAAGACACTCTGAGCTCTGCCTATTGCTTGGATGTGGGTCTCTGTATCTGTTTCTATCAGCTGCTAGATGAAGCCTCAGAAGACAGTTATGCTAGGCTCCTGTCTGCAAGCATAGCAGAGTATCATTAATAGTGTCAGGAGTTGGCTCTCTCCCATGGGATGGATCTCAAGTTGGTCCAGTTATTGGTTGGCCATTCCTTCTATCTCTGTTCCATCTTTATCCCTGCACTTCTTGTAGGCAGGACAAATTTTTGGTAGAAGGTTTGTGGGTGAGCTGATGTCCCCCTCCCTCTACTGGAACTCCTGATTGGCTACAGGAGGTAGCCGTTTCAGACTCCATAATCCCTGCTGCTAGGACCCTCAGCTAGGGTCACTCTATAGACTCCCAGGAGTCTCTCCTATCCCAGAGATGCCCCCTATCAATTTCTATTCTCTCTCCCAGCCCTCTTCCCCACACCTGATCCTCACCCCTGTTCCCCTTCCCACCCCATCTCCCACCCAGTTCCCTTCCTCCATCTGCAATGTCTTATTGATGACATTTTCTTTTCTCTCGTTCCTTTCTTCTTTCTTTTACTTATATTCATGCTTTCTCTTTAGCTTTTCTTTTCTTTTTTTAAATATTTATTTACTACTTAAAGTTACATCTCCATTACCACCCCCCTCCTCCACCCCTTCCTGGTACCACCCTGCCACCCTCTACCCTCTCTCCCACCCATCCCACCCCTCCAGTGTAGGGGGCCTCCATGTATCAGCCCCCCTCAGCTCATTAGTCACATGAGGTCTAAGAGCTTCCTCTTTCACAGGAGGCATACATGGCAGTTCCACTAGGGTGGAGTGTCCCACTAACAGGTAACGAAGTTCATGTTCCTGTTCTTTTGAGTCTAGTGATTATTGGATGATTATCCTGTACTATATGGCTAAAATCCAGTTATAAGTGTATATATGCCATGTGTATCTTTCTGAGTCTGTGTTAGTTCACTCAGGATGAGCTTCTCTAGTTCCATCCATTTGGTTGCAAATTGCATGATTTCTTTGTTTCTGATAGCTGAGTGGTATTCCATTGTGTAGATGTACCACAGTTTTTTAAATCCATTATTTGGCTGAAGGACATCTGGGTTGTTTACAGTTCCTAATTATTACAAAAAAAGCTCTTTATGTTAGATATATGAGTAAAAATGAATGTTAGCCCTTGAATTCTATTAAGCTCCAGACCTGGAAATTGTTTCTGTTAACACTGACTATAACTCCATGATTGGTCTTGTTGTTAAAGGATGCTAGCATCTCATTGTGTGTTTCCCTAAAGACATATCTGGCCAGAGATGGATGATTTCAAGTTCATTTAATACAAATGGAGTAACTCTATAGCAATGAACTGAGAAAAGAAGACTGTATGCTTGACAAAGAGAAGATGAAAGGAGCCTAAAATGAATAAGGGAGGATGAAATAGGATGATAGCAAGTAGCAGTACAGGAAACTATACTCATAGAAGTCATTAAGTTCCCCCAAATGGCTCCAGATATGTTGTAGATTGCACATTCCAGGAGCCAGATGGCAAGAATTAAATAGTGAAGAGCCATAAAGGGAGGGTATTAGAACAATGTAAACTCCTCTTAACTTCTAAAATAAGTGATACTATTAGATGACAAGAAGCCCATGAAGAAAGAGATTCAAGAACCATTAGAAAGCTGAAGGGGTGGGGATAGACAGAGAGGTTTTGTTTCTCTGTGGTTTAACACTCAGGGTGCATTGTAAGTTTACTAAAGATGAGTAGCTTATTATCTGAGTGTGTTGAAAAGTGATGGACACTAGTTTATAGGCAATGGATAGGCTTTGGATGAGAGTTAGATCCTATTCTGTCAGTATCTGGAGTAAAATCACACACACACACACACACACACACACACAGTAAATGGTAGTGAAAGAAAGGTGCATGAAGAGAAAGGAAGATTGGCATAGTTTAATACTGTGTGATATTTTCTCTTCTTGTTCATTTAGCTTCAGAAATAACTTCCAGTGTGTTAGTCCCTGTGCTAACCACTTCAGTCTGGGATTTAAGCCTCAACAAGGACTGTTTATAATAAACATTATTAATTTTTTTCTTTGAAGAAAAAATTATAGATTAACATGCTGGGATGACACCGCCAGGTCATGGTAGAGCCAGAGTATGATTCTATGTTACTTCCTCTCCAGATATCCAGCTTCTCCAGCACAGTATCTTGGTCAGCAAACTTCTTTTTATAAATTGTCAGAGAGTATAGATTGTGAGTTTGTGGAGCAACTACTCTACTCTGCCACAGCGCAGGAGCAGCCAAGGGCCTTACACACATGGGAGAGTATGCCTGGCTCCTGAAAAACATAATTCAAAGGCAAAAACATTTAAATTTCACATCCCAAAATTTTATTTTTCTTTTGGTATTTTTCCCCAACTTTTTGAAAGATTCTTATCTTTCAGGCTCTGCAAACCAGGTAGTGGGACAGATTGGCTCACAAGAACAGAATTACAAGGGTACTGATAGTCATAACCCAATCCCAGGGAAGGTTAGAGCTTAGTAGTCATTGAACATTGTGGAGTAAAGTCTGATATGATCACTGACTGTGTGTTAGTTCTATCTAATTTGGTTGCCTTGGTACAGAGTTGAGTTAGGAGAACGAAGACAGTAATGAGGGTTATGGTGTGGATCATTGTTTTGTCCTAATGATTTATTTACTGTGTCTGAATGGATGTCTCCATGTTCCCAGAAGGTAGTTGAAGATATCCAATGGTGGCAGCAGTAGAAGATTTTGAGGCAAGGACGAAAATGCAGACAGGGCTGCTCTCCTTCTCAGGAAGCAGATGTTTACTCAAAGGACTTAGTTCCTCAGAAATCCCACTATTCAAAGCACACCACCCCCAAGTTCTAGGAACATTCCCATTCCATTGTGGTCTAGCCAGGGAGTGTTCCCTGAGCTACTAGCCACAGGGTGTTATCCTTTGTATTTTAACATATATTTCACATCATTCAATGTAGTCCTTTATTAATGCCGTCTCATGCTGTACAATGTAAATATGCCCTGTGTTTGCTCTGCGGGCTCTGTGATACAGAATGCTGTGACTAGCTTTAATAATAACTGTTTAACAGACTCTCTAGAGCTTTTCTACAACAGGAGGAAAATACTTTCCCCTCTTATGTTACCTTGTGCCTTGATAAACTTTTAACAGATTTTCAAAGTTTATGACATAACTTTTAATTTTTTATCTTTGACAATGTCATACATGGATTAATGAATTTTGACCATTTTCTTCCCTTCTGCCTTCTTTCATCCTTCTTCTTCTCCTACCAAACACTTCTTTCCCTAAATCTCCCTTTCTACTTTGATGTTCTACTTTTTTGTGTGGTTGTGTCCTAGTGAGTTTAATTATACCTGTTTGCATGAGTGTGAGCACAGCATTATTTACTGAAGCCTGAACAACTTATCAATGGCTACACCACTAAAGAAACTGATACCATTACCAGCAACCAATAATTCCCATAGTTCTTCAGTGAGAAATTCAGTCTCATGAGCTCTCCCCATGAATGTTGGAATGTTGACAGGCTAATGTTAGACAGGTAACCATAGCTACATGAAGTTCATGAATGCAATTTTTACATCACATCTATAAGACATTGTTTCGTACAACCTTCCCCATCTTCTGGCTCTTATTTTTTTTTCATCCATTCATCCATGCTATCCCCTGACCCTGAAGGGGGTGAGGTAGATATCTTCTTAAAGACTCAACATTCACTTATTCTCACCCCTTTGACCAGTTGTGAGTCTCTTCATTAACCACTGGCCACTGCAAAAGAAGTTTCTCTTTTGAAGGTTGAGAGCCACACTAACTTATCAGTTTGTACGTAAGTATTTAGAAAGTAGTTTGAAAACATGGTCATTTAGCAAAAACCAAACAAACAAGTAAACACATGAACAAACAAACAAAAACCAGTCCAGCATTATCTTTCCTCTTAGGCCTATGACCTCTTCAGACATGTTCTCTTTGTATCATACAGGAGTTTCTTCTTTTGGAGTGAGCTTCAAATGTAATAATACAGCAGTTAGTTACTCCTATAATAGTCATGCCACTATTGTACTAGTGGGCATATCCTGCCAGGCAAGTTGTTACCATAGCTCATAGGGTCCATATTTGGGTAAAATCATTGTAGACATCTCTCCCCCATAGAGCTACATGCCATCTTATAGCACCATAAAAGCTGTGCAGCAGGGAAGAAACTTCCATATGCATTCCAACTTTACTTCTCTATGTCACACAATCAAATTGTGTGATATCTTCATCAGTATGATCTTATTATCTATTTCTTGTGGGTAACCAAGAACAATGACAATGACAATGTTGGGAGGGGGCTCTGAAATCTACCTTTACAGCAACTCCTAGGGAACATTTCACTATATACTATTAGCTAATCTGATAATATGTAGTCCAGGCTGGTCTTGAACCCACAGCAATTTTCTTGACTCAACCTCATGAGTGCTGGGATTATAAGCATGTATCATCATATCCAGATTAAGGTGCATACTTGCTAAGCTCTAATATATTCATATATGAAAATTCTTCACTAGTATGAAGATAATTCATTTATCACTCACAACGTTTTCTTAACATAACTTAGTATTCCTTTCCTATTCCCTTCCTATCCCCACATATCTTTCACCACACAATTACCAGTGTAGTTTCTTACACTGAGAATTATATTAATTTACCTTTTCTATATTGTTAAAATAATATCAGTTCCTCTTATTTGACTTATTCCCTTTGGTATAATTATTTCTTGCAATATGTTTAGTCAGTGAAAAAGTAAGTCTTCATTGTAGGCTATAAATTCTTAAGTGTCTGTAATTATGCCCCAGAATCTACTATTGTGTTTCCCTTCCAAAAAGAACCCAGTGATATGGAAGGAGAGACAGAGGATAGGTGTGGGATTTATGAAACCTCTTGTCTCTAAGAGATATTAGTTTTGGGGGCAATAAAACTCTTAAGATTCCTTCTATGTATAGTGTTGTTAGAACACTGTTAATAATTGCAGGTTAACATTAGCATCAATCCTCAATCTCACATTGAAGTCTCTCCGATGTGCCTGGAGAAATTCCATGGTGTCTTGTCTTTATTCCTTCTCCAGGGTCACAATGATTAGTTACACTTTAGTATAGCCAAATTTCATAGACATTTCCAGGATGAGTGGGTCAGCTGTCAATTTACTCCCAAGTGTTGCTGATGCTGAAAGAATGTGTGACTGAAGACAAATTATAGATTTTCAACAGTGCTGCCTCCTGCCTTTCATAAATGAACAATCATAATAATTTGTGTTGAAAGAGATCAGTTTACTACCCTGGTAACAGTATCATTAGTAATGTATCAGAGTTCCCTTTACCCCTATTTTGATAAGAATTGTGGGTTTTTTAAAAAACCAGGCTACCATTACATTTTTTTATTCAATGTATTTTCTTACATGTTTATTCTCTTTTGCTGTAGATTTGGGGTATAACACTAATAGACCTTTAAGTGCTTTAAATGTTAAAAACAAACCTGGTAGGACTACAGATAAGGCTCAGTTATAAAGTGGTTTCCATGAAAGCTTGAGAATTGATGCTCAGAATCCTAGAACCCAGATAAAGGCTAGACAGCCTCGAGCCCACTGTTAATATCAGCACTGGGCAGATAAAGATGGGATCACTGGAGCAAGACGGGTAGTTGAAATGGTCATGTTTGGAGTTCAGGAGAGAACAAATCTCAATATGTAAAGTAGTGAATGATGAAGGAAGCAACCTGACATCAACTTTGGGCCTGCACATGCATGCATACATACCAGCATGCAGCCATGACAATGCATGCACATACACTCCCCCCACACACTCACATGCACACATTCGAGTTTATAAACCCAACTTCATATTCCTGAGGTGAACTGCACTTGACCATAATGCATTCTTCTTAGAGTTTGTTATATTTGCTTTGTTGTTGCTGAGGTGAGGAATATCTCACGGGGTTATCTGTCTGCAGTTTTCCCTTCCATTTTCTGTTTAGATCTAGTATTAGAGTAAGGCTATACCACAAAGGATTTGGAAAGGGTTTGTGTAAAATGTTTATATTTCCTTCAATGCTTGAGGAAATTTACCATTAAAATTGAGCCTATACTTTTCTGTGGGAGATGCTGAAATGCAAATAAGATTTCTTTCATAGCAAAGTGCAATGACATATGCTATAATCCTAATACATGGGAATACCATGAGTGCTTAAGAAGGACAAGTTTGCCTCTTTCCCTGACTAGCCTCTGACAATCACTATTGTACTCTCTAAATCTGAGACATAAACTTTGTTCTAAACCTACTTTTGATCAAACATTGTTAGTTTGTGACTTTCAAGTCATTTTCCTTTGTTTACCCAGCCAGCCTCTAGGAATAATTAGTAAATTTGTCTACAATATTCCCTAATCTTTGTAACATCTTTAGACTGTGTAGTGAGTGATAACTACTTTATTCAATCTTAATGCTGATGACGTGGGCTAACACTATTTCACCAACATCCCACTAGAGGTTTATCAGCTTTAATGACTTTTTCCAAGAAATTAGCTTTCAGGTTCAGTGATTTTCTTTAATGTTTCTCTTTCTCAAATCTTACTGATTTCCACACTGATATTCTTAATTTCCTTTTGTCTGCCTGTTTTCTCTGTTTAATTTCCTCACTTCCAGTGTCTTAACCTGGCGGCTGATGATCAGTTTGACAGCCCTGCTCCTTCTGTACACAAGAACTTCATTCTGTATGTTTTCTTCTAAATATTTCGCTAGAGGCAGCCCACAAACTTTGATATGTTTTGTTCTTATTTTAATCAGCTTACAATTTCTAATTTCATTTTCAATTTCTTTCTGTCACTTGGATTATCTAGAGTGTTAGTAACTTAATTCCTGAGTATTTGTGGATTTCCCAGAGATCCTTCTGTTGCTGATTTTGAGTTTGCTGGGCCTGTAGTCAGACAACATGCAGAAAGTGTGGCTGGAATACCACCTTCTTCCACCTGTAGGCCTTTCTTTAACAAGTTTCTGCAGGTATGAGTCCTGTGAGATCTTTCATGTTTTAAGTCTCCAAGTCTACTTTTTGTCCTTATTTTCAAGAGATATTTTCTAAAAGGTTAAATTGTTTTTCCTGTATCCACATTGCTCTACTATGATCTCACATTTTAGATAATGAATTATGTTTTCCTTTAATTGATTTCAAGGTTCTTTCCCTCTCTCTTCCTGGTTTTGAATTACTTAGTTACAATGGCCTTGTTCCATTGATCTCCATGTGAAACTCGTTGAGATATTCAAACCGTGCTATTATAATTTTCATCAAATTTGGAATGTTTCCAGACATATTTCTTTTAAAACTTTTCAGTCCCATCCTTTCCTGTCTTTGAGTGCTCTTAATTATATGTGCATTTTGCTGTTTCTTATTGCCCTGCAACTCAATAAGCTTTGTTTACTTTTTGATTGATTCTTTTTTCTGTGTGTTTATTTTGGAGTTTCTGTTGCCATGTCTTCAAGTACTCATCTTTCCTTTTACTGTTTATACCATCCAGTGTATTTTTACTTCTAGAAATATGATTATGCTCTTTGTTATTTTCCATATAACCAAATAACTTTCTAAACACATGGAATATAATTATAATTATTGAAAGTTCCTATTTGATTATTATAATATATGCCAAGTTCTGAGGGTTTTTCTAAACATTTATTTATTTATTCAAATTAGATTTCAATCAGAGTCCCCTTCCTCCACGTGGTCCCACCCTCCCACCCTCTTCCACCTCTGCCTCCTCTCCTTCTCCTTGGATGAGGGGGTTCCACCCCAATCAAGCCCCTCAGTTCATTAGTCACATGAGAGCTAAGAACTTCCTTTTGCACTGGTACCCAACATGAACACCCAGCTAGCATGGTCCACTAACAGGCATCATAGTCCATAACAGACACTGCCCCCCCCCACCCCACCACTTGCTAAGGGATCTGTATAAAGGCCAAGCTGACTATCATCTGTATATGTATAGGGAGACCTAGGTCTGCTCTGTATGTGCTTTTTTTCCTTTTTCTTTTCTTTCTTTCTTCCTTTCTTTCTTTTTTTCTTTCTTCTTCTTCTTCTTCTTTTTTTTCTTTTTTTTTTTTTTTTTGATTAGTGTTTTAGTCTCTGTAAGCCTGTAGGGGCCTAGCTGGGATGGTTTTGTTGATCTTCATTTGGTGTTCTTGTCCCCTTGGGATCTCTCTATTCCTCCTTCCTCTCTTATATAGGACCCCCAGAGTTCCACCTAATATTTGACTGTGTGTTTCAGCATCTGTTTTGATCCTCTGCTGGGTAGAGTTTCTTATAAGATAGTTGTGTTAGGTTCTTATTCCTTTGGGTCTGTGGGTTGTAGGATAATTACCCTGTACAATATGGGTAACATCCAGATATAAGTGAATGCATGTCATGTGTATCTTTCTGGGTCTGGGTTAGCTCATTCAGGATGAGCTTTTCTAGTTCCCTCTATTTGGTTGCAAATTGCATGATTTCCTTGTTTCTGAAAGCTGAGTAGTATTCCATTGTGTAAATATACCAGAGATTTGTTTTTATTTTTGTTTTCTCCATTCTTCAGTTGAAAGACATCTGAGTTGTTTCCAGTTTCTTTACAAACAAAGCTGCTATGAACATAGTTGAGATGATGTCCTTGTGGTTTAGTGAAGAATGTTTTTGATGTATGCCCAGGAGTGGTATGGCTGGTCTTGAGGTAGACTATTCCCAGTTTTCTGAGATATCACCAGATTGATTTCCAAAGTGGTTGTACACATTTTCACTCCCACCAGCAATAGAGGAGTGTTCCCCTTTCTCCACATCCTCACCAACATGAGCTGTCATTTGAATTTTTGATCTTAGCCATTCTCACAGGTGTGAGATGGAATCTCAGAGTCTTTTGAGTTGCATTTCCCTGATGACTAAGGAGGTTGAGCATTTCTTCAAGGGCCTCTCAGCCATTAGAGATTTTTGTTTTGTGAATTCTCAGTTTAGTTCTGTACTCCATTTTTTGATTGGATTGTTTGGTTTCTTGGTGTTTAATTTTTTGAGTTCTTTATATATTTTGGATATTAGCCCTTTCTCAGATGTGGGGTTGGTGAAGATCTTTTCCCAATCTATAGGCTGCTGGTTTGTTCTAATGACAGTACAACTTGAAATCAGAGGTGGTGATACCTCCAGATGTTCTTTTATTGTACATAATTGATTTATCTATTCTGGGTTTTTTGTTTTTCCATATAAAGATGAGAATGGTTCTTTCAAATCTGTAAAGAATTGTGTTGGTATTTTGATAAGAATTGCATTGAATCCATATATTGCTTTCTGTAGATGGCCATTTTTATTATGTTGATCCTACCTATCCATGAGCATGGGAGATCTTTCCATCTCCTGATATCTTCTTCAATTTCTTTCCTCAAGGACTTGTAGTTCTTTTACAAACGAACAGGTCTTTTACCTTCTTTCACTGGTTAGAGTTATCCTCAGGTACTTTATATTTTTGTGGCTATTGTGAAGGGTATTGTTTTCCTAATTTCATTCTCAACCCATTTATCTTTTGTGTAAAGAAGGGCTACTGATTTTTTTTTTAGTTAATTTTGTATCAAGCCACATTTCTGAAACTGTTTATCAGCTGTAGGAGTTCTGTGGTGGAATTTTTGGGGTCACTTATGTATACTATCATATCATCTGCAAATAGTGATACTTTGACTTCTTCCTTTCCAGTTTGTATCCCCTTGATTTCCTTTAGATCTCTTATTTGTCTAGCTAGAACTTCAAGAGCTATGTTGAAGAGATATAAAAAGAGTGAGCAGCCTTCACTTGTCCCTTATTTTAGTGGAAATGCTTTACGGTCTCTCCATTTAATTTGATGTTGGCTATTGTCTTGACATCGATAGCCTTTATTATGTTTAGGTTTGGTCCTTGTACGCCTGATCTCTCCAAGACATATAACATGAAGGCGTATTGGATTTTGTCAAGTGCTTTTAGGCATCTAATGAGATGATCATGTTTTATTTTTTCTTTCAGTTTGTTTATATGTTGGATTACATTGATGGATTTTCATATGTTGAACCACCCCTGGATTCCTGGGATGAAGCCTACTTTATCATGGTGTATATGATACTTTTGATGTGTTCTTGGATTCAGTTTGCAAGTATTTTATTGAGTATTTTTGCATCAATGTTAATAAGGGAAATTGTTCTGAAATTCTCTTTCTCTGTTGGATTTTTGTGTGGTTTAGGAGTCAGTCTAGCTGTGGCTTCATAGAATGAGTTTGGCAGTGTTCCTTCTGTTTCTAGTTTGTGGAAAAGTTTGAGAGTATTAACATTAGCTCTTTTTTGAAGGTCTGATAGAATTCTGTGCTGAAAACATCTGGCCTTTAGATTTTTTGGGGTTTTTTTTGTGGGGGGGGGTGGGAGACTTTTAATGACTGTTTCTATTTCCTTAGGGGTTATAGGACTGTTTAATTTGTTTACCTGATCCTGATTTAACCTTGGTAGTTGGAATCTATCAATAAAATTGTCCATTTCACTTAGGTTTTTCAATTTTGTGGAATATAGGCTTTTGAAGTAAGACCTAATGATTCTTTGGATTTCATCAATGTCTGTTGTTATTTCCCCCTTTTCATTTCTGATTTTGTTGATTTGGATATTTTCCTTCTGCCTCTTAGTTAGTTGGCTACAAGTTTGTCTATTTTGTTGATTTTCTCAAAGAACCAGCACTTGGTTTCATTGATTCTTTCAATTGTTCTCTTTGTTTCTAATACATTGATTTCAGCCCTGAGTTTGATTATTTCCTGCCTTCTACTTCTCTTGGGTGTGTTTGTTTCTTTTTGTTCTAGATCTTTCAGGTGTGCTTTTAAGTCACTATTTCAGGAACTCTCCAATTTCATTCTTTTTTTTTTAACTTTTTTTTATAATTTATTTTTTATTTCTTCAAGTTACATCTCAATCAAATCCCCTCCCTACTCCCCCCTCCAGTCCCACCCTCTCAGCCTCTTCTCCCTCAACTCCCCCATCCTCTTCCCTTTTTTTAAGTTTAAGGTATATCTTTCCCCCCCAACAGCTCCCCCTTTCAGTCCAACAAATGGTTCTTTCTTTTATAACAATAAATACAATACAAAACACCAGAAATAAATAGGCCACAATTATGAGAGTTATATGGCTTAGCATATATTCCCAATGTCCAGTCCATATGTATTTGGCACCTGACTTTAACATTCTACTATCTAACCATCTCCATGAGTTTAAAGTTCTATATCTAACTCAGCTTTCATACTAACTTGCATCACAATTTTAAAAACATCTTCTCAGATCCAGAACACCCTCTTGATTCCTAAACAACTCAAAATTTAACTATGAGACTCTAGCTATCTATTCTTCAACCACCTCAGAGACATGAGAGGGATAAATATATTTGATTTTATAGGAACTGCAGGGCCTGCAGCTTCCAAAACTAAGAAATGACATACCAGTGGCTGCCTTGACAGTTCCCATTTTCTCTCCATACATTACAGCATCAATCTTCAGCCGTTTGGCCCCGTTTCTCTGACAGACATTGATTGTAGAGCATTAAGATTGTATTGGGCTTCCAAAACTAAGGAGCCCAATACAATCTTAATGCTCTACAATCAATGTCTTAGTTTTGGAAGCTGCAGGCCCTGCACTTCCTATATAAGCAGATATATTTATCCCTCTCAGGTCTCTGAGGTGGTTGAAGAATAGACAGCTAGAGTCTCATAGTTAAATTTTGAGTTGTTTAGGAATCAAGAGGGTGTTATAGATCTAAGAAGATACTCTTAAAAGTGTGTTGCAAGTTAGTATGAATGTTGAGTCAGATATAGACCTTTAAACTCATGGAGATGGTTAGATAGTAGAATGTTAAAGTAGGGGCCAAATATGTATAAACTGGACATTGGGAAGGTATACTGGGCCATTTAACTCTCATAAATGTGGCATATTTATATCTGTTGTTTTGTATAGTATTTACTGTTATAAGAGAAGGAACCATCTGTTGGACTGAAAGGGGAAACTGCTGGGGGGAAGAGGGTGGAAGGGCAGGATAGGAAGGGGGAATAGGGAAGGGTTTGTGACTGAGATGTAACTTGAAGAAAAAAAATAAAGTATTTAAAAAAAGATTGTATTGGGCTACATCTGTATTGATCTTTGTATATTGCTACAAAATTAAGATTATATTTGGCCACAATGGTATTGACCCTTGTATATTGATGCAAAATTAAGATTGAATTGGGCTACATAGGTATTGATCTTGTATATTGATACAAAATTGAGCGTAATGCTTTTTAAAGGTATTGTACCTAGTAATGCTTAAAAATGCAATGTGAAGTTTTGGCCTTTTGCTACCAACTGTCATAAACTGTTTAGTATAATTAAGAAATGCAAACTAATAGTCATGCAAGCTTGTCAGTTTGTTAGGTACTATGACAGTCTATCACAGTTATTTTCTAAGCTAATCAGAAATCAAGTTGCTAAGAGACAAGCAACATTTGCTTATCTAAATATAAGAGATAGATAGGGCATCTTCAAAAACCTCAAGAGATCTGCAGAATATGGCATTCAAAGATGTTTTCTTAACTTAAGATGTTTTGATATAGAGACATGTCAGCTCCTGACAGCACCCTCTATTCTACTCCAAGTAGAAGATGAGCATCGAAGAATCTCCAGTGGGAGATGGTTGAATTAGTGGCAAGCCTATCTCTTGGCAAGAAAAACCCCTTGCTTCAACTGTAGACAGAAGCTGTCCAAATAGGACAAAACTTGGAAGCAGGTAAGTCGACAGCCTAGCTCTGCCAAGACAGGGTAGGCAAGTCCTTCATAATTCATGCTCTACAATCATTGTCTGTCAGAGAAATGGGTCCAATTTCTTTTTGAAGGCATTTAGTGCTATGAACTTTCCACTTAGCACAGCTTCCATTGTGTCCCATAAGTTTGGGTATGTTGTGCCTTTGTTTTCATTGAATTTTAGGAAATCTTTGATTTCCTTTATTTGTTCCCTGACCCAGTGGTCATTGAGTAGAGACTTGTTCAGTTTCCATGAAAGTGAAGGCTTTTTGTTATTTCTTTTGTTGTTGAAGTCTAGCTTTAAACCATGGTGGTTCAATAAGATACAAGGAAATATTTCAATTTTCTTGTATTGATTGAGACTTGCTTTGTGACTGACTATACAGTCAATTTTGGAGAAGATTCCATGAGGTGATGAGAAGAAGGTATATTCTTTTGTGTTTGGGTGGAATGTTCTGTAGGTATCTGTTAGGTCCATTTGGTTCATGATCTCTGTTAGTTTCATTATTCCTCTGTTTGGTTTCTGTCTCAATGACCTGTCCATTGGTGTGAGGAGGGTGTTAAAGTCTCCCACTATTGATGTGTGAGGATCAATGTATAATTTAAGCTTATTAATGTTTCTTTTACAAATGTGAGTGCCCTTGTATTTGGGTGTTCAGTATTGAGATGTCATCTTAATTAATTTTTCTTTTGTGAGTATTCAGTGTCTTTCCCTATCTTTTTTATTAATTTTGGTTGAAAACCTATTTTATTTGCTATTATGATGGCTACTCCAGCTTGCTTCCTGGGAACTTTTGTTTTTTCCCAGCCCTTTACTCTGAGGTAAAGACTGTCTTTGTTGGTAAGATGTGTTTCTTGTGTGCAGAAAAGAGAATATAATGTAGTTACATCATATTCCCCTTCCCTTTTTTCTCTCTATAACCTATCATATACCCTTCCTTACTCTCTTTCAAATTCAAGGTCTCTTCTTTCATGAATTATTATTGCCTACATGTACATATGTACATATTCTTAAATACAGCCCTATAGTCTGCATAATGTTACTTATATATATTTTTTCAGGGATGACCATTTGGTATTGCATAACCAATTGCTGTGTTCTTCCATGGGGAAGGTTATTTTCCCTGGTCTCAGAATTTCTAATTTATAAGCCATATTTTTTCAGCTTTTTTGAGTGAAATAATATTCTTATTAGATGTTAGGCACTGTCAGCTTCACATTGTTGGATGCTATAAAAAGTGCATTTTAATAAACCTTAGGTTTGTTCTAGGGTGTCATGTTTTCCAGAAGTTGTCTCATTCCTTGGTGTCTTACTTTTGAGATTTCCTAGAGACCAAAATAATACGCATATTTGGACTAACTGTTTCTCATTAGTGAGGTAATGAAGCCTGTAGATGCTTTACAAATCTTGATTCCTGAGTATTTTTAGTTTGGTTGATGGGAACAGACACTATTTCTGGCCTGTGTGAATGCCAGATATTGTTACCTTTAATCATTGGATAGTTCTTTCCAAGAGTCATATAGAATTTGCAATGCATAGGTGGATATTTAAAGAGAAGTATCACAAATCTTTAGATTCTGAGACATTCTCCATTTTTGGAACCTTGCTCCTTTGTGGTACATGGTCCTGAAACTTCTATACCTTTGATATCTAGAACCTCAGCTCCATCTTTTCAACTCAGATGTCTGCCAATCTCCTCCTGGATTTTCCTCTCTATAGGACATTTTGGAAGTCCTCTCAAGTCCCTTAGAAAGCTTTCCCATCTCACAGAGATCACTGCTCCCATTTCCTGATTCCACTGCTTGTAAAATATTATTTTATATGTAGGGTTTTTGTTGTTTCAGGTGAGAGAATAAACCTTATTCCTTAGTCAGAAATCTTTAGCTTTTTGAAAAGGGAAAACAAACTCAAAATGACTGGCCCAGAAACAAATTTTGAAAAAAAAACCCAGAAATCAAATATTTGCTGTATATATGAATTGTATTAATTTAGAATTTAAAAGGGGGGAAAGTAAGATAAATGTAAGTTTTGTTGTATTGAACCATGAGAATTTTGAAAGTTTTACACTAAGCAGAAATAGTTCTTGAGAAATCAAAGACATATCATCTTTAACAACTTTGTCCTAGAGAGTATATTTCTCCAAAGAGTTTTTATTTTGATACACATTGCTTGTGTGGCATTATCTCACTGGAAGAGAACACTAACATGTGTCTTTTTTCTACCTTTTGTGAGAAAAATCCCAAACATTCTGTACTAAACACCTTAGTTATTGTAAACTCTTTGCTAACAAGTTTGCTTCCTGTTTCTCCTGTGTGGCTTTATTGGTTAGCACTACAGTTAAAACAAAAATCATAGTTTCTTTTTTTTTTTTGGTTTTTCGAGACAGGGTTTCTCTGACTATCTCTGGCTGTCCTGGACTCACTTTGTAGACCAGGCTGACCTCGAACTCGCAAAGATCCGCCTGCCTCTGCCTCCCAAGTGCTGGGATTAAAGGCGTGCGCCACCACCGCCTGCCTAAAACAAAAATCATAGTATTTAATTTTTAGATTTCAAATTTCCTCCCCTTTCTCTTTCTTAAAACCATTTTTAGGTTGGGGAGGTGGTTTAATGGGTAAGAGTGCTTGTTCTGCAAGCATAAGGACCTGAATTTGAAACCCCAGCATCCACATAAAAAGCCAGACATAACTGTCTGTGCCTATAACACAAGCGTTGGGGCGGGAGCGGAAACAAGTGATCCTGATGGTTCCCTGGCCAGTCATCCAAATCAGGAGCTTGTAATTCATTGAGAGACTCTGTCTGAAGACGGTGAGGCAGGAAATGATAAAGGAAGACAACAGGCATCCTGCTTTGGATTCATTGACACTCAAACCCACATACTCATGTGTATGGAACACATGCAAACACACACACACACACACACACACACACATACACACACACACACACACACACACAAAAAAAAGAAAACTGGGTCCTAGGATTTTTGACATAGTATTTCCTTCTAGGTTTTTTTTTATATTAAAAAAAAAGAAAAAAACCCCAAGAAATCATATTTTACATGGCTAATATAAAATGTTGTCTACATATATGTCTGTGTAAATAATTTTCATCACTTTATGAGATGGTTCACTGTGTTTCTAAGCAACAATGATCACATAGCAGCATCAATATAAAATCCAGTGTGCACTGGTTTTTACTTGTGGTTTAGCTTTTGGAAGCAAAGTCCTGTGTTTTTTCTTAAAAGATGTTCTTTAAAACACACACACACACACACACACAAAACCACATAAATACATCAAGAAAAACTGTAGAGCAACTATAGTAGTTATCGTATTTAAAATAATCAAATTGAATATTCAAAATATTACACAAATATTTAGATTCCTTTATGTAAGTGAGAGTTGGACAATCTAGCCATTTGGTGCAGAGATGACCCCTCAATGGATGTCAAAGCATGTTAGCTGGGTCTTGAGATAGAACTACTCCCAATATTCTGAGATATCACCACTTGGTTTCTGTAGTGGTTGCACAAGCCTGCACTCCCACCAGCAACAGAGATGTGTTCCTCTTTCTCCACATCCTTACTAGATTGTGCTGTCACCTGAGCTTTTTTATTTTTAACTTTTTAAAATATTATTTATTACTTCAGGTTACATCTCCATCTTAGTGTCCTCTTTCCACCCCTCCTAGTCCCGCCCTGCCACCCTCTATCCCCTATCCCTTCCATCCCACTCCTCTGGAGTGGAGTGTCCCTACATAACAGTCCTCCACCCCAGTTCAGCAGTCATATGAGGGCCAAGAGCCTCCTCATACACTGGGGGCCTACAAGGCAGTACCACCAGTGAAAAGTGTCTCATTGCTAGGGAGGGAAAACTAAAAAACAGACCAACAAACAAACAAAAACAAACAACAACAACAAAAATGTCTATGTCCATGTTCCCTTTGGTGCATTGGTTGTAGTACAGATATCCTGTACTATATAGCTAAAATGCTACTATAAGTGAATAGATGCCATGTGCATCCTTCTGAGTCTGGGTTAGCTCACTCAGGATGAGCTTCTCTAGTTCTATCCATTTGGCTGAAAATTTCATAATTTCCTTGTTTCTGATAGCTGAGTAGTATTCCATTGTGTAGATGTACCACAGTTTTTTTAATCCATTCTTCAGTTGAAGGACATCTGGGTTGTTTCCAATTTCTAGCTGTTACAAATAAGGTTGCTATGAACATAGATGAGGAAACTTCCTTGTGATTTGGTGAGGAATCATTTGGATGTATACCCTAAAGTGGTATGGCTGGATCATGAGGCAGAGCTATTCCAAGTTTTCTAAGATACTGCCAGACTGATTTCCATAGTGGTTGTAAAAGCCTGCACTCCCACCAGCAATGGAGGAGTGTTCCCCTTTCTCCATACCCTCGCCAGCATGTGCTGTCATTTGAGCTTTTGATCTTAGCCATTCTGACAGGTGTGAGATGGAATCTCAGAGTCATCTTGGGTTGCATTTCTCTGATGATTAAGGATGCTGAGCATTTCTTCAAGTGCCTCTCAGCCATTAGGGATTCTTCCTTTGTGAATTCTCTGTTTAGCTCTGTTCCACAATTTTTGATTGGATTATTTGGTTTCTTGGCATTTAATTTCTTGAGCTCTTTGTAAATAGTAGCCCTTTGGATATTAGCCCTCTGTTGGATGTGGGGCTGGTGAAGATTTTTTTCCCAATCTGTAGGCTGCCACTTTGTTCTAATGACAGTGTCCTTTGCCTTCCCAAAACTTTTCAGTTTAATGAGGTCTCATTTATTGATTGTTGGTCTTAGAGACTGAGCTGTTGGTGTTCTGTTCAGGAAGTTGTCACCTGTGCCAATGAGTTTGATGGTTTTCCCCTCTTTCTCTTCTATTAGATTTAGTGTGTCCAGTTTTATGTTGAGGTCTTTGATCCACTTGGACTTGAGTTTTGTGCATGGTGTCAGATATGGATCTATTTGTATTCTTCTACATGTTGGCATCCACTTAGACCAGCATCATTTTTTGAAGATGCTTTCCTTTTTCCATTGTATGGTTTTGGCTTATTTGTCAAAAATCAGGTGACCGTAAGTGTGTGAGTTTATTTCTGGGTCTTTTACACCCTTCAACTGAAGAATGGATAAAAAAAAAAACTATGGCACATTTACACAATGGAATACTACTCAGCTATTAAAAGCAAGGAAATCATGTAATTTGCAGGCAAATGGGTGGAACTAGACAATGTCATCCCAAGTGAGTTAACCTGGACCCAGAAAGATACACATGGAATCTACTCATTTATAAGTGGATATTAGTCATATAGAACAGGATAACGATTCTATAACCCACAGAACCAAAGAAGACAGGAGCCTAGCATAACTGTCCTCTGAGAGATCCCACCTAGCATTGGATCACAACAGATATGAGACACACAGCCAAACATTAGGGGGAGCTCTGAGAGACTGTAGAAGAGAGGAAGGAAGAATTAAGGGATGGGGAGGGGACAAGAACTCCACATGAAGACCAGCAGAACCAACAAACCTAGGCTTTGGGAGGCTTAGAATCTGAAGCGTATGTAGATTGGACTTATGCCCCCTACATATATGTAGTTGATAGGCAGCTTGGCCTTCATGTAGATCCCTTAGCGAGTGAAGCAGGGGCAGGGGTGGGGTGTTGGTGTCTCTGACATGGACTCTATTGCCTGTTCGTAACATACTTTATCCTATCTGGGCTGCCTTGTCTGGCCACAGTAGAAGAGGATCCTATTAGCCCTGATGCAACTTGGTGAACTGAGGTGGTTGGATGGGGGAGGGGTTCCGTTCATCTAAGGAGAAGGAGAAGAGAGACAGGGGGATGAGCACTGGAGGGTGGGACCAGGTGGAGAGGAGGGAGGGTGCTGTGATCTGGATGTAACTTGAATAAATAAATAAATTTAAAAACCCGTTTTTAGAGGATTTAAGAAACATCTTTAAAATTTATTTACTACTAATTTTGAAAAACCATTGTTTCATGTAGTCCAGTCCAGACTGTCTTCAAGCTTGCACACTGGCACTTTGAGAAAAAAGTGTCAAATAAAATGAGATTTATTTTGTTCCTTTATCTTTGTCACAACACATAAACACAAATATATAACACACACATGCATATATATATATATATATATATATATATATATATATAAAACACAGCACACACACACACACACACACACATACCGAGTGTAAATGATACCAGTACAAATGCATCTTTTTGACAGGAAGTTGGCACAAATAGCAGGAGAAGTTGAGAATGAGTATGTTTTGGTTGTTGAGGGTGGGAATCTAGACTATCAGTAAATTGTGAGGGTGGATAGCAAATAGCAAAACTTTCTGAAGACAGATACAAAAGGTAATTTATTATTAGAAAGGAGAGTTATTAAGAAGATAGTTCAAATGATGACTTTTAAAACTCTTACAAGAAGTGTATAGAGAAATAGCTTCTAACCCAACATGATATCTCTTAAGAGCGTCTTCTTTATTTGAACAGAAAGAAGAGAAATTGAATGAAAAATTGCTAAGCTGGGGGTTCTCTAAGCTGGGAACACTGTTTGAACATCTACTAGGCTGAGTATATGAAGCCCCAGTGAATACCAAGTTATGTTTTCACAGGTTGCTTGTTTTGAATTACATTAAGACAAAACTCATTGGAACTTTGGAGTACACTGTAGAATGAAAACATGACAAAATACATTGGGAAGATATGGGGAGCTATTGCGTGTTATAAATATTGACAATGTTTTATCCCTGTATCAGGTCATTTTGGGAACTGAAGTCTGTTGTCAGACACATGGGTGGGTGATTTTGTGACACAAGTCAAAATGAGGATGAAAATGATTCCAGACAACTACAAATTCTAAACAAGATTACAGAACTTTGGCAACAATGTTTTCTTTCTTTTTTATTGAAAATTTATTTTATTCACACAATATATTACAATTAAAGTATTCCCTACCCCAGTGCCTCCAGATCCTTTCCACCTTCCCACCCACCCAAATCCATACCCTTTCTTTCTCTCTTCCATTACAAAACAGTCATCTAAAATAATAATAATAATAATAAATGATAGACAGATAGATAGATAAAAAGCAAGATAAAAGCAATCAAACCAAAGCAGGACAAAAACAAACAAAAAGGTAAAAAAATAAATAAATTTAATTTAAAAAGCCCAGACAAAGTATTATAAAACAAAAACCCATCAAAAATACCACTGAGTTTGTTTTGTGTTGGCCATCTACTACTGGGCATGGGGCCTGCCCTAAAGTGTGGTTTGTATACACTTTAGTGGGATTCTGTTGAGGGAAACCAATTTTCCCTTTGGAAGTGGTTATCATTTGGAGATAGGTCTTGCTTCCACTTCCCCTTTCAGGCCTGGGACACTACCTGGCTTAGATCTGTACAGGCCTGGTTCATGCTTCCACAGTCTCTGTGGGTTCATATTCATGTCTGTCTTGTGTCTAGAAGCTTTGTTTCCCTGGGAGTCCTCCATCCTCCCTAGTTCTTACAATCTTTCTGTCTCCTGTTCCACAGAGTTCCCTGAGCCCTGAGTTCCCATCTACTGTGGGAAGAAGTTTCTCTGATAATGACTGAACAAGACACTAATCTATGAGCATATAAGAATATTTTTAGTTGTCATTTTATTGCCACATTCCTTCAGCAGGACAGTAGTATTTGGTTTTCTCCTAGGCCCATGATCAGTTAGTTTCAGGTTAGTCACCTGAGCACTGTCAGGGTTCTATTGCACAAGTAGGTCCTAAATCCAACCAGATAGTGGTTGGTTACTTCCATACCTTTGCGCCACTCTTGTACCAGTGTGTCTTTCAGGTAGGTCACCATTGTAGATTGAAACATTTGTAGCTCAATTTGTGTTTACTTTTCTCCTCTGGTAGCATACAGAGTACCTTGCAACACCATAAACACTAGTCAGTAAGAGATGAAGAGGCTCTAGGGAGTCATTGCCCTAACTTTTCCATGTTCTGTGCGTTATTTAGGTGTTGTCTTCTCAATAGGGCTTTACCATCAGTTTGTGAAGTGTAATGAAAAGGCTTGCCAATAGCTTGAGTTGACTGGGGGCTTCTGTGGGGAACAACTGTGGCCAACAACTCAGTATGTGTAACCCATTCCCAGCACCGAAGGTTTCTTTTAATGGTAAGATTATGTCTAGTTGGAGTTTTGTCTTTCCTATTATTTGATGATTCCGTTTAGATTTCTTCCATATATGTATATATTTTAAGAAGTTTCTACTGTGTTACATTTTCATATAGCCCCTCAAATAGTTCTTAGTGTTAGCTCTCCCTTCCTATATTTCCTCCTTTACTGCCATCTTCCCTCCCCTCCCCATTTGATCCTCCCATCCCAGCCCCATTGCATACACACTTAAATCCATAATTACTTATTCTACTTCCCAATCCCAGGAAGAGTCTCCTAGTCTCTTATTCTGTACCTAATCTTAATGGTTATAGGGATTGTAGCCAGTATCAGTGTTTTTCAAGCTGTGTTGGAGAGATTTTTGAGGTTCTAAAAGGTACTCTGGGGAGGATGGGGGAGTCCATCCCATACTACGTCTGTGTTACAAGTTTTCCTACAAGGAAAGTCATTCAAGTTGCTTATCTAAGAAATGAATATTAGAGAATTCATCCAATTTTTAAATTATACTCTCATTTTGTCATTTGATAAAATATTATAAAGAGTAATTTAGAGTACAAAAATTAATGATACCTAATTCAAGATGATCATGTTATATGTTGAGTACTCTATAGGAATTATTTTAATTCTCTTACTCCCTTATTAGTTAGGCATGATTAAAATTTCTATCACGAAGATACTGAGGCTTAGTGCAGTTTTATTAATAACCTAAATTTACATAGCTATGAAGTGGGGTCACTAGCTTTTTAACCTAAGCAATATGGTACCCATTTCAATTATCTGTGTTGTCATCTTTCTCTGTCAAATGATCTCCAAGTCAAATTCTAAAATTTTGTAACATTAACACATATTGTGAGGTTCATACCCAGTTTATGGGAATAGGTAAATTATCTCAACTAAAACAAATTGTATGGTGGATCAATTGCGTTAGACCAGAAGGGCAAACAGGGAAGTTGAGACCTTATGTAGCTGATGTACCCATAAATATATGGGGAAGAGATCTTTTACAACAAGGGGGTATTCACATTAATGTTCCTGAAATCTGAAAAACAACAAATGTTGACATTATAGGTGATTCTGGGGAAGTTATTGATACAGGTACTCAAGAGCAACGCCATTTGTAGAAGTATTATATTTAATTATTACTTAGTATTTATATAAATAGTTAATTAGGTGGTGTTAATCCTTAACACACCATTTTAAATAAGCACACACAAACACTTGATGGATTTTAATGAGCCTTAGCCTGGATTGTGCAATCTTGGCCCATCTACTCTACCTTATAATTCTATTCCCCAGATAAAACCCCATATATACAAATGTCTCCTTGGACTGTTATTCTCTACACTATGCCGATGTTTCAGGCCACGTGACATTATGTTCTTCCATCTTTAACTTATTGCATCTCCTCTCCTGTTT
Source organism: Lophiomys imhausi (assembly GCA_907164525.1). Lineage (NCBI taxonomy): Eukaryota > Metazoa > Chordata > Mammalia > Rodentia > Muridae > Lophiomys > Lophiomys imhausi. The sequence goes on from CAJQZJ010001969.1 coordinate 15,853,521, forward strand.
CAGTCTGGCTTCTTCTTCCCATGATTCTGTCTGTCTGCCCCAGAAGCCCTCAAACCTTTGCCCTACCTACCTCTCTCTGCTCAATCACAGACCTTAGCATTGTATTAAAGTCAATCAGAGACAATGATTAGAAAGTAAGCATAATACCAGCATTACTTGGTATACAGCAAGCAGCAGCCTCTGGACTCTGTGATAGTGTGGAGAATAACAGTCCAAGGGGATGTATGTATATATGGGGTTTTATCTGGGGAATAGAATTATAAGCTAGAGCACATGGGTCAAGATTGAAAAATCCAGGCTAAGGCTCGTTAAAATCTATCAAGTATCTGTGTGTATTTATTTATAATGGAGGTTTAAGGATTAACACCACAGTCTAATTAACTATTTAATATAAATATCAACTAATAGTTATATATAATTATATAAAAATCTCAAAAACAAACAGAATAATTTTTTAAAGCCAACGAAGCTCCTCATCATTAGACATGGGAAGATTGCTCAGTCAATAAAATATCTGATGCACATCAAGAAGATCTGACTTTGGGAAACTAGAATTGACATAAAGAGACAAGTGTGCCCACACTATCTGTAACACTAGTGGTGTGAGTGGTAAAGATAGGCAGAACCTCAGAGCTCATTGGCCAGAAAGACTAGCCAATTGGTAAGTGCTAGGCTCACGGAGAGACCCTTTCTCAAAAAACAGGTGGAGGGTGACAGAGGATGATGACTGACATCATCCTTTGGCCTCTTCATGTTTGTACACACACACACACACACACACACACACACACACACACACATGCATGCATCAACAACAATGTGCATGTAGTTTTACAAATATGAACACATTCTCATATGCACAAAATGCACACTCAAAAAGCTCTGGAATATGTTCAAAAATAATTTTTGCTACTGTTTTATGATGTTTCCTTGGAAGACTTGCAAACATCTTTTCACATCAGATAGGCTGCTGACAACAGAACAAAGAAATGATTCCACCCAAGTCTAGCATAGTGAACCAGTGACTTTATTGGAGTCACTTGTAGGAGGATGGACAGTTAATTACAATAACATGGTTGACCCAAAAGCGCTACATCATTAAAAGTTAACCTTAGCATCAGTAAGTAACAATTCACAAAAGGATTTTAACTTTTGGGAAAGACACTATGATTCTTACTCTTTAAGGAGGTCCTTGAGTCTTTTAAGTTTCCTTTACTACTTCAAAATTATGAACCTCTCTCCTCCCTCTAGAAGGAAATGCTTCCATAAAGAGGAAACAGTGACACAGCACTCCACTCCTTCTTTGAGCTCTTACATTCTTTCTACCCTTTAATGATAATGTTTCCTGATGATTTTAAGAGTAATTTTGATTCTAAGTATTTTCTTCTATTTGTAGGAGGGCCCTGTTCTATCATACTTGCTGCACTGGTAGAATCTATCAAATATTTAAATAATTAGTGTCAGTCCTTCTCAAAGTTTTCCAAAAACAGTAGAGGAAGCAATATTCCAAACTTCATGTTATAAAACCAGAATCATTCTAATAATAATGTGATATAAAAATGCTACAAATACTTTAATATTGTTGATCATCAGGCCCAGGGTATGAGAATCAATGAGCATGAAAGGCCACATTGAGAGAATAAAGAAAAGCAGTTCATGATCATTTCAGCAGGTGAAGCAATAACACATGGAATCAACAAGTTTATTCATGACATGAAAACTCTTAGTACATTTAAGATAGAAAGTGCATATCCCAACACAATGGATATCAAATATGACAAATTCACCCCAATATCATCTCAATGGGAAAGTTGAAAGATTATCTTCCATGATCAGTTTCTAGACAGAGATGCACACTCTTAAGACTTCTGTTCAAGGTTTTTTTTTTTTAATCCTAAAATATACCTGCCATTCAATTTTACTAATGAAGACACATGAGCCAGATGCTGGGGTGAAAATCTGGTATAGCTCAGAGAGGCAGAGAAAGCACCCAGCTGATCTTCCCATTTGACCTATGTCCCAGAAGGCAAAAAAAACAAAAACAAAAACAACAACAAAAAACAACCCAAAAGCCAAAAGCCCTCCAAGCTAAAAGCCATAAACTCAAAGCTTAAAAGCTCCTTCTTCTTCTCCACACCGTCTTAAACACGTTTTAGCTCAAGTTCCTCTTTTCTGTTTAATCCCTGTCAGCTGGTATCTTGCTCTGACTCTTGATTCAGCGTTAACTTTATTTAATCCTGTGCACAGAAAACTCTTGGATTAAAGGCTGAGCCACCCCACAATTAGAAACAGGTTTTCACATTCACAATCTTGGTGTTCAAAATGGGATAAAATACTCTGCAACACTCAGTATGGTTTATTTTTTGTATTAGAATGTACTTTTCTTTTTTTAGGGAAAAACTAAAGTACTGTCACTTTACTGGTAAACATCTTCATTGACAAATAAAACAGAAATTTCTTGAGAAAAAAAAAAGACTTCTGTTCAAGGAACATAGACTTTGTTACCTGTCAATGAGACACTTTGCCCTAGTGGTGCTGCCTTGTAGGCCTGCAGTGTATGAGGAGGCTCTTGGCCCTCGTATGACTGCTGAACTGGGGGGAGGGGGACTAATATGTAGGGACACTTCACTGCGGAGGAGTGGGATGGAAGGGATGGGGGTAGAGGGTGGAAGGGTGGGACTGGGAGGGGTTGAAAGAGGGTACTGTGATGGAGATGTAACCTGAAGTAAAAAATAAACATTAAAAAAAAAGACTTCTGTTCTGTATAGTATTGAGTTCTAGCCAGAAAAAGCAGACAAAAAGAGAAATAGACCCATAGAAGAAATAAAAGAATTAAAAAAAAAAAACACTGCTTATAGATGGCATTAATTTGTGCATTAGAGACAGGAGGAGCACTATAGATAGTTAGTTGTCTTATAAATTCTAGAGTTACAAGGAACAGGGTGGTGATGGTGCACACCCTTAATCCCATCATTCGAGAAGAATACACCCTTAATCCCAACACACTAGAGACAGAAACAAGCAGATGCCAGAGCTCAAGGTCAGCCTGATACAAAACAAGTTCTACATAGGGAAAAACTTCGATCCAGGGGTGGGGGAGCACATCTTTAATCCCTTCAGTTGGGAACCACAGGTCTTGATCCCAATACTTAGTATGCAGAGACAGGCACATAGGATTTGGAAGGATCTAAGTTTAAAAGCTACATACAAAAGGCATGCTCAATGTAAACAAATTGTCCTTTGAGATCTCAAAATATATACACTAAAGGTTTGTTTAGCTCCAAAATAACAAAATAATTTCTTCTTTAATCCAGATTGAAAGATAATACTTTATATATTGTCAAAAAACCAAATTTACTTCAGGAAAAATATTACCTGACCCCCCCACCCCAAAAAAGGTAATTGCCCCAGAGTAAGGATTAGGGCAGGGCTCTGTTCTCATTTTTCCAGGAGACTTAAAGCATCCATTCAAGGAATCCAGGGACAACTGGACAAGGGAAACCTCAGCAGAAAACAGATCAGACATCGAAGAAGATGAGCAGCCCAGAAGATCCAGCCTTGCAGACTCCCTCAATAGCTGTTTCCTCAAAAGTCTACAACCACAACTCAAAATCACTAAGATCGTTCAGCTCCACAGACTGCTCCAGCCAGAACTTCAGTAAAGGCCTGAAGATCAGCTTCTGTCTACAAACTTCTTAGGACATATAAATAGCTGAGCACAAAAGGACTGACCATCAAATGATTTTATTAACATTTTTAACTATTTTTCCATCCCTATTTGGGCCCCAAACAGGTTTAATACGTCCCAAATCAGCAGGAAGTCATTTATGAGAGCGATGTCCCAGGCCCAGAAGGTGGGGAGGGTGTTTCCCCCCCCCTTTGGTTATTCGATGGATAACAGAAAATTTTGTCATTTAGGGGAAGAGACTACAAGCTGTTAAATGGTCTTGTTAAATGGGTTTTGGAGGTTAGACCCAGGGACTTCTCTCTTTTTCTTTTCTGTATCCTTCTTTCTCTCCTATGTAGGAGTGAATAGACTTGAGAGAAAATGGGACATTGACATAGTATAAGAAAGATCAAGAAAAAAGGACAGATTATTGAATAAGCCCTTATACCTTTGTATATTGATACAAAATTAATACTATATTAGGCTAAATTAGTGTTGATCATTGTATATTAAAGCAAAATTAAGATTGTATTGGACTACATCGGTACTGATCTTAGTATATTGATACAAAATTAAGAGTATATTTGAGTATATTTGGCCACATTGGTATTGATCTTTGTGTATTGTTACAAAATTAAGGGTAACACTTCTTAAAGGTATTGTACCTAGTAATGCTTAAAAAAGGAAATGTGAAGTTTTGGCCTTTTGCTACCAACCATCATAAACTGTTTAGGATAATTAAGAAATACAAACTAACAGTCATGCAAGTGTGTCATTTTGTTAGTTACTATGACAGTCTATCACAGTTATTTTCTAAGCTACTCAGAAATCAAGTTGTTAAGAGACAGCAACATTTGCTTATCTAAACATAAGAGATAGATAGGGCATCTTCAAAAACCCCAAGAGATCTGCAGAGTATGGCATTCAAAGATGTTTTCTTAAATTAAGATTTTTTTGATATTGAAACATGCCAGCTCCTGACAGCATCCCCTATTCCACTCCAAGTAGAAGATGAGCATCAACGAATCTCCAGTGTGAGATGGTTGAATTAGTGGCAAGCCTATCTCTTGACAAAAAAAAAAAAAAAAAAACAAAAAAAACCTTGCTTCAACTGTAGACAGACTGCTGTCCAAAAAGGACATAACTTGGAAGCAGGTAAGTCGACAGCCTAGCTCTGCCAAGACAGGGTAGGTAAGTCCTTCATAATTCCTGCTCTACAATCAATGTCTGTCAGAGAAACGGGGCCAAACAGCTGAAGATTGATGTTATAATGTATGGAGAGAAAATGGGAACTGTCGAGGCAGCCACAGGTATGTCATTTCTTAGTTTTGGAAACTACAGACCCTGCACTTCCTATATAATCAAATATATTTATCCCTCTCAGGTCTCTGAGGTGGTTGAAGAATAGATAGCTAGAGTCTCATAGTTAAATTTTGAGTTGTTTAGGAATCAAGAGGGCGTTCTGAATCTAAGAAGATGTTTTTAAAATTGTGATGCAAGTTAGTATGAAAGTTGAGTTAGATAGAGAACTTTAAACTCATGGAGATAGTTAGATAGTAGAATGTTAAAGTCAGGGACCAAATACATATGGACTGGACTTTGAGAATGTATGCTAAGCCATATAACTCTCAGAATTGTGGCCTTTTATGTCAGTTGTTTTGTACTGTATTTATTGTTATAAGAGAAAGAACCATTTGTTGTACTGAAAAAAAAGATGCATTCTGGGGGAAGGGTGAGAGAGTAGGAGGGTGGGGCTGGGAGGGGTGGAGGGAGAGGTCTGTGAAGGAGATGTAACTTGAAGTAATAAATAAACATTAAAAAAATAAAATATAAAAAAATAAAAGCAAGCAAGCAAACAAACAAACCAAAAACCCTAGAAATCCAAACATTCTACTGACTTAAAAACAGATGGGGTGAGGTGCTGAAAAGATGGCTCAGCAATTAAGAGAACTCATTCTTCCAGAGGTCCAGAGTTGGGTTCCCAGTACCCATATCTGGCAAATCACAACCACTCATAACTCCCATTCCATAGGATCTGATACCCTCTTTTGGCCTCTTCAGGTACCTACACACATGTGCAAACCCACACCCAAATAAATAAATAAAAATAAAAAATAATTCTTAAGAAAACCACACAGACCAACACAAAAGCATAGAGTCCAGCAATAAACTCATGCACATACATAAAACTGCTGAAAAATATACAATGGAGAGAAGATAGTCTTTGGTTAGCAGTGCTCAAAGAGCTAAATATCTATGTGCAGAAGGAAAAGATGAGACATTTTCTCTTATCATCTAAGGAAAAGAGAACTCTAAGAGAATTGAAAATTAAACCTAGGACTGAAACAGTTAATGTACATGGAGACACTATAATAAAGAAGCTTTTGGTATTTGTTTAAGCAATGATTTTTTATGTGATCCCTAAAGCATAAATAACACAAGGAAAAATAGACACAGGTAATATTGAGTTTAGCTTCTGCAGGGCAAAGAAATATTAATATACCACATATTTCTTTTTTTCCTTTTATTGAAAATTGGTTTTTACTCACATAATACATCCTGATTATGGTTTCCTCTCTCTCTACACTTTTCAGTTCCTCCACACTTCCCCTCCCATCTGGATCCACCCCCTTTCTGTCTCTCATTATAAAATAAACAGGCTTCTAAAACATAATAATAACATCAAGTAAACCAAAACCTAGCACATCAGACTAGGATAAGACAAACAAACAGAAGGAAAAGAGCCAAAGACAAGGCATAAGAAACAAAGACCCATGCATTTGCATACTCAGAAATCCCATAAAAGTACTAAAGTAGAAGCCAGCAATGGACCTGTAGGGAAAAAGGAAAAAGAAAAAATAAAATAAAATAAAAATAATAAGATAAAATTAAAGAAAAGAAAGAAGCCCTGACATGAAATTATGAGACAAGGAACCTCCAAAGATATCTCTGAGTTTTTTTTTCTGTTAGCCATGTACTTACTGATCTACTGCTGGCCATGCAGCCTACCTACCCTTAAGAGTAGTTAGGTTTCCTAACACCATATATTTTCAAATCACATTCCCAATTGATTAATGTATGAATTGGTTAATGGTTAGTGGCACTAGAGACTGAATACAGGAATTCTATCACTGAACTATATATGTTCTTAGCCACATCCAATCACCCATCTGATAAGAGGGCAAGATCCAAAATACATAAGGAAATCAATGTAAAAAAAAGTAAATGACCTTAATTTTAAAAATCAGGGGATCTGAATAAAGATTTCGTTAAAAAGGCAAACAAATTGTCAATGAAGAGAAAAAATGTAAAATAAATCCTTAGTGAGGTGTCACCTTGCCTCTGTTAGAACAGCAATTATTACAAGGTCAAAGATAACAGGTGTTGATGAGGATGTGTGAAGAAATAACCCTTAGTACAGTTGGAAGGGATGAGAGGAATTATGGAAAGGAATATGAAAGACTATGAAAAATTAAAAATCATACTTCTTCCTTGGGAAAACACTATATGGCAGATGATGACAGTGTAGTATAGGAGTTTCCTGAGGACTCTGGGACCCAGACTTGGGAGGTGGTGGAGGAAACCTCGATGGAAGACTCTGCAGTGGTTTTAGAGTCCATGGGGCTTATGGAAACAAATCTGAGCACATGGTGTAGCTCTTTTTCAATAATCTGGCCCACTTGGTGAAGGTCAAAAAGATCAAGTCCCTGGAGGAGATCTACCTGTTCTTTCTTCACGTTATTGACTTTTTCCTGGGAGCACACTTAAAACATGAGGTTCTAAGGACCACGCAGAAACAGACTCGGGCCGGACAGTGGACGGGGATCAAGGTTTTTGTTGCTTTCAGGGTCTACAGTGGTCATGCTAATCTCCAGTGGTCCTGTTAATTGCTCCAAGGAATTAGCCACTGACATCCAAGGTGCTATCACCGTGCCAAGCTTCCCACTTTCTATGGAGAGAGGCTATGGGAGAAACACGATTGGCAACCCTCATTCCATCTCATGTAATGTGACAGGCCACTGGAGCTGTGTCAATGTGCCTTATAGTAGTCCCCAGAAGCACTAGCACGGTCTTGGTTTCTATACCCATTAAGTTGACGCTGATGGTTGATATTGAAGTAGCTTTGCCAAAACCATCCTCAATGTCATCTCCAAGATCTACAGCTTCCTGACCCCTGACCTCTGGAAAGAGACTGTGTTCACCAAGGCCCCCTAACAAGAATTCACTGATCATCATGTGAAAACCTACACATGAGAGACTCTGTTCAGATGACCCAAGCTCCAGCAGTGGCTACCACAGAGGGGATTTATATCAGAAAAATAAAGTGAATTAAGTCTGAAAATAATTAAAAATAGTACTACCATATGATCTAGCAACCCTATCATTGAGAATGTGCATACATTAGTTTGTGTGTGGTGCTGTAAGAAAATGCCACAGCTTGAGTGACTATTGGAAGACAAAATTTAACAACTGGTAAGTTGAAACTAGTTTTGGAGAACACATCCAGTCCACAACATATTCAAAGGGAATACAATCAGTATGACAACAGTATAAATTCTCATGTTCATTGTATCATTACTCACAATAGAAGAAGATATGAAATGAATGTAAATGTCTATCAATAGGTAAGTGAATATTTAAAATGTGGTATACATATGTGGTAAAGTCCTTTTAGGTCTTAAAAAGAAGTAATTGTTATTTGTAACCACATGGATAACTTGGAATACATTATACTAAGTGCATATAGTAAGACACATGCAGAAGGAGAGAGAGTAAATGACCTCACCAACATATGCAATCAAAATGTTGAATGCAGAGAGGCAAAACATCCAACAGCAGTTGTGGAGGAACTGAGGTGGGAGGAAGGGATGTGGAGTTATGCTGACAAAGGATGGAATGTTTCAGATAGAGTTGATATGTCACGGAAGTCTACTACACTGCATGGTGTCTATGATAATAATAATTGATTGTGCACTTGGCATTTTCAGCAAAGTAGGTCTTAAAATGTCCCCACCCCAAAAAGAAATATAAAAACTCTTTGAGGTGAGCCGGGCGGTGGTGGCGCACACCTTTAATCCCAGCACTTGGGAGGCAGAGGTAGGCGGATCTCTGTGAGTTCGAGGCCAGCCTGGTCTATAAAGCAAGTCCAGGACAGCCAGAGCTGTTATACAGAGAAACCCTGTCTCGAAAAACCAAAAAAAAAAAAAAAAAAAAAACTCTTTGAGGTGATGCATCCATTCAATACCTTAGCTGAAGTATTTCTCAGTATTTATATAGCTCAGAACCTCATGTTCTACAGTGCATGCAAACACTCACACCTGCACATAGCCCTCCACACACAATTTTTTCTGTTATGCCTCAATGAAATGAAAAGAGAAAAAAATTGTTCCATAATAATAAAAACTGCTGAAGAGAACTACAGGTTTGCTAAGTATTGCTGTCTGACTGGTAGGAAGACACATTTTGTGAAAGGAAAGGAGCCCATCATGTTTCCAAGTTCATACATTGTATGAATATATATTTAAGAGAAAGTGATTAAAGTCTGCACCATCATTGTAAGTTAAACACTTCAGAGAAGGAAGGCCACAAAGCCAAGACTCAGTAAATTATGTGTCTAGAGAGACAAGCACGGGTTCCTCTGTGGATATTTCCTGCTAGACTGTGTCTGCAATCGGATTACAAAAATTATTCACTATTTACTAACCAAGATCCCCTGCCAGATGATTTTCTAACTGTTGTAACTTCTGGAAAATATTTTATTTTTTCTTAATAATAGCCCACACATGAGAGGAAACTTATTTTAGCTGATGGGAACATAGTACCTCCTGATAAAAAACACATGATAACTTTCAACTTAAGAGGTCACATTATGGAACAAGTATCTCTCTCCCAAACATGAATCCAATGACATCAGAGCAGTGCTTGGTAACCCTGCCTGGAAGGAGACTCATTCAAGGATTTAGTGTTTAATGAATAATTGCTGAGCCACTAAAGAGGAAAATACCAGCAACACTAATTTACTTTTAGTACCAATAGAAAGAGTCTAACTGGAACTAGCCCTAGGCAGATGTACCCAGATGTGCGATGGTCTTGACTGCCTCACCTTTGCCCACCAAGAACAAAAAAAAAAAAGGGACCCATTTTCTACTATTCAGGAGCTCCCAAGAGAGAACTATGCTCACAGGAATCAACTTTTGTTGAAGACATTTTCATTGCAGGGTATCACAGAGAGGGGAGCACACAAAGTTCCCCTGAATCAAAGTCCTCACTATGTCCTAGTGCAGCTAGGGAAGCAGGTTGAGGTGGGGGTCCTGCCACGCTAGAGGGCCTCCTATTGGGTCCCTTTGTCTTTGTTACTGTGGCGGCTACTATCCCTTGAGCTGTGGGGTTTGCTCTGGTTCTTCTAGCCACAGGTGCACTCTTTCTAAGGGGACCAGAGCTCTGCTTCTTTTCTAGCATACTCCAAGGAGTCTTTCTCCATACAGTTTGCCTCAGAGGTCACATTTTCTGGAACAATTCTCCCTTTTGGTTTTGCCACGGGAATGGGGTTGGAGGAGGCTTGGAAGGGAGTCTGTTTGAGTTTCTGTGTTACCATCCACAAGTGTTCCCTGAATCTTCTACCACTGCATATAAAGAACTGTTACATCCGGTTACTTACATTTAGAGGCCAATGTTTTCTGAACCCGTTCCTACCTGTACAGACAGACAAAGGGTGTACGGGAACTGGGCTGAGAACTGGCAGCTTTCCTGAACTGAAATTGTCCAAATGGCACTTCCTGATGAGTCAGTCACAGAGAGTGCATGGGCAGGGTACTATTGTGTCATTACCAAGGTTACTGAAGCACTCTGCTATTGCAATATAGTTTCAGTGGCATTGGTTCTATATAGAGACAGATGTCTTGGCTGCATTATTCAAACTGAAGACCTTTAAAAGGCTAGTCTACTTACAAATTTTATATATGTTCTTTTGGTCTAAAATTCCTGTTATCTTTGAGAAGTACGTATCTTCACAACAAATGGTTTTTATTTCTCCAAACGCTAAAGTTACAAATTAGCTGACACATTAGCAAGGTTAGTCACCTGATCAATAATTAATCATATCTCCGTTCATCCAGGAAAGCATAAGACAGAAGAATGAAAAATACCATTTATTATGAGAATTGCATAAGGTTTTGTGTGTACAGCACTTGGATTTAGAAGGTGCTAAACAATAGTCGTTTCTCATAATTAGAAGCTAAAACATCTAGAATAAGTATTTGGTTTCCAAGACAGTCTAAAAAATATCTTTATAATGTTGTTCCTCAAATCCTGTAGTTGTTATGTGCGTGAGACATGTTCCTGCTACTTACATCACTGCAGCTCAAGTAGCTCTTTCAGAAAGCCTGGGAAGTTTTTATCAGATCATCTCTAATCCTCAGAGGTGTTCCCTGTGAGCTATACAGGAGTAATATCCGTGTTAGGCAAAGAGAAGGAAACAAAAATAACCTTTGAAAGGCTGGCCAAATGTATCCTCTCTTTCCTAGTTTACCCAGGTATTTAGAAAAGCAAAAGCAATTCAATGTAGGCTACTAAATGGAATCAATTTCCTATGAAAGACACAATCCAGAAGCTTCTGGAAAGTGAATGAATCCAAATTCCTTCTTTGTATTTTTTGGTAACAGATATCCTCTAAAGGAATTGGTAGAAGGATGGGTTCTTTCCATCTAGAGTTCTGGCCATTGGCCAGATCACTCAACAAGTCTTAGTTCCCTCACTATGTGTATGATAGTGACATTATCCCTTTCACCAATTGTTATGAAAATCAATTGGGAAAATGTAGGGACTTATTCAAACACATTAAAAAACAAAACAAAACAAAAAAAAAAAACAAAAAACAAGCTGTTTCAGTAAATCTACCAGAAACAGAGGGTACAAAAATTTAGAAAACAAAACCCCCATCTTTGCCTCTGGCAGAGCAGGTTCACTCATAATAATGTGCACTGTGATGGAGACGTACCAGAAATTCATTTACACATCAGATTAGGGCCAAGAGAGGAGAGTAGTTTACTTTGGTAAAGTGTCATATGAGTATGCACATATAATTATACCTTAACCTAGGTAAGTTTATTTGTATCACTCAATTCTTAACATTTCTTGTTCTTCCTTCAGTGTAGAATTACTGATTGGAGGTCTGAGTTCTATTTTTTCATAAACTCTACTTAGAAGACACCATAAACACTTCCCAATAATTACAGTTTTCTTAAAGTAGAATAGTTACTTAAAGACACTTAGAAAGCAGTTAAATGTGGAAAGTAAATCCTGTGGTTTAGGGAGGACAACAAAAAGACTCTATCGTTTAAGCTGGACCATAGTTCAACAGGTCAAAGGGGAAAGTATGTACTGGGAGTTGGCGGATAGGAGGCTTTCAAGGCACAAGGACTTGTATATGACAACCGGAGAGATGTCTCAGCAGTTAGGGACTTATACTCCTGTGCAGAGACCTGAGTTAGGTCCCAGCATCTACACTGGGTGGGGAACTACATGTGACTCCAGGTCCAGAGTCATCTAGTCCTCTGTCCTCCTCGGCACCTACACATGTGCCCATAACTACATATAATCACATGTGCATACGTATAATTTTTAAAACATAAATCTTGTCAAGCAGATAAGTTGACAGGCTAGCTCTGCCAAGACAGGGTAGACAAGTCCTTCACAATTCCTGCTTTACAATTAATGTCTGTTAGAGATACTGGGCCAAGAGGCTGAAGATAGATGCTCTAATGTATGGAGAGAAATTGGGCACTGTCCAGGCAACCAATTGTCTGTCATTTCTTAGTTTTGGAAGCTGCTGGCTCTACATTTCCTGTATAATCAGATATATTTATCCTTTTCAGGTCTCTGATGTAGTTGAAGACTAGATAATTATAGTCTCACAGTTAAATTTCAAGTTTTTTAGTAATTAAAAGGATGCTCTAAATCTAAAAAGATGTTTTAAGTTGGTAATGCAAGTTAGGATGGAAACTGAGTTAGGTATAGAACTTTAAACTCATGGAAATAGATGGATAAAAGAATATTAATATCAGTTTCCAAATATATATGGACTGAACATTGGGTATATAAGTTATATCTTTTAATTTTCATGATTGTAGCCTAATTGTTCAGAAAAAGAATTATGAGTTCTGGGAGAAGGGGGAGAGGGTGGGAGGATGGAACCAGAAAGGGTGGAGGGAGGGGACTGTGATGGAGATGTAACTTGAAGTAATAAATAAACATTAAAAAAACAGAAAAGAGCAAATTGTAGAAAATAAACTTTAACCATTCACTTCTAATGCATGCTTGGGAAAAGTTTCTGGAGACCTGGACACAGTTCTGCCCACTGTGTCCAACCTTTGACTATATCACAACCCCTACTAAGCTTTCCAAATCCACAGTTCATCTTATGCTCCCTGCTCACAATGTCTCAGGAGGCTCACCTATAGAACTTGTGCTCCCACATTGGCAAAGATGGAGATAGCCAAGAATGTCTAGCACAGAATTGCAAGCAACTCCAGTAATGGCTGACTATGAAGGTGAAGAGTTCATTTGCCCACGACAAAGCAAAGAACACGTCAAAGTAACCCTATGCTACTCATCCTGCTGAGAACTGTGATTGCAAAAAAGAGTATTGCCTGGTACCTGCAAGTGAGGTTGGTTTTGCCTAGTCCATCTTCCTTCAGGTGGCACTTCTTACTTTAAGTCTTATTCCTTTGTCATTGTCAAATGCCTCCTACCTACCAATGATGTTCTTTACCTTAATCCCACAGTCCTTAGTCTGATAATAATATGCTTGCTTTTACCTTTTCAGGGAAAATTTCCTGAGCCTCTGCTAGAATGTAGAATGCATCTCTCATTTTTCCTGGAGCATCTATGTGCATGTGCAAGAAAATGTATTTCATGTTTGATGTTCAGTATTCCTACCCCCTACAAATAGAATCTCCCACAGTACAGTCAGCAGGTTCACATTAATTATTCATCTGAAGAAAGGACAGTTTGAAAATGAAGAAAATGTGACTACAATTTTGAAACATGCTTCCATAAACAATGGACAGTTTTGGAAAAACAAAGAATTTGAAGAGAAGATGGGCTGAGGAGGTAGCTCAGGCCAGCACAGAGAACCTGAGTTTGGTACACACCTAGCTCAGAACGCATGTTAAAAAAAAATCCTGGCATGACACTGCATACTTACACTTCTCCTGCTTGGAAGACAGAAACATGCAGATCCCTGGGGTTTCTGACCAGCCAGCCTCTCCTACTTGTTAAGTTTCCGGCCAATGAGAGACTTGGTCTTGAAAGAAAAGGTAGACAATGCTCAAGGAATGACATCTCATGTTCTCTTCTAGCAGATGAATTCATGTGCAAATGCACAACCATGAACATGAACACACACACACACACACACACACACACACACACACACACACAAGAATTTAGAGGAACATTTTCACAGAAAGATGAGGAAGGCTAAGACTTAGAAACTATGAGAAAAGGTCACAAGAGTTGGAATATTTAACATGTACAGAGAGAACTTAAGGGTGGTCAATCTCTGCATTACACACTGAAGGAAGATTCATAGCTGTTTTGTGAATTCACTTTCTGCTGGGGATGAAACTAAGAGGGGCACCATACACTTTGTCTAGTTTGTGTCACATAAAGTATAGCATCAAAGTCTTTTCTGTATCCTAATATTACCACAGTAAGTGCACTGAGGTCAACAGCATGTTATTGACCATTAGAATTTCATTAGGCAGCTGTGAGGAAACATAAGTTAGTTAGTGTCTGGGCCACTGTCCATGTGCCTTATTTCATATACAAATTAGTTGTCATGACATTGCCTTTCAAAATTCTCCTGAAGTGACATTCTTTGGTCTGTTGTGAATGGCTCTACCTGCCATTCATGAATGTGTTTGCTCCATATGTAAATGTGTTAAGAGTCATGATTAGGTTTGGCCTGCAGGTTTAGTGGTCCATCCCGAAGGCATCATTGGTCTAAAGGCAAAGAAAAGACAGTAAATAATGAATATATACCCAGGACAATAACAAGGGCCCCTGAGAACTTTTCCATCCATAAGAGAAGGATGATTAATCTCTTAGGAGAATGGAGAAGTAGGTAACACCAATAGGTCACCAGTTCACTGTTAACACGTTTGAAGAATATTGGGGTTGGACTCCTCTTCTTAATCAATAGTTCATAAAAGTAAATATTATTCTGGGCTTAGGAACATATACCTTTAATCCTAGTATTCTGGAGGCAGAGGCAGAGGAATCTCTGTGAGTTCAATACTAGCCTTATCTACACTGAGGGTCTTACGCTAGCCAGGCTACATAGTAAGACCCTGCCTTAAAATAATAAGGAAACTGTGGGACTCTACACAATTGTCAGGTTGAGTTGTATCTCTGACAATGGGAGGAGGTCTAGCAACCTGACCTTCTCCAAAAGTCACTGGCTGGATACTATCTAAATCTAGTTCTAGCAGCTATTTGTTCCATACACCAATCTAGTAGGAGGCTATCTGATTTAAAAGATAGATGCATACTACTTCCACATCCTGTATCACAGTCTAAGTGGGCTTGTCAGTCACCCTAACAGGACAAAAAAACTGCCCCTTGGGAAAGCTGCCTGTTCCAGAGACTTTAGGAATGATACAAAAGCTCGCTAAAATACAAATTGACATTTTTTTTGGGGGGTCACTGTCCACTGTCCCTCCTTGAGCATGGCCCACTTTGCTCTCTAATGAGCTCTTTCTGTGTTCTATACTGTGTATCTCCTCTGAATTCTGTTCAAGGAGATCACAAGGCGTGCAAGCCCAGAGGAGCCCAGACTGAAATCCTGCTGACAAAGTCGCCCTTAATCGAAAGCTCAAATAGCCCACATTGCAACTACCAAATATGCATTACAAATAAATAAATAAATAAATAAACAAACAAATAAACAAACAAATAAATAAATAAAAAATAAAACCCTCAAACTAAACCAACAAAAACTAAAACAAATCATCAATGAAAAGACACTTTTCACATTAGTGATACGTTCCTCTTTAAGAGTCATAACTGGTAGAAAATAGTTTTGCTATTACACAAGGAGGCTCATGTGTGAGTGTGTGTGTGCGTGTGTGCATGTGTGTGTGTGTGTGTGTGTTCATGCACACAGTGCCAGTGTGCATGCTGCAGTGTCTGTGTGCGGATTGCCTCTCGTCAGAGGATGAAACCACATAACAGCAAATAGAATGGATTGGCTCTCCATTAGACTAGCACAGAGGAAAATCATTTGTGTGAAATGTTTGTCCCTGGCCTCAGGCAGATTTGCAGCTGTCCCTAAGACACAGAAGTGGGAAGAATGAGAAGAAGGATGTGGGATTATTTTCCCCACTTCTACATCCGTAGTGCGTTGACCTCACCCTTTCCTTGAATGGGTGAGTCTGTGGTTATGCCAGCTTTCCTTCAATCTGGGTTACACAGAGAACCACAGCTATTTTCCATAGACTCAGACCCCAGCTGAGCAGTGCACCCTAGCAACCTTTCCCCATAACTGCTTTAATAAAAGCAGGACCTGGAACTAGACAAAAGGACAAGCACATTTTCTTGGTTCTCCTTGTGCTTCATGGTCACACCAAGGACAGAAAGAATATGTGTTGTCTCTCCCCTCCCTTAAGGACTGTACTTGCTCTCTATACGGTTTGTTGAATGCCTCAGGCTCTGATAACAATGAACTTTGACATTCTGCATTTATTCCATTTGATTGGAATATATAGGCCTATATTTTTAGATGAAGATCTGAGGAATAATTGGAAACAAAGCAAACATGCTTGTGAAACCCAAAGCACCCTGGAGTGATTAGATTAAAACAAAGGACAACGGAGTTGAGATTCCTTCTTGATTCAATTTGAATTTTCCAAATGAGGAACATTGTTAGTGAATGTTTTAAGACTTACTTTAATGCACATTTTACCAATTTTGAGTGCCTGAACAATTTTTCTTTTGATTTCATCCTTTAAAAAATAGTAAAGCTGAAACTGTCCTCTGCTTGGATTTCAAGCGGCATTAGCTCTGTACTCGCATCTTCTGTCTGGTCTTGTGAGAGTGGTCCATTGTGCCCGTGGACAACAGCTTCTTTGCAGCACTGAATCTTAGACACTAAAGACAGCCTCTCTTCAATGGGGTTACTACAGGGGGGAAAAAAGAAATTTCAGTGCCTCATAGAAGGGACAATCTAATCCTCTTTGCTGGTACATCTGCTGTGGCAGTTTTGCTATGCAAATCAAAAGGCATCCCGTTAATTAAAGTTCCTTTTCCTTTCATTTTTATTCAGTTTGTGAAATGTGACCAGTATTCAGCAAAAAGAAAAAAAAAGTTTCAGGCCACTTTATTCACAAATTTCCACCCGAAGGGTGTGCACTCGGATTTGTTGTCTGATTTCCGATTACTGTCCTCCTCCCCTTCTATTTCATGGAAGGAACCCTTTTCCTCTGGCAGAGTGCAATACATTCAGAGGGCTTTACAAAACAAAGCTTTGAGCTCTGAGTCAGCAACAAACTCATCTTTGTTCGTGTGGTTCTATTAAGGAAAGAAGGCCAATTTTACGCAGGTTTCTATGGCTGGCTTCACAAAGGCAACTCTCTGTGTGCGAGCTCTCTGGCAGGGACAGCCGCCTCTGAGATCATCGTTTTCAGTAATCAGCAGCTGCAATGAAGATCAGAGAAAGAAAATCATAAACTAGTTTATAGAGTGATTTTCCTAGGAAGACTGAAGTATAGATTCATTCGAGGGTTAGCAGTTAATAAAGCCAGCCTGTTGGTTGCATGCATGTGCATAGCTCAAACCCAACTCTGCATTTTTCTTTAGCACCAAATACACTTTGATTGGATATTCACATCATTTGTCTTGAAGAGGAAGTGAAACTCATTTGCATTTCCCTGGGTTTCCCTGGAAATTCAAAGGAATTCTGCTCCTTCATTTAATGTTTTTTAGTGTGTTTGGGATTATGTTAAATTATAATATCACAGTGTGTGTCCAGTCTGTGAACATTTGTTGAACAATATAGTGCAGGTTCCATAAGATTCCAAATTGGACCACCTGGGGGTGGTTTAAGACTTCTGAGACACACAATAAACTTTTGGAAGAATCAAAATAGTTCCAAATAGTTCCTGAGACAAACATTTAAAGACCAACAACATAAAAACATTTTCCAAGAGACTTTAGGACAGTCGTTCTCAACCTTGGGTGGTGACCCTGTTGTGAGTCTAACAACCCTTTCACAGGGGTCACCTAAGACCATCAGAAAACACAGATATTTACATGGAGATTAATAACAGTAGCAAAATTACAGCTCTGAAGTAGCAACAAAAATAACTTTATGGTTGGGGGTTACCACACCATGAGGAATTATATTAAAGGGAAAGGGTCACAGCATTAGAAGATTGAGAACCACTGCTTTAGGGGATAGAGAATTGTGTAGAGCAATCCGTGCTAAAATTTTCTCAGGAATGTTTCAAGACTTTCATGTATGTTCTCAATTTTTAAATTTCAGATTAATTAAGACTTGATAGAAACTACTAGACTTAAGCTTTTTGCAGTTGTAGGACATCTCAAAATCTGAAATAAGCTAAGAAAGGACATTCCTTTCATTCTTTCTACCTTCAATAGAATAGCCTTGGACTTTTGCTCCAAATATCACACTTGGAGGGACTTCTGACTCTGGCTGAGAGCACAGAACAGTCATTGAAGGGCTCAAAAACTCAGGCTACCCTGGATGGCAATGCATTCTGGAACAAAAGGAATATATTTGGTTTTGCATGGCAATATAAAATATTTGTGATCAGAAGCCATCTGAAAGTATCAACTCATAAATCAATTACAATGTCAAGTAAGAAGAATGCTCACTACCCTTTGGTAGTTAGGAACCCTTTGGAACCTCCAGTTGTAAAAACACAGTTTATGCTTCTCCTTGCAGAATCCCATAGCATAAAGTCTAAGCTGAAAGGGGAAATTAGAAGCTACTTTTGCTATAAAGTGTGGACTTCTCATTTGGGTCTACAAAGTAATCAAAAGCAGAATGAAGTTTAGCATCTCTGTCTTAATTTTCTGTCTGTCTCCTTTACTTTGGCTGAAGGGACAGAGATAAGTCATTGTCCTTCAACTTTCCTCTTGAGCCATCTTGAATTCCTAGAAGAACAAAACCTTGTAATACAGACCACCCTCAAATGAGACTACCCAGGAATGTAAGAGTGCACTAATCAGACTGAACTCAAGTGATGAGAATGATACAAGCTTGTTCAGTGTACAATGCAGACCCAGAACTGAGACATTGATTGACTAGACCAACACAACTAGTATGCCTAAGCATGTGTATATCTTGCTCCAATTTATCCTCTACTTAAGCCTGAAGCTCATGTCAGTACCCTGGCAATGGATTTGTGATTCCTAGCTCTCTAGAGACCACATTGAATAAATCCCTTCTCTGCTTTGCCTCATTGCTTATTTCTTTCTTGACAGGCTGGAGGGAGGCAACTGGGGCTGCTGGAACTCTGGCTTTTACCCTCATCACTCCTTGTGTAGAACCATGATGGGATTAAGATAAGATGTGACTATGTGGGTCTTCTTGTGGTGTCCTTGACTCCTCTAGCTCCCTGAAACCTTCCCTTAACTCTTCCTTAAAACTCCCTGATTTTTGCCTACTGTTTGACTGTGGGTCTCTCCATCTGTTTCCATTATCTGCTGGATAAAGTCTCTCAGATGGTTCTTATGTTAGGTGCCTGTCCAGTGCCCTTTCTCCATCCACTTCTGATATCTATTTTATCTCCCCTACTTAGAGGGATTCAAGCATCATCCCTTGAGCCCTCCTTGATACTTAGTTTCTTTGGGTCTGTGGATTGTAGCATGGTGATCCTGTACTTAATGGCTAATACCCACTTATGAGTGAGTACATATCATGTATGTCTTTCTGGGTCTGTGTTACCTCATTCAAGATGATCTTTTCTGGTTCTATCCATTTACCTGCAAATTTCATGATGTCCTTGTTTCTAATAGCTGAGCAGTATTCAATTGTGCAAATGTAGCAGCGTTTCTTTATCCATTCCTCAGTTGAGGGAAATCTGGGTCATTTCCAGTTTTTGGCTATTACACAAAACACTGCTATTAACATAGTTGGAGAAATGTCCTTGTAGTTCAGTGACACATATTTTGATTATATACCCAGGAGTGGTATAGTAGAGAATTGGACATTCAGAACTGGGCGCATGAAGGAGAAATTACTGGTATTCTGAAAAATGGATGCCAGCAATCTCTCTTGAAACTTGCCTGGCTCAGGGAGGGTCATCTTCATAGGCA
>CAJQZJ010001969.1:15885172-15909116 GCA_907164525.1 Lophiomys imhausi
TTTGTGTGGATAAACATGGGTAAACACATTCCATTGTACACATGCATAGAATGACATGCACGTGAAGGTCGGAGGAACAGCTCAGATACCAGTACTTACCCTCTACCTTGTTTTGAGATGGTGTCTCATTTTCGTTATTTGCTCCCTGCTGCATACTCCACATTTGTTGCCCTTCTAGCTTTCAGAGATCTTCTATCTCTGCTTCCAATCTCAGTATAGTAGAACAAGGACTATAGATGTGGACTTCCAATTTAGCTTTACTTGGGATCTTGAACTTCAAACTCAGGTCCCCATGCTTACAAAGGACTTAACCACCATCTGCCAATTCTGTATATGTGCCTATTCAGTCTTTGTCCAAAATAAATGTTATCTCTATTGAGAGATGGAAAAGAACTTGCACATTTTATATATTGTAAAAACCAAACAAACAAACAAAAAAGATACTGACACAAACTGCAGCAGTTGCAGCCGTTCCAACATGAACACTATCTCCTATGTGTGCAGCCTTGGGATGGATGCTGAGTTCACAGATATCTGGGTGTCCACACTTAATGCTGTTGGGAGAGCACATGGCTGCAAGTGTAGGGAATGGAGTAAGAGAACCAGCAGCCGTCTACCAAGATACCAGGAAGATACATGCTCAGGACCTTGCCAGCGTGGTTATTTTTTAATGAATGGATTCATTTTATTGATTCTTAATGGCACCTTAAAATTTTTACACTGACTCAAGTATATAAGAAGAAGCCAAATACATGTTTTCTAGTTTCTGAAACCTGTAACCTCTAGCAAATAAAAATTAATATTAAAAGTAGAGTTATTTTAAATGTGGCATCTATAAAAGGCAATGCCTAAAGCAACTGACTGGTCCATTGTATAAATTTGACTTCCTCTTGCTTATGGATGGTTCATTTTTAATAAGAACAGAAAGAATTATGATATTTAGGCCAGTAAATGAGCTCAACTATTAAAGGTCCTTGCTGCCAAACCTGACAACCTGAGTTATCTTACTGGAGCCCACATGATAGAAGTCAAGAGATAACTCCCCACAAGTCATCTGGCTTATACATGTATACCATGGCATGGACACACATACCCACACCAATAAAAAATTAAAACATGTTTAACAAACAGAGAATTTCTTTATGTGATAATTAACATTAATGATAATTACATAATTATCATTATGTAAATAACTCAATGTATATTTGGTTGTGAGCCTAGCCTTTAACGGCTGAGCCATTTCTCCAGCCCTAAGAAGTAGCACATGCTGGCGAGGATGTGGAGAGAGAGGAACATTTCTCCATTGCTGGTAGGTGTGCAAACTTGTACAACCACTTTGGAAATCAATCTGATGATATTCTAGAAAATTGGGAATAGTTCTACCTCAAGACCCTGCCATACTGCTCCTGGGCATATATATAAAGATACTCCATCAAACCACAAATACATCACCTCAACAATGTTCATAGCAGCTTTATTCATAATAGCTAGAAACTGGAAACAACTGAGATGTCCTTTAACTGAAGAATACATTAAAAAAAACACTCCCCAAAAAACAAACAAAAGAAAAAACTGTGGTATATTTACACAATGGAATACTATTCAACTATCAGAAACAAGGAAATCATGCAATTTTCAACCAAATGTACGGATCTAGAAAAGTTCATCTTGAGTGAGCTAACCCAGACCCAGAAAGATACACATTGAAGGTGCTTTCTTATAAGTGGATGTTAACCATATAGCACAGGACAACCGTCCTACAACCCACAGACCCAAACAGACAGGAACTTAACATCACTCTCCTTTGACAAACTCCACCCAGCAGCAAGTCATGGACCCTATTGCTTGTTAGTGGAACACCTTACCCTAACTGGGTGGCCATATCAAACCCCAGTACAAGAGGAAGCTCTTATTTCCTTATGTGACTAATGAATTGAGGGGGTTTGATATGTAGGGGCTCCACTCATCTAAGGAGAAGGAGAGGACGGAGATGGGGAAGAGTTAGTTAAGGAGAGTGGGACCTGGAGGGTAGAAGAGAGGGAACTTTGATTGAGATGTAACTTGAAAAAATAAATTTAAAAAACTCAATGTATAAACGAAATATTGAGTTCTTGCTTTCTTATATTTTCTTTTTCTTTTGGAAGTAAGTCATACTGCATGTTTCCAGCAGTACATGGGCATAGAGTATGTAAAGTTTTTAAAATATGTTTCAATTGAAGTAGAATTGCATCACTTTGCTCTCTCCATTCCCTCTCTTCAATCTCTTCCATGGCCCCCTCAAGTTCACAACCTCTTTTTCTTTATTATCATTATATATCCACAAGCATGCACATGTGTGTGTGTTCACAAATATATAAATATTTCCTGATGAATACGTTTTCAGTTTTTTTGTGTGAATATGGTTTCAAGGCTGACCAAAGAGTGGGTAAAGTTTTAGTCTGCTTTTGGGAACAGTATACTTGATATTTAGGTCCTCAATATCACTACAAGCATGATATTTTGAATTTTGCAGACAACATTTCTAAATATGCAGAGTTGTTTTTAATGCTTCCTATGCTTTGTCAATACTTTATGAAGTGAAATTCATTTCCACAGAGAAGATAGAGTAAAATTTTAAAGTTCTCCTCATATGGAGCTCATCTGGCTCTTAGTAGCTCCCCAATAACTGTTTGTTAAATCCGCAAACTCTATCAGTAATACATGATGTTTCCTGGATAAAAACATCAATATTTAAGTGACTCCAAGATAATCAAACTCCATATATTACAGTGTGAGCCTGGGGATGAGGAAATAACTTTGATAAAAGGAGTTTTAACTAAACGTTTTTTGACTTGAGGAAAAACTTTAAGCATCTCTTTTAATTCCTAACTGCTAGCAAATGGCAAACTCTATCTGTTGGCTGCACGGGTTTATCCACTTGTTTTAAATTATACTCACTTGTTTATATTGACATTCACTTCTTGCATGAATAGCAATGTGATGTTACAAGCAATATATAGCAGTTACCTTTGAATACTCATGAGCATCCATCCTCAAGAATTCACAAATAGGGTATTGGAGAAGTAGGGGAAGCTTTGTCATTTCAGAACAGATACCCCTGCTGCAGTCATTATAGGGCCAAAGATAGAAGTAATAAGCATGGCCAGAAATAAACATGGGTGAGAGAAAAGAGCAAACGGAATATGAGGTTATACAAAAACAGCACATAAAGGGGGTGATTGAGAGCTATGTGGGAGGGGATGGCTTATTTGAGTTAGAGAAAGCAGGGGTATACTGAAGAGTAATGAGATACTTGGTTAGAAAATTTAGGGAGTCAAGACCTTGTTGATGAAGGGCTTAGGTGCCAGACTCTAGAATTTAAGTGAGAGGACATGGTAAGGAGAAAGTGACTCTCGGAGATGGCTCGGTGAAAGGGGCTCTTGGAAAAGACAGTCCTGGCAAATGTGTGTGATCAAATGGCTGGCTCAGGAGCTAGAAATGTAACTGATAGCTGAAGGCCCAATGCTCTTGGGAGGTTTTGGGGAGTTGAAGGAAGTACAAATGCAAAAAGGGTCACAACAGTAGCATATGGGGTTGGGCGGGCCGTGAGTAAGTTGAGGGTATGAGTTAGAGACTAAGGGATATTTGACTGTTTTTTGTTGTTGTTGTTGTTTGGTTGGTTTTTTAAAGTTTTTTTTTAATTCAAGGACAAGTAGATTTGTTTACAACCATTCTTGTAATTTTTTTTTAAGTACAACCAACTTCTTTGAAAATTACAAACACATGCCTCAACAATAATGACCTAACTTTTGGAGGATAATATTATGATTAGGCAGAAATAAATGAGCTCACCCTGGAAGATTAACTGTTAAATGCTCAGTCAAAACTCCATTTATGACTTCCATTTCTTGATCAGTTTCTGTTCGCACGTAAACTTCTACCATCTTGCCTACTTCCTGATCAACTCTCCTATTGACTCTGTTTACCTGATCAGCCACCAGATCAACCACTACCAGACTTACCTGAACAGCCTAACCTGTTGCCTGACTACTCTGAGATTAAAAGATATGTTTCCATCATAATATTTTTCAATTTCAGGTAATATGGTTGACACTGAGAGTATCCAGTCTGAATCATGCCATTCTGCCTGTAATCTTTCTGACTCAGTTGTATGAACATCAAAATAAATCCTGATACTTCCTTTTAGGCAGTACATTCTGTTTATTTGAGACACAGTATTACTCCTCAGCTTTATGTTAAATTCTTTACAAGCACAACTGACAGCCTGTATTTTTTGTGGGCTCTCCACAGTCATGGTCACAAACCCCTTATAAGAGGTGATTGACTGTTTTGGTTCGAAGCGCGATACACTAGTAATGTGAGCTAATACTATAGCCAGTGCACTCTTCCCTCAGGCTTTAAGTTGATGATCAGGAAAAAAAAATCACTGTCAGCATAAGAAGCAAGAACTAGAGACCTGGTGGAACTCATGCTTTTAGATTTAACTAAATCCTCTGTAGAAGGAACACCTACACATTTAAAAGTAATTCCTGCTTTCTGTTCCACATATCTCAGATATCCTCTTTCTCTTGGTTTATAAATACACAAATTCCTATCCAATCAGTTCTACTTGTACATCCACAGAAATGGATATAGTCTCTGAATCCTCCCAAAGTAATTTTTGTGTGTGTGGCTGCACAATATCCCTGGGCAAACACTGAGCATTCTGCTTTATGTGTGGATTCGTGGTCATCTGAGTAACACTTCTTCTTGGTCTCATAAAAGATAACAGTCCTCCCTTCAGATTCACTGGAGACTTGAAAAACATCTCTAAAAACTGCTGTTCTCTGAGACCAATAATATGGGATAGCCAAATGTTCTATAGTTGGTTGTGGCTTTTAAAGTCATTTTTCCAACAAGGTCAACTTCTTTATATCTGAATTTCATGATTTTTTGTTTTGGTTTGGTTGTTTCTTTGTGTTGTTTGCAGGTTAGTATACTTGTTGTAGGAAAGTTACATAAAAAAAGCAAGGTCCAAGGAGTGTCTTCTGAATCAGTTTTGTGGGATTCTTGAATTATATTTTCAACATGTTCAGCAAAACCTAGATCTAACATTTGGTCCACTTCATAAAGCATAATATTGTATGGCTTTGAAAGATCTAAACAACCACTTGCAGATAGTCTTTGATATGCAGTGGGATCCCAAACAGGATGTCAATATCATCCAAATGCTATTAATTTGGCTTTGACATGATGTTCCACCATAAAACCACACCACACTGAGTTTCTTGGTTACTTGGTTTGCCAGTTTCCTTGTTGGAGCCAAAACAAGTACCTTTGGTGAGTGGATCTATAAATTGCTTCTTGAGTTCTTTGGAGACTTTCATTCAAAGCTATGGCAAAAGAGAATGTTTTTCCTTTTCCTGTCTGGGCTTGAACAATTAAATCTTTTTCTTTCAAAGATTTTAACATGTCGTTCCTCACCATTTCAGAAGCTTTATCCTCTCCCCAGAAAGAAAGAAACAGGAGAAGGCTCCTTCCTTTTGTTCACATTTTAGGGTTCCTCCCTCTTCATAACTTACTAGAATTTTCTAAGGATAACACTTAATTTCACTTTTTTTTCATATCAACATTTCTATTTGGTAGGTCTTTTCTTCCTGACTTATGAGTTGGGGAAAATCCATCTGAAAGTCTACTGAGTCCTTCTTTGGTGTCTCCATTTAACTTCTCCTTCGTTTTAGCTTTGAGCTGGGTTTGGGAGCATCCAAGTAATCTGTGATACCATTTTCTCTTGTTTCTGTTTTCTCATCCGATTCACAATAGTACCTTAATTTCCTTCTATCCCTTTGTTCAATTTCTTAACATCATAAGGTCCTCAATTGTTTTGTTTTGTTTTCTGTTTTTTGTTTCTTTTCTTTTTAGACTGAGATTGGGGTAGAGCTTAAAAATTCCTCTACAAGATCCTGGTGGACAGGGACCATTTTGCATACTTGATTAGTTTAACCTCCTTGGTACTCAGCAAAGAATCTGGCATAATTAGGCTCAATTAATACAATTACAGAAGCTTAGTCTATTATCATCGTGGTGGGGATCAGTGGCA
Source organism: Lophiomys imhausi (assembly GCA_907164525.1). Classification (NCBI taxonomy): domain Eukaryota; kingdom Metazoa; phylum Chordata; class Mammalia; order Rodentia; family Muridae; genus Lophiomys; species Lophiomys imhausi. The sequence continues at coordinate 15,891,252 of CAJQZJ010001969.1, forward strand.
TCATGCAAGCAGATATGATGTTGGAGAGGTACCTGAGGGTTCTACATGCTGATCATCAGGCAGCAAAAAGAAAGAGGGGGAAGGAGAGAGAGAGAGAGAATTTGGCTCTTTTTAAGACTGGTTTATATTACAGGTATCAGAGACCACAAGAGGACACGACCTCTTGAACAAAGATCAAAACTAAATATTTGCAGTTATAGAGATTAATTGGTATAAATTCAATAGTTGAAATAGCAAGAGTAAGCAGGTAAGTATAAAAGGTATATAGAAAGGTGAGAGAGAACAAAATATGAAAGTGAGGTTTTAGTTGGCTTGTTGAGATGATCTATTATATATTCTAAATTTTAATTAATTGCCCCCAGAGGCCCTCTTGATGTATGAGATACACCAATGATGTTATGTTATCTTGCTTGCTAACCATTGTCTCTGATTGGTTGAATAAATGCTACAGCCTGGATTGGGCAGAGAGGTAGGTGGGGCAAAGGTTTGGTGTGCTTTTCAGGAGCAGAGAGGATCTTGGGAAGAAGAAATACTAGGGAGGAAACAAGGAAGACACACCATGGGTTAGATGGAAGAACATCATTCCACGTGACCTGGATTGTTGACATAGCCAACAAGAATAATAGCCCAAGGGATGTATTATGCATTGGGATTTTATTTGGAAAATAGCATAAAAAGCTAGTTTAGATGGGCTAAAATTCACAATCCAAGCTAAGGTTTGATAAAATCCATCAGGTGTCTGTGTTTATTTATAATGGTAGGTTAAGGATTAACATTGCTGACCAACTAATTATAATATATATACTGGAAATAACTGAATTAATTTTTCAACATTGGGTCTTAGGGTACTATTGATTAAGATGAGGGGAGGGAACAGGAGACCCTGTTGCTGAGAAAATGGAAATATAGTGTGCTGAGGAGGAAGACCTCAGGGAAACACACCAACCAAGTCATTATTTTAAGTTCTTCTCAATGACTTGTTAGAATGTTCTGTGTGTTTCCTGTAATAAATGACTAAAATGATCAAGAAGTACATTATCTATAACTCCATTCCTATAAATATTTCATGGTGAGAATGTGACCTACATTCAGTCTTTTAAATTATACATATCCAAGTACAATGAGTGAGTGAAGAGTTTGGGATATGATTAAAATCTCAAATTGTGAATACACAAACTCATATGCGAAGTGTGTATATGAATGTGTGAAGCATGGAATTGGCACATTTTCCAAGGAGATAAAGGGCTGGTATAATCAGCTGGTGTTCAGTCCTGATTTATTCAGCCCTCTATTTGATTCCAGGCACAAGAATCTTTCTGTACTGTTATATTATATACAATAAGGTAATTTAACTCTTGATCTTGGAGTTGGAGTGATGGCTGAGTGATTAGGTGCCTTTGCTGCTCTTCCATAGAAGGAGAGTTCAGATCTTAGCACCCACATCAGGCATCTCACAACCCCTTGTAACTCCATCATCAGAGGATCTGAAACCTTCTTCTGACCTTTGGGCACCTGCACATACATGCACACACATACATAAATACATATACATACATATACATAAATTAAAAAGCTTTGAAATTCTTTTAATCTGATATATCAGAAATACCTTTTAGCCATGAGTCATTCCTCATGTGGGCTTAGGAGGACTGAGTAAAAAAAAAAAAAAATGTATACTCTTTCTAGTATTCCTTCATTTGACCTTGTTGCTGTAATATTGACATCAACATAGCTATCCAGTTTTGTTCTTTTCTTTTTTAAAAAAATTTATTTATTCATTTTGCATCCTGATTGTAGCCCAGTCACTCCTCTATACCTGTTGCTACTCTCTCCCCCATCTCCCCCTTTTCTCCCTCCTCTTCTCCTCAGAAAAGGTGACCTCCCCTATATCAACCCATCCCAGCTCTTCAAGTCACATCAGGACTAAGAGCATCCTCTTCCACTGAGGTCAGACAAGGTAGCCCATCTAAGGGTAAGGTGATCCTCAAACAGGCAATAGAGTCTATGTCAGGGACTGTCTCTGCTCCACTTGCTAAATAATTTACATGAAGACCAAGGTGCCCATCAGTTACATGTGTATGAGGCCTAGGTCCAGACCATATATGTTCTTTTGTTGATGCTTCAGTCTCTGTAAGCCCCTAGTGGCCTAGGCTAGTTCACTCTGTTGCTCCTCCTGTAAAGCTCTTGTCCCCTGTGGGTCCCTCTATTCTTCCTCTCACTCCTCCACAAGACTCCCCAAGCTCCACCTATTGTGTTGCTGTGATCTTATCATCTGTTTCAATCTGCTTCTGGATGGGGCCTCTCAGAGGGTAGTTATGCTAGGTTCCTGTCTGCAGGCCTAGAACAGAATAATTAAAAGTATCAGGGGTTACCTCTTTCCCATGGGGTGGGTCTCAATTTGTGCCTGTCATTGGTCATTCCTTCAGTCTCTGCTCCATCTTTATCCCTGTATATTTTGTATACAGGGTAAATTATGGGTCAAATGTTTTGTAGGGTGTTGGTGCTCCCTTCCTCCCACTGGAGTCCTGCCAGGCTAGGAGGTGGCCACTTCCATCCCCATGTCCTCTAGTGCTAGGAATCTCACCTAGGGTCACCACCTATCCTTCCAGGAGAATACCCTTTCACTGGTCTCCCACTTGTATCAGAGATGCCTGCCCTCATTTATTTCCCTTTTCTCTCCCAGCTGTCTCACCTCTCACCCCCGTCTCACCACACCTGATTCCCACCCTTGTCCCCCTCCTCATATCCCCTCTCACATAGTTCCCTTTCTTCATTCACTTTCTATGTCTGTTTTATTTCTTTTCTAAGTGAGATTAAAACAGCTTCCCATGGGCACTCCTTGGAACTTAACTTTTTTGGGGGCCTGTGGATTGTAGGATGGTTATTTTCTTCTAGGAATGAAATTTATTGACACCACATTGTTTAAGAAAATTAAAATGCCTAGAGCTATTTTTTTTTCTGCTAAAGAGAACAACCAAAGAGCAACAACCAAAGAGAAAATATCAAAACAATTTATACATGCTGTTCTGAGCAAAGCCACAGTCAATAGGAAAACACAGCAATTATTTTGAGACTCCTCAATGTCAAATATCAAACTCAAGTAGCAAATTTAAAATTTGTATTTGAATAAATCTTTCTTCAAAAACCATTTATTAAAGGGTTGGGGATACAGCTCAGTGGTCAAGTGTGAGGGTTGTCTAACACAGTCAGAGTTGAGTTCCAGTCTCTGTAACACAGAAACAAAGAAGCCCACAAAAGCTTTGCTCAAGAACAAGGGTAGTGCAGTTAAGTATTAGAAAGCTTGAGTTTGATATCTCCTTCTGGCATTAAAGGATTATTAACCACAGACAATACTTTGATTCCCTTGAGTCTTGTTTATATACTTCAACTATAATATTTTCTGACATATCAATATACCTACAAAATTATTCCAGTTCCCAAATTAATAACTTCCATATAATTAAGTAAAGGTATTAAGTAGCCAGAATATGGAGGGCACTGAATGAAGCTCTGCTGATAGGAGCTTATAAAATGAGATGATGTAGTCCTGACTGTAGTGACTTAGAAAGAATCAAATGTCAATGCCAACTGCAACTAAGTAAATTCTGTAACTAATATTAATAAACTACTTAAGGGTCAGAATGAGCTTTTTGCTGATTCTTGAGCAGGTGCTGATGGTATTGTCAAATAGATAGCTTTTATGAATTAGTAATTTAAGCTAAGAATTTGTGTTAATGAGAAGCCTTTCACTTTAAAAATATTTTCCAAAATTATTTGCAGTCCTCTTTGAGCAGATAAAAAGAAAATATTAACTTTAATGGTACCTAAAAATTCCAATATCTGCTGTAAATGAATATTCATTTCTTTGAAAAGATATTGACCTAGTAACTATCATAGCCATTAACTTATTAAAGTAATGTTTAACACCAAAATCAAAGTGGAGTCTTCTTTTACCATTCAATATTTCATCAAGGATCCCAGCTCTGAATTAGAGACTTGTATGGAAAAATGAAGTCTTCCCATGGCTGTCAGATTCCTTGCCTGATGAGCTTGCGATATATCTAGCTCTTTAATAAGATAATAGCTACCCTCATATACTACTGAGCCACTGTGGTAAATTTTGAAATTAAAATTGCAACTACTGACATTTGTGTCTCTGTATCCAAATATATGTTCTATATTCACCTATAGTCGATCTGTACTCCTCTATATTTAAGAAAGTAATTTGAAAGCTTTACTTTTGGAAATCTATAAAATTCAGAAGGAAATTTAAATCTTGTCACTACCAGAACTAATTGAAGGCAGGAAAAACACCTATTTATTGTAAAAAAACTTAGCATCTCAAGAAGATGAGAATCAATCTACTTCAGGACCCAGCTATACCACTCTTGACCATATATAACCAAAGTATTCTACAGCCTACTACAGAGACACTTGCTCAACCCGGTCCATTGCTGTTATTCACAATAGCTAGAAATTGGAAACAGCCTAGGTGTTCATCAACAGATGAATGGATAATGAAAATATGGTACATTTGCACAATGGAATATTAACGAGCTGTTAAAAAATGAAATCACAAAATGTGCAAGTAAGTAGATGGTTCTACAAAAACCATCTACAAGTATCTTGTATTAGGTATCTCAGACCCAGAAAAACAAATAAGGTATGCATTTGCTTTCATGTAAACATAGCTTTTAAACTTTGGTAGGCATACAGAAATCTATATAACCACAGAGGTTAGCTATAGAATAAAGGGCCAGACAGAGGAAAGAAACTCCTAATTTGGAGAAATAGAGTATATAGTTATGGAGATACAGGGGGAGAAATTTGGAATAGGATGATTAAATAGAGAAGTGGAGAAAAGAAGTAAGGGAGGGAATAACAAGGAAGAAGAACTAACACTAAGGGCTATTTGAGGAGTCATATGGAAACCTACTACAATAGAAGCTTCTTAAAATATATACATAGACAAAAGAAATCTGAATGAATCACCAAATAATGGGAGAGACAAAGCTCCAACTAGACTCACCATCAACTGAATACCTCCAGTGCCAGGAATGGGTTACATATAACTGAGTTATTGACCAGTGTGGACCCTGTGAAAATACCCAGCAACCAAAGCCATTAGCAAGCCTATTGATTGCTTGCCACAAACTGATGTCAAAGCCCTATTGCTGAAGACAATGCTTATATATCTCAATGAGCAGGGAGAAATTGAGCTGGTACCTAACAAGAGCTTTCACTCCTACTGACTAGTTCTTCGTACTCTGCACACTACCAGAGGATAAATCTAAGTACCATCCCAGTTTCAAAAATCTTTGATATTATAATGGTAACTTGTCTACCAGATAGACCAATAGTGGCACAAAGTTGTTGCAGTAATCAACCACTATCTGACTGGATTTAAGGTCCACTTCATGAGATGGAATCCGTATCTGACACAGCTCAGGTGGCCAATAACCTGAGAAAAGATAGGCCATGGACCTAGAGGAAAACCAAATGCTACTCTTCTGATGAAGTAATATAGCAATAAAATGACTAACAACATTTTTCTATACTCTTAGTGTCTTGTCCAGCTATTATCAGAGATGTTTTCTCCTGTAGTAGATGAAAACAAATATAAAGACACTCAACTGGTCTATGAGCAGAGAGTGAGAAACCATAGAACACTAAGTCCTAAATTGGATGTTGCCATCAAATCTCTCTACTCAGACTTAGGTCACTCTGTGGAAGATGAGCCTGAAAGATTGGAAGAACCAGTGAGAATAGAAAACAAGACCTTCTAGACACAAGACTGAAACACATAGGAACTAACAGAGACTGTAGCAGCATACACAGGGCCTACACAGGTCTAAGCCAGATAATTCTCAGATCTGAAAAGGGAAGTGAATAGAAACCCTAATCCTTGATCCAAAATCTATTTCCAATTGATGACCACTTGAAAAGGAAAAAATTAATTTTCTTCAATGAAGTCTCATAGGGTATGTAAACCACATTTAAGGGAAGCTCCTTGCCCAGCAGTAGATGGCCATAATTCTTTGTTTGATCACTTTTTATCTTTTCATTTGCTTATGTATTGTGGTTCCTGATTTTATGTTTTTATGGTGTGTATGTGTTTGTGTGTGCAAATGTGTGTGTACATGTGCATATGGGTATGTATGTATGTGTACGTGTTGAGTATATATGTATTTCTCATGCTTTTTCTTTCTTTGTTTTTTCCTTGTCTGCTTGCTTTGTTTCATTCTCTTTGTGTGTGTGTGTGTGTGTGTGTGTGCTGTATTTGTCCTGGAAAAAGAAAAAAAAAGAAGGCATGGAGTTGGACAGATGGGGATGATCTGGGAGGAGATGCAGGAGGGGAAACAGTGATCAGAATGTACTGTATGAAAAACATTTTCAATAAAAAAATTCTTAGCTGAATAACTCCAAACTATATTCTAAATGTTTGTCTGCATACTCATGCACACTCACAGCTAAGTGTCACTCTCACCGTCATGGAAGAAGCTTCTCTTTGAATCTGAAGACCATTACAGAAATCACAATTGATCAAAATACAGAGAACAACTGATTGTTGGGTGCCCAGATCCGGTACATGCATCTACAACATGACTCCTGTTTCTAAGGATTAGTGAACACAGAGGAATATGAGGCAGAAAGAGCAGAGGACCCATAGAAACAGGAAATCTCCTCAAAATGGGTGGGAGTTACACCTATGATACCACAACAATATGTCTGACCAATAAAAGAGCCAGATAATGACTATACCCAGAGATGTGCTAATGTGGATGAAAGAAGTTTTATGGACTCCACCTTTAAACAAAGAACTGCAGGCATCCAAGCACTGTGAAGACAAGAATTAGTCTTCCTCAGGGATAAGCCCCCTAATTAGATATCCATATCAACTGGTCAGCCCGACATTATATACATACAATGGAAGCATTGGGGCTGGACACCTCACAATCAGCTGTTCTAGGTATTTTGACCAGTTATGATTTCTGTGATGGTCTCCATTTTCTTTAAAAAGAAGCTTCTTTGGTCTAGAGAGGAGCACCACCAGAGCAGATCTAGCTAATGAGCGGATCCAGTCAACAGCTCCAGACACAGATCAGCAGCCCCGTCTGTCTGCCTGATATCCAGCTTCCATGCAAACATGTACACGAAACTGGGAAAAACAGTCAAACCACAAGAGCAAAGGTAAGTAAGATTTTCCTTCCCAACACAGCAGGACAGTGTACACTTTAGCTGAATGGCAGAGACCAAACCCAGTCGCACCAGAGCAATCAGAAACTGATACTGACTGCAAACAAAACCTACAACACTGTGTTCCCCACAAATGCTGGGGTGGGTCACTCACTGGAGCACCCAAGCCTTTGAGGCAGTCAGCAACAGGCATGCCAACGCTGGCCCCTGTCTTGGGTGGAGCTCCCTGCCTGTACAGTCAGCCTAACTGCTGAAACACAACTACTGTGTCAGGGAGGAGAACACAGGCCCAGCCATAGCTCAACCTGGCTTTCTAAGGAGACCTGCCAGCTCTCAGGTCCTCACAGTATAGCCCACTCCGCCCTCTAATCCCCTGCATATAGGTCCAATTTGGTCACAACCAGTTGAGGAAAGCAGCAGTCACACTCCAAGAACCAGTCTATTAGAGGAACCTACCAACCATCCAGAGATGGACACCAGGATCTCAGGATCACCCAGCCCCCAGAACGGGGTTTTCCTGAGCACCAAGGCCAACTGGCATCAGAAACAACCAGACAACAACAGAGTCAACCAGATGACTAAAGGTCAGCACAAAAACGTGTTAAAAATGCAGTATGATATCTCCAGAACCTAAGCTATAATGCTACAGAAAACCCTGGAAATCCTAACACAAATGAAACAAAGGAAAATGACCTTAATCTTATGTTTATAGTAATAATAGAAGGCTTAAGGGAGGAAGCCAAATACCTCAGAGAGCAACAACAAAATACTGCAAAAGAGGTGATGGAAATGAATAAAGTTCTTAAAGGAATGGAAGACCTGAAAAGGGAAGTTAAAGCAATATAGAAAGTACAAGCTGAGACATCCTTGGAACTAGAAAACCTTAGGGGGGGAAGGAACTACAGATACAAGCATCATCAACAGAATACAAGAGATGGAAGAATCTCAGGCACAGAGGAGAAAGTTGAAGAAATTCATATTTCTGTCAAAGAAAATGTAAAATCCAAAAAAGTCCTGACACAAAACCTTCAGGAAATCAAGGACATCATGAAAAGATGAAATCTCAGAAAATAGGAATAGAAGATTCCAGCTCCAAGGACCAGAAAATATCTTCAACCAAAATTATTGAAGAGAATTTCCCAAATCTAAAAAAGAGATGCCTATAACTGTATGAGAAGCTTACAGAACTCCAAATAGATTAGACCAGAAAAGAAAATTCTCCCACCACATAATAATCAAAACATTAAATGTACAGAACAAAGAATTAATATTAAGAGCCAAGTAACATATAACGGAAAACCCTATCAGAATCACACCTAACTTTTCATCAGAGACACTAAAGCCTGGATAGATGTCTTGCAGACCCTAAAAAACCACAATTGCCAGGCCAGACTACTATTCAAAATTGTCAATAATCATAGATGGAGAAAATAAGATATTCCAGGAGAAAACTAAATTCAAACAATACCTATGCACAAATCCAGCTCTACAGATATTAAAAGGAAAACTCCAACCCAAAGAGTTTAACTACACACAAGAAAACACAGGAATCAAATAACCAGACAGCAGCAAAACCAAAAGAAAAGAAGCTTACACACTATTTCCACCAACATCAAGATGACAGGAAGTAACAATCACTGGTCATTAATATCGCTCAACATCAATGGACTCAATTCCCCAATAAAAAGAAACAAGCTAGCAGAATGGATGCAAAAACAGAATCCCACATTCTGCTGCTTACAAGAAACACATCTCAACAAAAAAAATAGGCATTATCTCCAAGTAAAGGCCTGGAAAAGATATGCCAAACAAATGGACACAGGAAGCAAGCTGGAGTAGTCATTCTAGTATCCAATAAATTAGACTTTCAATCAATGTTAATCAAAAGAAATGGGGAAGGGCAGTTCATACTCATTAAAGGAAAGGTCCATCAAGATGACATGCAAACACCGAACATCTATGCCCCAAATATAAGGGCACCAAGATTTGTTAAAGAAACACTACTAAAGCTCAAATTCCACATCAAACCCCACACATTAATAGTGGGAGACTTCAACACACAACTCTCACCAATGGACAGATCAATGATGCAGAAAAAAAACAGAGAAATAATGAACCTGACAGAAACCATGAATCAAATGGACCTAATTGATATCTACAGAACATTTCACCCCAAAACAAAAGAATATGCTTTCTTCTCAGCACCTCATGAAACATTCTCCAAAATTGACCATATAGTCGGTCACAAAGCAAGCGTCAAAGGATACAGGAAAATTGAAATTACTCCTTGTAATTTATCAGACCATCATGAAATAAAGCTAGACTTCAACAATAACAAAAACAACAGAAAGTCTGCAAACACATGCAAATTGAACAACTAACTCTCCACTCAATGATCTCTGGGTCAGGGAAGAAATAAAAAAAGAAATTTAAGTCTTCTTAGAATTCAATGAAAATGAAGGCAAAACATATCCAAACTCATGGAACACATTGAAAGCAGTGCTAAGAGGAAAGTTTATAGCATTAAGTGCCTTCAAAAAGAAATTGGAGAGTTCCCATACTAGCAACCTAAAAGCACACCTGAAAGAGCTAGAAAAAAAAAAAAAAAGCAAACACTCCCAGAAGGAGCAGATGGCAGGAAATTATCAAACTCAGGGCTAAAGTCAAAAACTTAGAAACAAAAGAATTCAAAGAATCGACAAAAACAAGAGTTGGTTCTCTGAGAAAATCAACAAAATAGACAAGCCCTTAGCCAAACCAACTAAAAGGCAGAGGGAAAATACCCAAATCAACAAAATCAGAAATGAAAAGGGGGAAATAACAACAGACATTGAAGAAATCCAAAGAATCATTAGGTCCTACTTCAAAAACTTGTACTCCACAAAATTGGAAAACATAAAGAAATGGACAATTTTCTTGATAGATTCCACCTACCAAGGACAGGTAACCAAATTGAATTTAACCAAATTAAACTATTCCATTAAGAAAATAGAAGAAGTCATTAGAAGTCTTCCAACCAAAAAATTCCCAGGGTCAGATGGTTTCAGCACAGAATTCTACCAGACTTTCAAAGAAGAGCTAACACCAACATTCTTCAAACTCTTCCACAACATAGAAACAGAAGGAACACTGTCAAACGTATACTATAAGGCCACAGTCACCCTGATACCCAAACCACACAAAGACCCAATGGAGAAAGAAAATTTCATACTAATTTCCCTTATGAACATGGGTGCAAAAATACTCAATAACTCGCAAATCAGACCAAAGATCACATCAAAATTATCATACACCATGATCAAGTAGGCTTCATCCCAGGGATGCAAGGGTGGTTCAACATACAAAAATCCATCAATGTAATCCACCACATAAACAAACTGAAATTTAAAAAATGTGAACATTTCATTGGATGCTGAAAAAGCATTTGACAAAATCCAGCACCCTTTCATGTTAAAAGTCAGAGAGATCAGGCATACAAGGACCATACTTAAACATAATAAAGGCAATTTACAACAAGCCAATATGCAACATCAAACTAAATGGAGAGAAACTTAAAGCATTTTCTTTAAAATCAGGGACAAGGCAAGGCTTTAGCTAGAGCAATAAGACAACTAAAGGAGATCAAGGGGCTACAAATTGGAAAGGAAGAAGTTAAAGTATCCCTATTCGCAGATGATATGATAGTATACATAAGTGACCCCCCAAAAAATCCACCAGAGAACTCCTAGAGCTGATAAACTCCTTAAGCAATGTGGCTGGTTACAAAATTAATTTTAAAAAATCAGTAGCCCTTCTTTACACAAAAGATAAATGGGTTGAGAAAGAAATTACGGAATCAACATCCTTCACGATAGCCATAAATAATATAAAATACCTGGGGATAATTCTAACCAAGCAAGTGAAAGACCTGTATGACAAGAACTTCACATCCCTGAAGAAAGAAATTGAAGAGGATATAGGAAGAAGGAAAGGTCTCCCATGCTCATGGGTAGGTAGGATCAACATAATAAAAATGGCCATCTTACCAAAAGCAATATACAGATTCAATGCAATTCCTACCAAAATATCAACACAAGTCTTTTCAGACTTTGAAGGAACAATTCTCAATTTCATATGGAAAAGCAAAACAAAACAAAACAAAACAAAACAAACAAACAAAAAAAACCCCAAAACCCAGAATAGCTAAATCAATCCTGTACAATTAAAAGACATCTGGCGGTATCACCATCTCAGATTTCAAGCTGTACTACAGAGCAACAGTAATAAAAACAGCATGTTACTGGGATAGAAACAGACCAGTTGATCAATGGAATTGAATTGAAGACCCAGAAATGAACCCACACACCTATGGTCACTTAATTTTTGACAAAGAAGCCAAAACCATACAATGGAAAAAGGACAGTGTCTTCAACAAATGGTGCCAGTCTAACTGTATGTCAACATGTAAAAGAATGCAAATAGACCCATACTTATCAGTCTGCACAAAACTTAACTCTAAGTGGATCAAAGACCTTAACATAAATCTGGACACAATAAAATTATTAGAAGAGAAAGTGAGGAAAAGCTTGGAACTCATTGGCACTGGTAGCAACTTCCTAAATAGAACACCAATAGTTCAAGCTCTAAAATAAACAATCAATAAATGGGACTTTATGAAATTGAAAAGCTTCTGTAAGGCAAAGGACACTGTCCTTAGACCCAAATGGCAGCCTACAGACTAGGAAAAGTCTTCAGCAACCTAACATCTGACAGAGGGCTAATATCCAAAATATATAAAGAACTCAAGAAAGTAAACACCAAAAAATCAAATAACCCAATCAAAAAAATGGTGTATAGGGCTAACTTGAGGGTTCACAAAAGAGGAATCTGTAAAGGCCAAGAGGAACTTGAAGGAATGTTCAGTATCTTTGGTCATCAGGGAAATACAACTCAAAACAATTCTGAGATTCCATCTCACACCCTTCAGAATGGATAAGATCAAAAACTCAAGTGATATCACATGCTGGCAAGGATGTGGAGAGAGAAGAACACTCCTCCATTGCTGGTGGGTATGCAAACTTGTACAACAACTTTGGAAATAAATCTGGAAATATCTTAGAAAATTGGGAATAGTTCTACCTCAAGACCTAGCCATACCCTCCTGGGCATATATTGAAAAGATTCTTCACCTAACCACAAGGAATTGCCTCAACAATGTTCATAGCAGGTTTATTTGTAATATCCAGAAACTGGAAACAACCCAGATGTCCTTCAACTGAAGAATGGATAAAAAAAAAAAAAACTGTAGCACATTTACACAATAGAATACTACACAGCTATCGGAACCAAGGAAATCATGCAATTCTCAACCAAATGGATAGGTCTAGAAAAGCTCATCCTAAGTGACTCATTCCCAGAAAGATAAGCATGGTATGTATTCTCTTATAAGTGGATATAACCATATAGTACAGGACAACAACCCTACAATCCACAGACCCAAACAGACAGGAACCTAGCATAACTGTCCTAGGAAAAACTCCACCCTGCAGTGAGTCATGGAACCTGTTACAGGTCAGTGGAACACCTTACCCTAGATGGTGTGCCATATCAAGCCCCATACAAGAGGAAGCTCTTGGCCCTCACATGACTGATGAACTGAGGGAGTATGATATGTGAGGACCCACCTCAGCTGAGGAGGAGAATACCGAGAAGAGGAATAATGAGGATGGGAGCAAAGAAGGTAGGGAGGGAGGGAGGGAGCGATGTGTTTGGAGGGGAGGAGAGAGGAAACTATGTTTTAGAGGTAACTTGAAAAAACAAATTAATTTAAAAAGGGGGGGGAAACTAAGCTTTAAAATATGATAAAAATGAAATACAAAATTTTCAAATGATAATTTACCAAAGGAATACTTGCCTTACTGGAATGAAAGAAAAAAAATGGTCTTAATTTCATGTTAAAATGTTAGACTGCAAGGTGCCACATAGCTCACACACTCCTGGATATCATTTTATAAGTTCATTTCCTATATATAAAGGATATTTTATTTTCAGTGCTTGGTATTAAAAAGGCAATTAAGAGGTTTAAAATGTTGTAAGTAAATTAAGGGTTACTACAGTTTAAGCTGGTTTTATAACCTCTAAGAGCTGACTTAATTTGGAGCTAAGGTAAAATATTTATGAGAAGGATGGTGTTAGCCCATGCCTTTAACTGCAGCAGAGATAGGAGGATCACTATAGGGTTAGTTGTCTTTTAAATTCTAGAGTTACAATGAACAGAGTAGGATGGTACACACCTTTAATCCCATCACTTGAGAGGCATACACTGTTAATCCCAACACACTGTAAACAGAAACATGCAGATCTCTAACTTCAAGGCCAGCCTGACACAGAGCAAGCTCCAAATAGAGAAAAACTTAGATCCAGGAGTGGTGGTACACACCTTTAATCCCAACAATTGGGAGGCACTTGCCTTTGATCCCAATACTTGGAAGGCAGAGGCAGACACAAAGTATTTGCAATGATTTAACTTTAAAAGCTACTTGCAAAAGGCATGCTGAAATTCAAAGTGAATTGTCCTTTGTCATCTCAAAATATATACACTTAAAGGCATGTTTAGTTCCAAAATACCAAAAGAATATTTTAAATCTCTATTGAAAGATAATACTTTTCATATTGTCAAAAAACTCAATATGCTCTAGGAAAGTTATTACCTTCCCAGAAAAGTAGTGCCCCACAGTTAGGATTAGGACAGGACTCTGTTATTTTCTTTCCAAGAGATTAAAAGCATCCATCTAAGGAGTCCAGGAACAACTGGACAACTGAAACTTCTGAAGAAAAGAGACTAGACACCTAAGAAGATAAGTAGCCCAGATGACCCAGCCTCACAGACTTCCTAAATAGCTGTTTCCTAAAAAAAAAATCTACAACCAAAACAACTCATAATGGCTAACTAAGATTGTTCAGCCCCACAGACTGTTCCAGCCAGGACATCAGTAAAGCCCTGAAGTTCAGCCTCTCACTGCAAACTTTTTAGGACATTTAAATAACTGAGCACAAAAAGGCTGAACATCAAATGTTACTATTATTAACTTGCTTAACTATTTTTTCATTCTTATTTGGGTCCCAAACAAGCTTCCTATGTCCCAAATTAGCAGGAAGTAGTTTTAAGAGAGTGACATCCCATACCTAGAATGTGGAGTGCTGTGATTTTTCCACCCTTTGGTCATTTGATAGATTATAGATGTTTGTTGTTATTTAGAGGGATTGGTTACAAGTTGTTAAATGGTCTTATTAAATTGGTTCTGGAGGTTAAACTGAGGGATTTCTCTCTTTTTCTTTTCTCAATCCTTCTTTCTCTCCTATCTAAGGGGGAAAAGATTTGGAAAAAATGGAATATAGACATAATATAGGAATGATAAAGAAAAGGGACAGATTATTTAATATGTTCTTATATCTTTGCATATTGATATAAAGGTAGGATTATATTTGGCTACATCGGTATTGATCTTTGTATATTGATACAAAATTAAGATTATATTTGGCTATATTGGTTTTAGATTGAAAACTAAGGTTAACTCTTTTTAAGGTATTGTACCTAGGTAACTCTTAAAAAATGAAATGTGAAATTTTGGTCTTCTGATAGCAACTGTCAAAAACTTTTTAGTATAATTAAGAAATGCAAACTAATAGTCATTCAAACATGTCATTTTGTTAGGTACTAGCATAGTTTATTACAGATGTTTTCTAAGTTAATCAGAAATCAAGTTGCTAAGAGACAAGCAACATTTGCTTAGCCAAATACATGAGATAGATAGGTGGTCTTCAAAAACCTCAAGAGATCTGTAGAATAAGGCATTCAAAGATGTTTTCTTTTTTTAATTTATTTATTTATTGCTTCAGGTCACATCTCCATCATAGTGTCCTCCTTCCACCCCTCCCAGTCCCGCCTTCCCACCCTCCACCTCCTAACCCTTCCATCCCACTCCTCTGGAGTGGAGTGTCCCTACATAACAGTCCCCCACCCCAGTTCAGCAGTCATATGAGGGCCAAGAGCCTCCTCATACACTGGGGACCTACAAGGCAGCACCATTAGGGAAAAGATGTTTTCTTAACTTAAGATTTTCTGATATTAAGACATGTCAGCTCCTGACAGCACCCTATATTCTATTCCAAGTAGAGGATGAGCATTGAAGAATCTCCGTTTGGAGATGGTTGCATTAGTTGCAAGCTTGTCGTCACTGGGCAAGAAAAATACTTTGCTTCAACTGCAGACAGAGTGCTATCCAAAAAGGACAAAACTTGGAAGCAGTTAAGTTGACAGCCTAGCTCTTCCACAACAGGGTAGGCAAGTCCCTCATAATTCCTGCTTTACAATTAATGTCTGTCAGAGATATTGGACCAAAAGTCTTAAGATATATGCTGTAATATATGGAGAGAAATTGGGAACTGTTCCAGACAGCTAATTGTCTGTCATTTCTTAGTTTTGGAAGCTATTGGTTCTGTACTTCCTGTATAATTAGATATATTTATCCTTCTCAGGTCTCTGATGTGGTTGAAAACTAGATAGTTATAGTCTCACAGTTAAATTTAAGTTGTTTAGGAATTAAAAGGATGTTCTAGGTCTAAGAAGATGTTTTTAAGTTGGTAATGCAAATTAGGATGGAAACTGAGTTAGGTGAACTATAAACACATGGAGTTAGATAGATAATAGAATATTAATATCAGTTGTAAAATATGTATGGATTGGACATTGGGAAAGTATGTTATACCTTATAATTTTCATAATTGTGGCCTAATTATTCTTATTGATTTGTATTGTATTTATTGTTAGAAGATAAAGAGCCATTTATTGGACTAAAAGGGAGAGTTTTTGAGGGGAAAAGATATTCCTTAAATTAAAAAATCAGATAGGAGGGTGAGGGGGAAGAGAGTAGGATGGTGGGACCGGGAGGAGGAAGGGTAGGGGATTATGAATGTAATGTAACTTGAAGAAATTTAAAAAAAGAGAGAAGCATCTTTGATGAGGGGTTACAGCTACATTTATCAGGCAAAGAGGGCTCATAAATTGAAAGGAAAAAAAACTTACTAAGAGCATGAACATGATTGCAAAGAATTGTGAGCAAATTCACAATATTATTCCTGTGATGGCTAATATTGATTATCAACCTAACAAGATCTAGAATCACCCAGGAGAGAAATATCTGGGGATACCTGTCAGGAATTATCTAGATTATGTTTGATGCTTGCATGCCTGTGAGGGTTTTCTTGATTAGGTTTACTGAAATAAGAATACCCATTCTAAGTGTGATAAGCGTCTCCCCCCAGCCTCAGAAGCCTAGATATGAGGAAGTCTGGGTGGAAAGGTTTTGCGTTTGCCTATTTCTCTTCATCTCTGCTGATGAATATATATGTACTGCCGCTGCAGTCCATTGTTGGCAGGATAAGCAGACTCTCATGGGCAGATCTGTAAATATACTTTGTGAAAGGAGTTCTTTTATTTACTGTATTGTTGAGTTTTCCTGTAACTTGAGCAGATGCTCTCAAAGTATTTCTTGATTGATTTTTGTAATTAAAAAATAAGTAGGGAAATATATGGATTACATGAGGCATGATACCTCCAAACACTAGGAGGAAATATACAAAAGTCACCTCAGGTTTTCAGGTCAAATATGGTCTCAGCTCAGGGTCCCATGCCAGATCTTTGGCACCGGAATATTTGTAGATTGTTTCTGTGATTATTACACTGTCATTCGATTTTGAGAACCAGAGAACTAGGAATATGATAAAGATGGTTTAAGTGTAGAGAAGCTAGAATGATCTCAATGATTGACAGTTATAATAAAAGCAGATGAGTTTCTTTCGCACTAATCTACTCATGCTTCAAGGTGAATCAACTGTGGATATCAAATCTATTATTTTTCTGTCAAGTTACAGGGCATTAGATCTTGATTTTAAGACTTTGGAACTAAAATTCCTTGATGGAATTAACATTTAACCTTATAATTCACAAACAATGGAATATGCATGCCTTTACCTAAGTACTTTGGAAACCTAGATTTTGAAGGGTAGTTTCATAGCTTACAAGAATAGACATTGAGTTGCAAAATTCTATAATTTATCATAATATTAATGCTTGTGTGTATATAGATAGATGATAGGTGACAAATAGAAAGATAGATACATGTGTATGGTTTTGAATATTCATGCATTAATTATCAGAAGACTAAATATCATGACTTGATACACTTTTGAGAGTGATGGAGTTTGTGACAGTTTGAGTATGTCTGCTAAAATATAGGATGCACCAAAGAAATAATCCTTTCTCACACTATGATAGGATATTAGAGACTTGATAGATGTGTATGAAGCTAAATATATTTGGCCAAGGTATATATGGGTAAACGTTCTTATTTTACCTGAAATTTATATAATTAACATAAATAGAGTCAGAGACTCAAGGCCTAGAGTGTATATCATAGATGATGCACGGTTGCAGACATAGTGTGACATCAGGCAAACCTGGCTCATAACCTCTGTTTCTGCATTCGATTAGCTGGGCCTGTGAGCTAGTTAACCTTTCTTGAACTCAGTTCTTCTTTTTAAAAATAGAGCTTCTGTTACTGAGCTCTACTATCTGGTAGTATAGTACACTGGTGCTTATTATCTGGTATTATAGTACACTGGTGCTTA
>CAJQZJ010001969.1:15909126-15921603 GCA_907164525.1 Lophiomys imhausi
GTACACTGGTGCTTACTATCTGGTATTATAGTACACTGGTGCTTACTGTCTGGTATTATAGTACACTGGTGCTTATTATCTAGCAGAGTGGCTGGTATACAGTAAGCATATAATAACTCTTTATACACTCATTCTCCCTTTAATGAAAGATAAATATTTATTCCCATGTCAGTTTCTCTTAAATATTTGTTTTAAAAACTCATTTGATAGAACTGTACTGTTTTATTCTTCAGTGAGAGTGGTGTGAGACAGCACCATTACAGAGAGCCTTGTAAAGATCCATATACTTGGTGACTTAATGAAGTAGCATTCACTGCTGTCATCAAAATGTGACTATGATCTAGTCCATAGAAGCACGCTAGGGTGCTTATGTATACCACTTACTCCCAACTGCAAAGGAATAACAAGGTTTTAATTAATGCTAACATCTAGTGATTAGCAAGACTATAAATAACAACTTTGCCCCAGGATTTGAAATGTCCCTTTTCTCTGGTTCATTTGTGGGCTCTGGGGGGCCATTTTGGGGAGCATATGAGATCACAGAGGGAGGGAGGCAGGACGCTTGATGCTGAGGTATAACTATCAATCAAAAGAAGCTCCTTACTTCACTGGAGAGAATTAGACCTCACGATCTCATTTAAGAAAACTTCTCCCCAGCTCACTTTCTATGGCTGCACATGTCACAGTAGCTCTGTAGAGAGACGTGGGGCTTTCCCTGTGGAGATTGCATTATTGTCATCCAGATCATTTTCATTGGCTCTCCTTTGATGACACACCTTCTGTTAACACATTGCCTACTGAACACTACATGTAGTCTCTTCAAATGTGTGAATTATCCTTACTAACATTTAAAAGACATTAGAGTTGTCAAGCAGGCTGCTTCAGTATCATTAATTGCTGTTGATTTTCTATCCCTGTATGTGTCTTGGTGTGCTACCTTTGCATCTTTTGGCCACTGGGAACACTGTACATCCTTGGGATCCTGCTCCTTCTTATTCACCTGTTCTCTTCTGCATTACATAATTATCTGTTCTCTAATGCATTGCATTAATATCCCTTCAGTGATAGATTGCCTCCCCTGTAAAATAGTATTCCTATAAGATTACAGATTGTGTTGCTCAACCTTGCTCAGTTATCTGCTGAGACAACCTGTCTCAACTTGGGCAGATGAGAAGAGAGGGAGGGAGCAGATATGGGAAGAAATGTAAGATACCTGCTATAGTCATTTCAACCCATATAAAGGGTTTCAGCCATCTTTTTCCTCAGGAAGTCTCAACCATGTGCATGGGAATGATTATACCCCTCCTTGTGTGCCAATAAACATGGTTCCATCTGCCAAAGGTCAGGCATCTTTCTTTTTCTACTGCCTGTCTCTTTAAGCTGCCTCAGAAATCTAACATTCAGCATCCCACTATGTCCTTTAGTTTTCTTTCAGTCTAACTCTAGGCCAACAGAACTCATTTTATACTTAGCCCTTCTCTGGACACTAAACTCTGGGAAAATCCTGTGCTTCTGCCATACTTACTACCCCAAATTCTCATTATATTTTCTTAATTTGGCCCACATTCATTACTCTTGGTAAGTGATGAACCAGCTTGCCCTCATTTTAGGCTTAAATGTTGCCTAATAGTAAAGACAAACTAGGTTCATTTTTGTTTATGATTAAATGAAATTGAAATTCTGTTAACAAATATATTTATTAATAAATATAAACTATTATATTAGATCAGCAAAGTGGGTGTGGTCTGGCAGGAGGCCTTTAGGCCTGACTTAGTCCTTAGCTGACTCTCAACTAACTCATCTAAGTTAACCTGACCAACTATTCTCAATCCTCCATGTGACTTGCTATACCTTCAGAGTTCTCACTGAGATGTCTTTCTTCTGGAAGACAGGCAGGAGGAAGGAGGACATACACATGGGTTAGAGATGGAAGAACATCATTCCACCTGGCCTGGAATATTAGCATATCATGGAGAACATAGCCTAGGGGACATATGTATATGTTATGGAGTTTCATTTGGGGAATAGAATTGTAAACTAGCTTAGATGGGCCAAGATATACAATCCAGGCTAAAGCTTGTTAAAATCCATCAGGTATCTGTGTGCTCATTTATAATGGCGGGTTAAGGACTAACAATGCTGACCAATTAACTATATTATAAATACTGGTAAATAATTTAACAATTTACTTCTACAATTAAATAATTATATTTTTGGTTGTGAGCCCAGCCTTTAATGGCTGAGCCATCTCTCCAGCCCAAATAATTATAAATTAAATAAAAATATGTTTCTCAAAGATTGGGCTCATTTGTAACCTTAATTATAAACGGTTTTGTACTGCCTGTTCCAGGGAATGGCAACCATGTCTTTGTTTCAAAAAGTTGTTATAACGATCTTGTAACCCTTCCTTTGTTTCAAAATGTTGCTATGACTACCTTGTTATAACCATCTTTCAATCATGTTCTTGTTTTACAAGGTTGTTATCACTAACTTGCTATGCTTACGTTGTGCTCTTGTAACCTGGTCTACTTTAACCACCAAATTTACCATTTAGAAACCTTGTACCCCTTAGTTATAAAACCTTGTCACTGTCACATCCAATGCTGATCTCTTGAACCCCAACTTTAGAGGGAAGCAGCCTGTGTACATAAATAAAAATTTGCCTTAATTAATTTGGTCATGATGATTTGGGTTGGTGGTCTTTGTCCTCACATATCTGGGATTAACAGACTCTTCCAAACACAAATTATTTTAATTCCTTCTTCAGCCTTCAAATTCTACCATAAACACACAATCATTCCTAGACCAGCTCTCCTTCTTTCCTTGCACTCAGAATCCTAGAAACAATGACATATTGCTTTGAGATCCAGATGCCTTCTAGGAACTAGATTGAACAGTGATGATAAAGCAGATCTGGAGAGGACAATAGACATGAAGCCACTGAGGATGGTGGCACAGTGGTAGAGTCTGCCTTGCACACATGAAGTTCTGGGTTCAATTCCTAGCATTCCTCCTACAGCTGAAATGATAAAATTTTCAGTAGCACCTTGCATATGTAAATTTGCCACACCTCCTGTTTCACCTTTGTCTTTGACACTGGATCTCCTGCCTTGAACTCTGCTGCTAATACATTTTCTTCATTTGCTTTTTGACTCTGGAGCACAGGCTACTTCTTCAATTTCCTGTTTCTATACCACAGAAAACAATCTGTTCTGGCTTGTTTTGCTTTGTTTTACAAGCATGGAAATGTATTCTCTGTATTGCAGTCCTTTAGGACAAGCATCTCCCTCTCCCAGATCTGAGACCTAAAGAACAATGTTTTAATCCTCAATATTAATGTCTCTTTAGAAAAAAAAATACAGCAATGATCCCATCGTTCAAAAAATCCACGGGAAGTATGTGTGAAGAAACCTGATCATGGGGCAGTGTAGCAGTAGAGGGAGCACATGCAAAGACTGCTCCCTGGAGGTGCGGGCCGCTTCTCCAACAGACTGTGCTTTGTGGAGGCTACAGAGATGCATCACAGTAGGGGAATGTCATGCAATAAAATTCAACAAAGTGAAGCTTTCTATATTACTCTTTCGTGATTATTTTCTTTATTTGGCCCAGATTTATTGCTACAGTCAGGAACTTCCATTGTGTTCATGATTCTTCTAGCTAATATATTTTTGGTAGATTTTAATCATTTCACTTATTAGAAAAAAAAAAAAAAGAGGTCCCTCCTTCCAACCAAGGGACTGTTTTTTTGTTTTCGTTTTGTTTTCTTTCTTTCTTTTTTCTGTAGAATCACAAGCAATGATAGAAAAGAATGGAACTAATGGAAAGGAGAAAGTCCACTGTTGGGGGCAGGGTGTGGTCACAGTTGATAAGAGTTGTAGATCTCTTAGGAGAGATTGTGTTTCTATCTTCTTTTCCCTTCAAGGACTTAAATGCTAGACTATATTCAAAACATGTTTTTAGAAATGAATACAGTTGCTGCCACTCATTCTAATTTTCTTGACTGAAAGTCTTAGACACATTTGTGACTTCATTATCATCAGACAGACATTTTGAAAACTTCTGAGCCTTTGAGGAATGATCTGATAGTCTGCTAACAATGTTCATCTGGAGTCACACACACAATTAATGTAAGATAAAATATGTGGTTGAGTGTTAGGAATTACTCTTTTTTTTTCTATCTTAACTTTTTACTCATTCTTTGTGAGTTTCATACACCCCAATCGCACTCATATCCCTATTCCCTTGTATCCACCATCTGTTCTTGCAACCCCCATACCCACTCCCAAAATAAAAAGTCCACAACAAATAGACCAAAACCAACCAACAAACAAACAAAGCATAGAAAGCATCTCACTGTGCAAGCTGTAGTATGTCACAGTGTCTCATAGTATACCCCTCTGTCCACACATCTTCACTTGCAAATATTAATTTCAATGAGCCACTGGTTTGGTTTGAAGTCCCTGGCTTCTGTGTCACTATCAGCATTGGATCCTCATGGGAACTCCTCCCAGTTATTCTTTTGTTGCCCTGTGTCATGGAGATCCTAGAGTTTTGGATCTGCAGGAATGGCCCCTTCATGTGCTCCAGCAGTTCATAGATGGGGGATGTTGGGGTAAGTCAACTCATAGCCCTGGATATGGGCCTGGGTTGGTCAGCACACCAATTTTCTTGCACCCTCATTACCAGGGCCAGCTCTCCCATTTGACACAGGAAGGGGCAGGGCCAGGTCTCCTGATTTCACACCTGAGGGCTGGCTCTCCAGCACCATCCAATGGGGGGCCAAATCTATTGTGCTGCCCAGGCTAGGTGTTGGCCTTGCTCTCCTGAGTGCTGCTGCCAGGGATAGGTGGAGCCATCTCTCCAGAGCAATGCAGCCAGTGAGGGGAAGGGCCAGCTCCACACAGCCCCTGATTGTCCTCTTGGTCCCTGGTGACTGCTTAGACACTCCTAAAGCCTACCACTGCATACCCAGGGACCCAGAAATGCTCCTCAAAGACAGCACAGGTTGAGACTTCGTTATGGCCTCAGGCAGCAGGCTGGCTACTCACAGCAGGCTATTCCTCTTGATCCTTGTGTCTCCAGTTCCATCTTGTTTTACAATTCTCAAACTGTTCCACTTCTTCCATCTGTCTACCACATGCTTGCACATTGTGGTGGCTCTTGCTGTAAGTAGGCCATGTGTCTGACAGGATTCTGGGTAAAATCTTTTGTTCACACCATTGGTGTTGCAGAAAGTGGGTCTGTAGGTGTTTACAGACTGCCCGTGTGGCATAGTGGTGGGTAGGTATGTGGACATCTTCCCTGCTCCTGGACTGCATTGCATGGTGGTAGGCCAGGCTCTGTGTGTCTATAATCTGTGTTGCACAGAATGGAACTTGGAAGGCTCTCTAGGAATTACTCTTATGAGATAAATTTTATTTAAATATTAGGTCATTTTGTTTAAAAACCAATATTACATTGTGAAGAATCAGTGGTGCAAATACAAATAAATACCCCAGAAATATTACATTTTGACCTCCTGAAAATTAACACAAGAAAATTATCCTCAGGATGAGACATATCTTTAAGCAACTATATTATTATTCTATTTTGTAGAAATCTTCAAAATCATTTTTATTTTGAAATGTTATGTGCTGTAGTATTTCCTATAGTATTTCATATATCCTAACTTTTGTGATACAATTTGGAAGTTATTTATTTTTTTAATGAATGAGTCTATTGTACAAACTGACATTGGAAATTAGTAGTAAGTTTCTTACCATAGTGATATGAATTAATTCAATAAATTCAGTGCAAAACATTGATGTCACGACTTTTCTAATTCCACATAAAACTTCTTTTATACTCTGAATCTGTGTGTCCTTTAACATCTTTAGGATGTTGTAATAGTTACCAGTTTCTCCATATTCCAGTTTCCTTATCTGTCAAATAAGATGTTTTTGAAGATGAACTAATTCAAAGTGTTCTAGAGTATACCACAAGTACTTCATATATTTTTGGTTGTGAGCCTAGCCTTTAATGGCTGAGTCATCTCTCCAGCTCAACAAACACTTCATAAATACCAGACATTGTGTTTATTAAAGAAACCTAGGTTTCACATGAGGTCACACATCATTTAATGAGATTTTTTTCCATTTTAAAGACTTAAAAACAATTTAATGAAGATGCTTTTAATTTTATGTTCAGTGTTACATATTTTCATTACCAAATAAAATCTATTTATCAAATGGAAACTATATTTTCAACTGTTTTTAGCTTAATGGCCATTTCTTTTTTTATGTTTTTTGTGCATACAGCTTTTTTTTTTTTCTTCAAGTTACATCTCAATCACAATCACTTCCCTACTCTCCCCTCCGGTCCTACCCTCCCACCTTCTTCACCCCCAACCCCACCCCCATCCACTTCCTTTTTTAAAGTTTAAGGTATATATTTTCCCCCCAACAGCTCCCCCCTTTCAGTCCAACAAATGGCTCTTTCTCTTATAATAACAAATACAACACAAAAAAAACCAGAAATAATTAGGCCACAATTATGAGAATTATAAGGCTTAGTATACATTCCCAATGTCCAGTCCATATGTATTGGCAACTGACTTTAACATTCTACTATGGAAAACTGCAAATGGAAACTATATTTCCAACTGTTTTTAGCTTAATGGCCATTTCTTTTTTAAAATTACATTTATTTATTACTTCAAGTTACATCTCCCTCACAGCCCCCTTCCTCCACCCTTCTGGGTACCATTCTCCAACCCTCTACCCCCTCTCCCACCTATCCTATTCCTCCCATGTGGGATGCCCCCACATCTAAACCCCGCTCAGTTAATCAGTCATATGAAGGCTAAGAGCTTCTTCCTGCACTAGGGGTTTACATGGTAGCTCCACTAGGACAAAGTGTCCCACTGACAGGCAACAGAGTCCATGTTCCTGTTTCTTTTTGTCTGTTGGTTGTAGGGTAGTTATCCTGTACTATATGGCTAAAATCCAGTTATAAGTGAATACATATTAGTAGCCATTTCTTAATTATTGTTTATTTGTAGTTAAAGGCTTTAAGAATTCCTATATACAATATGTTGATAATATTTGTTTCCCTCCTGTAACTTTTCCCAAATCCTCCTTACTTCCCTACTCACCTAATTTTTTGTGCCCATTCCATCTTTCTCTCTCTCTCTCAAAAACAAGCAAACAACAAAAAAAATCCCAAAACCCAATAAAACCTCAAACTAATTAAAAGAAAACAAAAGAGACAAAATATATTAAAACAAAACAAATAAATAACACACACAAAGCCAACTGGTTATCCAATGCTACCAGCCAACCCTGAAAACATACATATGTGTAATATTATTTGGATTCAGTAGGTTATATTTAAATGTATATATTTGCATATTCATATACACATGCAATAACAATTAGTGAGGAAAAAGGACACAAATTTGAAGGAGAAAAGGGACAGGTATAGGAACGGCTTGGAGGGAGAAAAGGGAAGGGATAAATATTGTAATTAAATTATAATTTCAAACGTTAAAAGATTAAATAAATAAAAAGATGGAGTACATTTTTTATTGGCCAACTACTCATGGGTATGGAACCTGCCCTAGAGTGTGATTGATTTATCCAGTGACACGCCACTGAAGAAAACTGATTTTTCCCTTTCTTAGCAGGTGTCAGTTGTATTCCCTCCGTCTCCATTTCCTTCCTGTATTTGAACTAAGGTTCTTAGCACTTTATGATGCTTTCATCTTTCCCCTAACATAAGAAACAAATTTCCGGTATTTAAAATGGTAGCTCATAACATCCTGTATAATGCACCAAAATGTTTTTTAAAGATGCTTCCAAAATCCTGAAATCTATAACTTCAGTCAAATTTGAGGGTGTATTACTATTTCTGGGTAGACAAAATTTAGCTTTCCTCCTTTGGTATGCCAGATGTTCATCAAACATTCATTGACTATTGACTGCATTTTGGGCACTGGGGATTCGAGCTAAACAGATTGATCCACCTTAAGTAGTCTACAGGATAATGAACTTTCATGAGAGTGTTGTCCTAAAACAGGCTTTGCCCACAGAACTTTCACTTTGGATATTGGGAGACAACTTGCTGTATGCCTTTGTCCAACAGTTAAAATTGATTTCAATTAATAGTTGTAGTTTTTTTCTTTTTTGTGGTTAGGATATGATCACAATCCATTTTAAGTGACATGTACACACACTTTTATTCTGTCCAAATTCTCACGATGATTACCAGCATACAAGTAGCTAAAATTAGAGCACAATATTATGGTGAGTTTGTTTGCCCTACACACTGTTCTTCTTCTCTCTGCCTGCCTCCTGCAAACTATGAAGTGAGCCTATAAAGCATAAGCTAAGCTTCTTTAGAAAATCATTGTGCTGGAATTTGAGAAAGAGAAGGAAAAAGTGGACTTTTCTGTGTAAAAGAAAACTTTACTAAGGATCAAGTAATTGCAGAAAACAGGATCACTGTGAAATGGCCGGGGTGGGAAGATTTTTTACTCTCCTGCAGCTCTTGTGGGCTCAGCAGGCAAGGACACAGAGGGGCTGATGGTGGAAGGATGGAGAATGCTTCTGCAAAGAGGTTCCCCACAGGATGGAGTGCTGGAACCTCACTCTCCACATTGGCCTTCTGTCCTCCTTTCTCTCCCCTGTTGATCCAACTGGTACTGCTATTGTCCCCTCCTCTGACTTAAAGGGCTACATTTTTATAATTGCTCTGTTAAAATTCTTTGTTTGTTTTCTTTTACTTCTTTAAATCCTTTCCTTGGAGGCCATGATAAAAACTACACTATGGAAACCAAACCCTCTTTGACTTAGCATATCTGTAAAGAAAGCGAGGCAAGTGGACATTTATTCAGAACAAAAGTAGTCTACTGCTTTCATAAAAAATATATCAAACTTCAACACCGAGTCTCTGTTTTTTTTCTTTTTTTCTTATAATGTTTGTTTATTACATCAAGTTACATCTCCATCATAATGAACTCTTTCCAGCCCTCCCAGTTCCACCCTGGCACCCTCTTCTTCCTCTCCCACCCATCCTACTCCTCCAATGTGGAGTGTCCCTGCAAATCAGTCCCTCTCAGTTCAACAGTAATGTGAGGGGTAAGAGCTTCCCTTTGCACTGGGGGCCTACATGGTAGCACTCCTAGGGCAATTTGTCCCAATGATAGTTAACAAAGTCCTGTTCTTTTTGGTGTGTTGGTTGTAGGATAGCTATCCTGTACTATATGGCTAAAATCCAATTATAAGTGAGTAGATGCCATGTGCATCTTTCTGAGTCTGAGTTAACTCACTCAGGATGAGCTTTTCTAGTTCTATCCATTTGGCTGCAAATTGCATGGTTTCCTTGTTTCTGATAGCTGAGTAGTATTCCATTGTGTAAATGTACCACAGGGTTTTTTTTTTTTTAATCCATTCTTCAGTTGAGGGACATTTGGGTTATTTCTAGTTTCTAGTTTCTACAAATGAAGTTGCTATGAACATAGATGAGGAGACGTCCTTGTGGTTTGGTGAGGAATCATTTGGGTGGATACACAGAAGTGGTATGGCTGGGTCTTGAAGTAGGGCTATTCTAAGTTTTCTGAGTATCACCAGACTGATTTCCATAGTGGTTGTACAAGTTTGCACTCCCACCAGCAATGGAGGAGTGTTCCCCATTCTTCACAACCTTGCCAGCATGTGCTGTCACTTGAGTTTTTGATCTTAGCCATCCTGACATGTGTGAAGTGGAATCTCAGAGTCCTCTTGAGTTGCATTTCTCTGATGATTAAGGAAGTTGAACATTTTTTCAAATGTCTCACTGCCAATTAGGGATTCCTCCTTTGTGAATATTCTGTTTAGCTCTGTTTCCCATTTTTTTCATTGGAGTATTTGGTTTCTTGGTGTTTAATTTCTTGAGTTCTTTATAAATTGTAGATATTAACCCTCTGTTGGAAGTGGGGTTGGTAAAGATCTTTTCCCAATCTGTAGGTTGCTGTTTTGTTCGAATGACGGTGTCCTTTGCCTTACAGAAGCTTTTCAGTTTCATGAGGTCCCATTTATTTATTGTTGGTCTTAGAGCCTGAGCTATTGGTGTTCTGTTCAGGAAGTTGTCTCCTTTGCCAATGAGTTTGAGGCTTTTCCCCACTTTCTCTTGTATTAGATTTAGTGTGTCAGACCCACACAAAGACCCAGCAAAGAAAGAGAACTTCAGACCAATTTCCCTCATGAACAAAGACGCAAAAATACTTAATAAAATATGGCAAACTGAATCCGAGAACACATCAAAAGTATCATACACCATGATCAAGTAGGCTTCATCCCAGGAATGCAGGGATGGTTCAACATACTAAAATCCATCAACATAATTCACCATATAAACAAGCTGAAAGAAAAAAAAACACATGATCATATCACTAGATGCTGAAAAAGTATTTGACAAAATCCGACACCCCTTCATGATAAAAGTCCTGGGGAGAATGGGCGTACAAAGACCATAACTAGAAATAATAAAGGCAATATACAGCAAGCCAGTAACCAACATCAAATTAAATGGAGAGAAACTTAAAGCATTTCCTCTAAACTCAGGGACAAGGCAAAGATGCCCACTTTGCCATATCTCTTCATCATAGTACTTGAAGTTTTTGCTAGAGCAATAAGACAACTAAAGAAGATCACAGGGATACAAATTGGAAAGGAAGAAGTCAAAGTATCCCTATTTGCAGATGATATTATAGTATACATAAGTGACCACAAAAATTCCACCAGAGAACTCGTACAGCTGATAAACACCTTCATCAAGGTGGCTGGATACAAAATTAATTCAAAAAAATCAGAAGCCCTTCTTCATACAAAAAAAAAAATGGGCTGAGAACTAAATTTGGGAAACAACACCCTTTATAATTGCCACAAACAGTATAAAATACCTGGGGGTAACTGTAACCAAGCAAGTGAAAGACCTGTAAGACAAGAACTTCAAGTCCTTGAAAAAGAAATTGAAGAGGATATCAGAAGATGGAAAGATCTCTCATGGTCATGGATAGGTAGGATCAACATAAAAAAATGGCCATCCTGCCAAAAGCAATATATAGAGTCAATGCAATTCCTATCAAAAAACTACCACAATTCTTTATAGACCTGGAAAAAAACAATTCTCATCTTCATATGGAATAACAAAAAACTCAGAATAGCTAAATCAATCCTGTAATTAAAAAAAAACCATCTGGAGGTATCACCATCCTAGATGTCAAGCTGTACTACAGAGAAATAGTAATAAAAAAAAGCATGGTACTGGTATAGAACCAGACCAGTGGATCAATGGAATCGAATTGAAGACCCAAAAATGAACCCACACACCTATGGTCACTTAATTTTTCTAAATATTTATTTATTACTTCAGGTTACATCTCCATCACAGTGTCCTCTTTCCACCCCTCCCAGTCCTGCCTTCCATCCTCTAACCCCTATTCCTTTCATCACATTCCTCTGGAGTGGAGTGTCCCTACATAACAGTCCCATACCCAAGTTCAGCAGTCGTATGAGGGCCAAGTGCTTCCTCATACACTGGGAGGCTACAAGGCAGCACCACTAGGGCAAAATGTCTCATTGACAGGAAAAAAGAAATCTATGTTCATGTTCCCTTTGGTAAATTTGTTGTAGGATAGATATCCTGTACTATATGGCTAAAATCCAACTATAAGTGAATAGATGCCATGTGCATCCTTCTGAGTCTGGGTTAGCTCACTCAGGATGAGCTTTCCTGTTCCATCCATTTGGCTGAAAATTTGCTTGATTTCCTTGTTTCTGATAGCTGAGTAGTATTCCATTGTGTAGATGTACCACAGTTTTTTAATCCATTCTTCACGTGAGGGACATCTGTGTTGTTTCCAGTTTCTAGCTATTACAAATAAGGCTGCTATAAACATAGATGAGGAAACTTCCTTGTGATTTGGTGAGGAATCATTTGCATGCATACCCAGAAGTGGTATGACTGGGTCCAAGAAACCAAATAATCCAATCAAAAAAAAAAATGGGGAACAGAGCTAAACAGAGAATTCACATAGGAGGAATCCCTAATGACTGAGAGACACTTGAAGAAATGCTCAGCATCCTTAATCATCAGAGAAATGCAACTCAAGATGACTCTGAGATTCCATCTCACATCCGTCAGAATGGCTAAGATCAAAAGCACATATGACAGCACATGCTGGCGAGGGTGTGGAGAAAGGGGAACCCTCCTCCATTGCTGGTGGGAGTGCAGGCTTGTGTAACCACTATGGAGGTCAGTCTGGTGATATCTTAGAAAACTTGGTCACTTAATTTTTAACAAAGAATCCAAAACTATACAATGGAAAAAGGACAACATATCACCAAATGGTGCTGGTCTAACTGGATGTCGACATGTAAAAGAACGAGACTGTGTTAAGAAATTATATTTGGAGCAATATACAGATTCAATGCAATTCCTATCCAAATACCAACTCAA
>CAJQZJ010001969.1:15931603-15948333 GCA_907164525.1 Lophiomys imhausi
TGAGGGGGAGGAGGGTGGAAGGGTGGGACTGGAGGGGGGAGTAGGGAGGGGATTGTGATTGAGATGTAACTTGAAGAAATAAAAAATAAATTATTAAAAAAAAAGAAATGGCAAAAAAAAAAGAAATTATATTTGGGAAGAAAATGGCTTTCCTAGCACAGTGCTAACCTCTGTTGCTAAAAGATAGAAAGGTCACTTCAACCAAAAAAAAGAAAAAAAATCAACATCTTTCTCAACTCCAACATCTTGGTTATAAAGTTCTTGAATGAACCATAAACACTGCCTAGGTTGTAGGTGTTTTTTCTTTTAATTTTTAAAAATTTATTTGTTTGTTTTACATTACAAGTTCTTTAGTTGGTAGTTCAGTGTAAGCCCAACTCTGTCCAAGTTAATTGGCTATGTAAGGTCTTCTTGTAGTGTCCTTGACTCCTCCTGCTCCCTCAAACTTGCCTCTAACTCTTCCACAAGACTCCCTGAGTTTTGCCTAATGTTTGGCTGTGGGTCTCTGCATCTGTTTCCATTATCTGCTGGATAAAGTCTCTCAGGTGGTTATGTTATGTTATGTTCCTGTTCATTTCCCTCTCTCTATCCACTTCCGATATCTATTTTATTTCCCCTACTTAGAGATATTTAAGCATCATCCCTTGAGCCCTCTTTGTTATTTAGTTTCTTTAGGTCTGTGGTTGTAACATGATTATCCTGCACCTAATGGCTGATATCTGCTTATGAGTGAGTACATACCATGTGAGTCTTTCTGGGTCTGGGTTACCTCACTTGGGATGATATTTTCTGGTTCCAACCATTTGCCTAGAAATTTTGTGATGTCCTTGTTTTTAGCAGCTGAGTAATATTCCATTGTGTACATGTACCACAGTTTCTTTCTCCATTCCTCAGTTGAGGGACATCTGGGTTGTTTCCAGTTTTTGGCTATTACGAGTAAAGCTGCTATGAACATAGTTGATGAAATGTCCTTGTGGTTTGGTGAAACATATTTTGGTAAAAACATACAATGGGGAAAAAAGCATCTTCCACAAATGGTGCTTGGTCTAACTGGATGTCTACATGAAGAAGAATGCAAATAGATCCACATTCATCACCTGCACAAAACTCAAGTCCAAGTGAATCAAAGACCTCATCATAAAAATGGATATCCTAAATCTAATAGAAGAAAATGTGGGGGAAAGCCTTGAACTGATTGGCACAGGAGACAGCTTCCTGAACAGAACACCAATAGCTTAGGCACTAAGATCAGCAATTAATAAATGGGACCTCATGAAACTGAAAAACTTCTATAAGGCCAAAGACACTATCAATATAACAAAACAAACAGTCCACAGATTGGGAAAAGCTTATCTCCACTAACCCCACATCCAACAGAAGGCTAATATCAAAAATATACAAAGAATTCAAAAATGTATAAATAATTCAAGAAATTAAACACACCAACAAACCAAATAATCCAATTTAAAGATGGGGTACAGAGCTAGACACTACTGAGGAATCTCTAATGACTGAGAAGCACTTAAAGAAATGTCCAACATCCCTAGTCATCAGGGAAATGTAAATCAAAACTACTATGAGATTCCATTTTACACCCGTCAGAATGGCCAAGATCAAAACCACAAGTGACTGCACATGCTAGCAAGGATGTGGAGAAATGGGAACACTCCTCCATTGCTGGGGGAGTGGAAACTTGTACAACTACTTTGGAAATCAATCTGGTGCTTTTTCAGAAAATTGGGAATAGTTCTATTTCAAGACCCAGCTATACCACTCCTGGATTGTAGGTGTTTTTTACTTTTTTCATTCAATCTCTCTTATTACAAGTTGATAAGTAAAATGTTATATTTTTACATTATATTTTTGTAGTTATTTTGAACCTGAATTGTTACTTGGATGTGAACTTCACTAAGAAATAATTTTAAATAGAACATTGTAGCTGTAGATTTGAGAAAGAATAATGTTTAAATCCAGGAAACTTTGTTTTAAATTTCACCAATCCATTTACTGTCTGTGTGATAATGAACACATGGTTTAAAATTGTCTTACATAAAGAAGCTTTTAAAAAAATGATAATGGTTAGTTTTCTTTTCACACAGGAATATTGGTTGGATTTCAGGCTAATGCATGTGAATGCTTTTAGAAAGCTATTGTTACCTATTAGCTGAAAAGAATTCCTTACGTTATAAGGAATTGAATTCCTTATGTTCAGAATTGAAATTTGGATCTGAACCTGCGTTTAGGAATGCGTTATCTATAGAGATATTGTCAATTAAAAGGAAATACATGACAAAATTTCAAAACAATTTGGTTAGAAAAGAGCTTTCAGTATATTGCTTATTCTATGTAATACTACTGACTAAAAGAAGTCTTTATTTCTAAGTGAAACTATTGCACACACTCCCTTTCATCAGTTTTTGGCATAAGGAAGATAAACAAGGATGTGAAAAAACTTGATTAAGACACTAAAAACATGTTCACTTTCGTGATTGCTTGTGGCTTATCAGTTTAGCGAGTTGGCCATTTGGTTCACTGTTTTGCGATATTAGTGGAAGGATTCAAGTGAAAATAAAGCTAGCTTCTTAAGTGTTTTTACTTGAGCTGAAATCACTTGAGCTGAAATTATCAGAGAGTTATGAGGAAATAGTCGATGTAAAATATTCCCCCCTCGTTTCTTTCTCTATAAAATCGCACCCCTTCTAAACATCTTATTATATCTCAGTTTCATGACTACAGTATTGAAGTATTGAATGAGAAATGTTTGCAGGAGGTACTTAGGGTGTACCTATCCTGACATAATGACTCTTTGGAGGTGGCAGGAAAGATTTTAGAAAGTCCTTGTACTTTAGCACATGTGGTAAGGAGGCAAGATGTACACAGGTCATAACTTATTGTGAGTGGAAGGACAGGAAACATTCTCTGTGACCAAACTCATGAGGATGTTCCACGATAGATGCTTCAGTTTTCCCGAGTGGACGTTGTTCTGTGTCTTGTTGGAGTACTACTGTGTCTTGGAAGTTTGACTTTACCTTCTGCTCAGTGCTTCCTCCTCCGACCACAGCATAGCTCTCAAGGGTGTTCATTAGCTAGCTATCACCTCACACATCACAATCCAGCACAGTGTGTGCATCTAGAACTCAGCCGGCAAGAGTGTCCTGTTGACCCACATTGGGGTCCACTTCAGGAAAACTCTGGTCTTCCTTGTGGCTTCTTGTCACTTCTGAGCTGATCTCTAGTTTCTGAAGTGTACTCAGCTACCATACATTAAGAAAAAAAACTGTGAATCAATGTTCAACCACGATGATGGGAGTGGTTGAGGAACCGGGGACCCTGTTCCCTCACCCCGCCATGTGAAAACTGAGGGATGCATGTGCTAGCTTCACAGAACACTCTGTTTTCAGACCTCTGTAAATACTGTTCAGTCGTGGCCCTGTGGTGGCCATGCATGTTCTCCTGTGCTGCCTCTCCCACTTCCTCCCTGCCTTCTGTGACTCACTCACTGGTGAATTAGCTGAGTCTTGTCTTTCTCAGGGTTAGCCCGAGGAGTCCAAACTAAATCAAGAAATTAGAATTCATTTCATTGTGACTTGCACACACTGTTTCTGTCTACCTCACTAACTTTTTGTTGTTGGAAGCTTAAATAAATCAAACTATAAACAATATCTTGCACTGAGAACAGAATAGCACAGGTATGCGCATGGAGACTATGAGAATAATGGGCTGGCTTTTCTTCTGTGGTCTGTGGTTTTGGTACATCTTGCCTTTGACCATTCTTAGAGGGCATATTGACAGAAATGACATTGAAAGCAAACTTGTTATAAAATTTTCCACTTAAACTGCACAAACAAGATATTAAACAAGAAACACACACTTATTTTACTGGCCGTGAGTTGTGTTCTTCTTGTGACTCATTTTATAACTTTTGTTAGGAAAGGAAAAGTCATATACAACTATACTATGGTTTCAAGGTTTATCAGTTAATAACATTTAAAAAAATTGTTTACTTCTGCTTTCATCCTAAGGAATAACAACAACAACAACAACAAAAAAAACAGGTCCTAATTACTGGTCTATTGCTGTTAGGAGACAGGATACGCAAGGCAATTCTTAAAATAAAAGCATGTAATTGGAAACTGGCTTAAAATTTCAGAGGCTGTCTCCGTGATCATCATGGCAGAAAGCAGACAGGCATGGCACTGTAGTAGTAGCTGAGAGCTTTACATCCTGACCCATAAGCAGCAGACAGAGAGAAGGATACTGGGCCTGGCATGAGCTTTGAAACCTCAAAGTCCACTCCTAGTGACACACTTCCTCCAGCAAGCCCACACCTCTTCATCCTTCCCAAATAGTCCATCAGCTGGGGACCAAGCATACAAGACTATGAACCTGTAGGGCCACTCTCCTTCAAACCACTATAGTGGCTCATGCCTCAGATTTTAGCACTTAGTACTTGGTATGCTGAGGCAGGAGGATTGATATAAATTTGAGGCAAACCTGGGCTCTATGGTGAGTTTCAGGCTTTAGACAATAATAAGAGACTCTATCTTTAAAAAAAAAAAACAAAAAACAAAAACAAAAAACAAAAACAAAAAAACCCCACAACTTTTCTCTTTAGCACGCTGAGAAATAAAAACTTAAATGGTAAATATATTAATGTGAAGCAACATAAATGCTGGGCTTTGTATGGTTTTAAATTTAACATAGTCTAAAAGGCATGATTTTGTTTACTGCAAAATTATAATTTCATTTAAAATAACATTCAGTAAGAAAATACAAACATTCAATTAAAATATTCAACATTTCTCTAATCATGAATTTTCAAGATTATAATTACAAATGCTATCACCATATCTGAGTTATTAATTTTAAAAGGAGTTTGGGAAAGAATAGTGACAGTATTGATCATCTGCCTGGTCCCACAGACCTAGATTTTGTAATTGGACTGAAATTTGCATAATAATAAGTTAATCACATTAAATGCATATTCAATGGTACTTAATAGAATTACAATGATATACAACCACCCTTATAGCTATTTCCAAAGTATTTATCTTCATTACTTCAGCTGAAGACCCATACCCACTAAGCAGTCCTTCCTCCAAGTGCCCTGATAATTACCAATATTCTTTCTCTAAGAATTTACCTATTCAGAAAATTTCATGTAGAGTCGTGAAGAATGTGACTTTTCTTTCAGGCTTAACCCACTTAGGATGCTGTTTTTGTGGGTTTTTTCATGTTGTTGCCTGTCAGAATTCCATTCCTTTTTAAACGAATAAATACCCTTCTTCTACATATGTGACTAGTGTTTCTATGAGCATGTGTGGATAGGCATCTGTTTGGATCCTTGTTTTCAATTCTGGAAGGCATTTAACTAAAAGTGGAATGCTGAGTTAGAACAATTTTATCTCTAAAATCCCAAGCAACTGCCAACCCTCCACAGCTGCTGGGTCTTTCTGAGTCCTCACCAGTAAAATATAAGGGTCACCATTCCCTGCATCTTTCCCAATACTTACTCTCCCTTCTTGTTTTCTCTTGTGGCCATTCTACCTATGTGAAATGCTCATT
Source organism: Lophiomys imhausi (assembly GCA_907164525.1). Classification (NCBI taxonomy): domain Eukaryota; kingdom Metazoa; phylum Chordata; class Mammalia; order Rodentia; family Muridae; genus Lophiomys; species Lophiomys imhausi. The sequence continues at coordinate 15,937,169 of CAJQZJ010001969.1, forward strand.
GTGATTTTGAGTTTTGTTTTTGATATAAGGTCTTTCTAAGTATCCTGGACCATGCTATATGGTCATTGTGGCTGACTTGGAGTTCCTTAATGATCTATGGTAAACATTTTTTAAAAGATTTTATTTATGTATCATGTATACAGTGTTCTGTCTGCAAAAGAGGGTACCAGATCCCATTATAGATGGTTGTGAGCCACCATGTAGTTGCTGGGAATTGAACTCAGGACCTCTGGAAGAGCAGCCAGTGCTCTTAACCTCTGAGCCATCTCTCCAGCCCGTATGATAAACATTTTTGTATAAGCATTTCAGTCATTTTGTGTCTTTGAGAAACTTTCTCAAGCCCTTTCTACAGTGTTCAGTTGATCTGTCCTGACAATCATTTGTTAAACTATAAGAGCTATTACTATATTCTAAACACTAGACCCTTATTATGTATGTAGTTGACAGAATGTTCTTTCAATTTCTTGATAATGACATTGAATACACAAAAGTTTTTTAAATATAGACAATATTCAATTTACCACTCTTTTTTAAAAAAATGCTGTGTTTTAGGTGTCATACCTAAGAATTCATTATCAAATGAAAAGTTACAAAGACTTAGTCACTTTTTCTTCTGAGTGTCTTAAGTTTAGGTTCTTACATTTAGATTGATGATGCAGTTTCAATCAAATTTCATACATAGTAGGAGGTGGAAATCTAGCTTCATTCTTTTGGATGTGAGTATCTGATTGATTTTCTGTGTCTGTTCTAATTTATATATTCACTCACCTTCAAAATTTCCTCCCTTCTGCTAGATTTGGGCTTGTTTTACACTCTTTCCGGTCCTTTATAGAATAAAAGTGTAATTTGATATCCTTCTCCTTTTGAATTGTACAGATGTTGATTTCTTTCTGAGCACACATTTAGGTACTTAAGGATATTTTGCTTCTTATTTTAGTTTGTGGATGAAGACAAGAGAAGAGAGTGTAAATGCAGCTTTGGATACACTGATTGGCTTCCCTGTGGAACACTTAACATAGAAAGAGCAGTTAGTAAAAATGTATTTGTGCCTAGAATTCAGGAGAAGGATATAGACTGAAGAGACAGATTTGAGAGCAAGAAACACAAACAGAAATCATAGTGATGGATAGTGACTCAAACCATGAATGGCAGGAAGTACACCGACAAAAGGATAGACACTTCATAAATATAGGAACAAGTAGCCAGTAAAAAAAAAAAAAATGACAGGAACATATTAAATATCTATAAGGGTAAGTGGGAAACAGAAAAGTGTTTGAGGTAAGAAATGGAATGCTTTAACAAAAGATGTAAAGATGTTGAGCTATTGGGATGAATTAGAAGTGAATCATGTCTTTTGCATTCTGTGACAGCAGAGGGTCAATGAGGAATGTGTCTAGGTTGGGTAACATGGAGCTAATAAGAGAAGCTCCACAGAAGGCAGGAGTGACATCAGCTGAGGGGCGGCATGGTGTTGACGGAAAGCTCTATTTAATGTAGTGGCTTCAGGAAAATATATTCAATAGAAATCACTAGAAAGGGTAAGGTGAGATTCCAGAGATCATGAACGTCAATATCAGGCCATTCCGAAGAAGCTATTAGTTTGTAATTATTTTATTGGATTGCTTAATTTTCTGTGAATTCTTCACCTAAATAAATGCAAGTTATTCCCTAACAGGTTACTTTGCTATTTGGTTCTGAACTTGGAACTTTCTTGGCTCCCAAACTCAGTCCCACCACTCACACAATCAGCATGTGTGCCCTGTAGTCACATACACATAACGAGGTACCAGTTACTATGCATATCGGGGTCGTTTGCCTCTTACTTGATAAAGTAAGCTATAGATTCATAACTTTCAGTGGGAATTTCTTTCTCAGTGACTCTCTCAGTGGCTTTCTCTTCTGTTCTGATAGAGAACAGTACAACAGGTTAGCATTCTCTCATTACTATTCAACAGCAAGATATGAATGCAAAATACTCACTGAACAATTTAGCTAGAAATATTTAGATTCTCTGGGAACACATCAGCCAAGTGCAGGTCAGGAAAACAAGCAGGGTAACTGCAGATCTCCACCTCTCCCTTCTGTCCTCCAAATTGAATCTCCCAGTCTCATCTCCAGCTCTATAGCACACTCACTGCAGCCTCCCCACCCACCCCTGCTCCCCCTATCTACACTGGATCACATGTGTGTTCCCTTCCAAATTTTCTTCATTGCTTAATCCCAGCCCCCAACTCCAGAAGGCATTCCCTGGGAACCTTCTGTTCACTCCAGCCAGGGAAGCAGGTATCCTAACTGCCCACCTCCTCTGCCTCCTCTTCTCCAAACCCAATCCCAGACTCACTCCCATCTCTGTAAATCTCCTGCTGCAGCCTCTCCCTCCACTCTGCCCCAATCCCTGTCTGTTCTCACAGATCTCCTCCAAACTTCCTCCCCACTCATCCTGTTTCCCTGGGCCCAACTCCAGCAGGCATTCTCTGGGAACCAACCAGAAAAGCTTACAGAAGAAGTAAGTAGGCCAGCAAATTAGGTGCTGTCTTCTATAACCAATGCAGCCTCATCCTCAGCTCCTGAGTACATTGCCTGCTGTGATCTCTCCTCAATCTCTGCCCTCACTTCCAGAGAACAACTAAGCAATTCCTGGTGGAACACCCTGCTTTCCTATAAGTATTTTTTAGTATTATTTATTATTATTATATGTATTAGTATGTTAATCTCATATTTTATTTTATTATAAAAAAGAAAAACTAGTTCATTACTGAAAAAAAATTTACCTTTTGGTGTACAAAATTAGCACTTCTAGAAAACTCTATAGATTGCATCTATTCTCAAAAGCCATATTTCTAGCACATTTAACACATTAAATGCCAGGGAAAACCCCAGAGAAGCCCTGCATAGAAAGATTCAAAGAAATTTCTAATGCCAATTGACCAATTTACCAATGGTTACCCTCCTGCCTACTTTTTCCTTTTATACATATTCCCATCACTGTCTTTATATTTACTCCTAGAAGCTCAGAGAAAGGTTATTGGGTCACTTACTATTTTACCTCTTTTTCCTGTTATTAATGGCATTTTAGAAGGTTTTATTTATTTATTTTTGTTTTATTTATTAGTGTCATGTATATGTATGTGTGTGTGATGTGCAGTGCAGGTAGGGGTCATGTGCCTAGCAGAGTACATGCTTGCATGTAAGAGGATACATTCAGGGGTGGGTTCTCTCCTTCCACTTTTTTGAGTCAGGATCTCTTGTTGTTTCTGCCAGGCAATATATAAAAGGGAGCTGGCCTGTGACCTTCCATGCCATTCATCTCTCCCTTTCATGTCACTGGAGGAATGCTAGAATTATAGATTCAAGTCAATATGTCCAACTTTTTTAAAAATGTAGGTTCTAGATATAGAATTCAGGTTATAAGGCTTGAGCAGTAAACACTTACTTGTTGAGCCATCTTGATAGTCCCTGTTTTGTTCTGTTTTTAAAATTTTTTTATTGTTGTCTCATACAATGCATCTGGATGAGTCTCCTCTCCCTTCACTACTTCCAGTTCCTTTCTCAAAATCCCTTCTTTCCCATATCCACTCCTCCTCCATTTCCCTTCAGAAATGAACAGGCCTCCCAGGGATATCAACTGAATACAGCATAACAAGTTACAAGAAGACTGGGCACAAACCCTCATATCATGGCTGGATGAGGCAACCCAGTAGGAGAAAAAGGGTCCCAAGAGCAGACAAAAGAGTCAAAGACACTCCTACTTCCATTTTCAGGAGTCTCTGAAGAACACCAAGCTACACAACCATAACAGATATGCAGAAGACCTACTGTTCTGCCTGGTTACCAAGACCCAAAAACCACCCAAGAGCTGACTCCAGTGCAAGTGCACAAGAGTTGTTTATTCAAGCTCAGACAGAGACTCACAACTCTCTCCAACAAAGCAGTTTGAGTTGAGAACTCTGAGCTCAGAAAATATAGGGTTTTATAGATTTTTGAACAAAGAATGGAGCTTCCAGCACAAGATTGGATGACATTTGGACAGACAATCTTGTCTGTCTCTGATTGGTTCATTGTTGTTGCCATACTATTAATGGTCAGTTTGACCAACAGAAAGTTTATTTAGACTTTTTGGGTGGTTTCTCAGAGTGAGCTGGCCGGTTATGGCTGGGGAACTCCCCTGGAATGCAAGTTCAAGTATATTTTGTTGTTTTTTCTGGAACTGGAGGTCAGCTCTGAGTCAAACCTAATACAAAATGGAGTCTTTTTCCAAAATGGAGTCAGTCAGCATCCACACTAGCACAGACCCTTTTAGGCTCCATGATTGCTGCTTCTGTCGCTGTAAACCCCCATGAGCCCTGCTTAGTTAATTCTGTTTTCCTGGTGTCCTTGGTCCCTTAGGCCCCTGTTTGTTTTCTAATATCCCACAATCATCAGAACACTTAGATTCACCAGTGAGAAGACATTGACAGAGGAACTATGAAACTGAAACTTAGTTATCAATTGTATTTATTAGTAAGTATAAACTATAAGATTAGGCTGGCAGAACAGCTAGCTGGCTGGTGGGAGGTTGGCAGGCCTGGCCCATCTTAACTGGAAGCCTGACTTCTAATGGGGAAAAAGCCCTGGACCAAGGGGTGGCCTTCACCACCTTCAAGCTAAACTCTGTTAACTAATATATTCATTAATAATGATAAGTTGTTATATTAGGCTGACAGAGAAGCCAGTGGCCTGGTGGGAGACTGGCAGGCCTGACTTGCCTTAGAAGCCTATAGGCCTGATGGGGCGGCTTGGTGGGGCAGGCGATGGATATTTAGTAATAACAATAAGCTGTTATGTTAGACCAGCAGAATTGCCTGTGGCCTGGAGGGACAGCAGCAGGGGGTTGGTGGGAGGTCAATGGGCCTGGATTGCTTTGACTGGCAACCTATAGGCCACTGCGGCCCTTTCCCCAGTAATTAAATACATCAAGATCTTTTAATGTTTCAACACTTAGCCCTTCGCTGGGCAGACTCTCAACTAGATAATCTAAATTAACCCAGACCACCTAATTCCAAACAGTCATGTGGCCTACTGTACCTTCTCAGAACTCTGACACTCTGTCTGCTTTCATGTCTCCTGGCGGAAAGAAAGATTTCTCTGTGTAAAACTTAGGGTTCCTGTTTCCATCTCAGGAAGTCCCACCTTCCTATATTCTTTCTGCCCAGCTAATTGGCCACCAGCAACTTTTGTTAACCAATCAGAGAATGTCTCAGAAGAGGCAATAGCCAGATCTCAGCATTGAAATCAGCCTTTCAGAACCAATGTAATAGAGCTTCCTCCAACAGAACTACGATATGGATTAGATCTGAAATCTGCCTCTAAAGCTCATAGTGCAAGAGTATTCAAGACTGTGCACTCTGGGATGTGACTATCACATGAGCTTTAGCTATCAATAGATGAATCTAGTTATGCATTTATAGGCTTTGGGGAGGTAGTGAAAACTGTAGGAGGAAGTACACCTTAGTTGGAGGAAGTAGGTTATTGAGGTGAATATTCTTGAAGAGTATATTTTGTTCCTGGCCCCTTTCTCACTGTCTTCTTTCCTGGGGTGAGCAATATCTTTCCACCACACACTTCTGCCATGATGCACTGCCTCACTACAAACCTAAAAGGAATCAAACTAAGTGTGTGGGGAGTAAAACTTGTAGAACACAAGCCCTGAAAAGTTGTTTCTTTTTAAGCTAATGCACACTACATGAGGGAAGAAGAAACTGGATCCAAGCACATTAAGTTTATGAGCTGCTCCTGCCTCCCAAAGATCCAGTGCTGAGCTGATGGGGGTACAACTCAGTGGTGGGATGCTTGCCTAACATATGCAAAGCCTGGAGTTTCATCCCAGCGCTGCCAAAAATAAAAAACGAACACTCCTAGTCCTGGACAAGATGCTCAGACTGATTATTTTAAACAGTAGCACCTTTACTTAGCTAGATACTCAACCACGACAGAATTAAAATTAAGGAACTGGAATGTGCTGAGGTTGAATATGGGGCTGCAGTGTGCCAGAATCAGGAAGGGTTCCTCCACTGTATTTCTGCCTTCACCTTCAGAAAAATTGTGTGATTTCTGTTCACTCTGTCTCCTGGATTTCCTCACATAGGCCAATCTATGCTGAAATCTGTGATGTGCTGGAGGACAGCCCTGGACTATTCTTATTTCTACTTATGGTGATGAATGGAATGTGTCATTGAGATTCACTGACTACAATTATCACAATTTTACTTGGCAGCTGATCTTGCTTTGCTCTTTTATCTTGTAGTGATGCTCATTAATATTTAACTTTTATTTAGTTGCCTACTCAGTAGTGCATTCTGCACAGATAATGCAAACATGCCTGCTATTTTCTGATCTTTGAGAGCCTAGTCACTAAAATGATGGTTGTATTCATTCCTTGACGGGGTAAAAGTGGACTACAGTTGAGCACTGGCAGACATGCCTGTCTGATCTGTTGTGCATTCTCTCCATATATACTCACAGTAATATGCACATTTGAGATTCTAGTGTCTCCATGCAAAAACATTACTTCAATCCACAGTGCAGTCTGGGAGCCTTTTGGTGTATCTTTCAGCCTACAAACACTGGAATACTATTAGGCCAAGCTTTTTCCCAACCTTTGGTTCCTAAAAGAACTATCTCTATTGAGTTGGAGGGTAGAGATATTGTCAGAGCCCCTCACCCCCAGAAACAGGCACACAGTAACTGAAGAGAAGGCTGAGAAGACAGAAGGAGTCAGAGTTGAGGACTCTTGGGGACTTACAAAGCAAGCCTGACTCCTCAAAGCCTGGCTGTGGATACAGGCTAAGAGCTATTGACAACTTGTTGCCTAGCAACATGAGTCCAGCTAATAAAGGAGTTGGAGGCTTTTCATTTCCCAGACTGCAGGTAATTTTTCTAGGGGAGCTTCAAAAGTGTGCTCTTCTATCTTTTGCTTTTCTGGAGTCTAATATTTGTTCTGCATGTCAATTAGATGATAGAATTTCGTGAGTTCTCCCTGGATGCAATGTGATATTTGGGGAGTGTGGGGAACGTCCATCTCTTCAGTAACATGAGCACACATGCTATGTCTAAAACCAAGAGTTCAAGAGCAAGGTGCATTAAACACTACTTAGTGCAAAGGAGCAGTGGCGGCTGCATATGTTTCTGAAATAACAAGGGGGAAAGAGGAGTAAATGGTAAATAAAATGTCAACTGAACTCCTTAAAGGAAACACTTGCCCTGAAACATCAAGGAACCAGAAGTTCCATAATTACAGAATGGGTAACATGATTGGTTTTGTTGTTTGGCTTGTGCCTGCTTACAAATAAATATCTGTGTGATGGGAAAGACACAGAGAAAGACTTGCTTATACTCCTTGGTAGTGAGCCTGAGAAGAGGTACATGGGCAGCCTATCCCTGACAGTTATGAAGGACAAGATTGCTACAGATTACCACACATTTAAAGAAACAATGTTAGGTTTAGAGGCATGTACTTGCAATCCCCTCACTGGGAAATGATGGAAACAGATAGGTACACTTTGTTGTCATCTTTATGTCACAGGATTATGATAAGCACTATCATTCTGCTCTTACTCCTGTTCTAAGGAAGGTCTGAGGAAACTATCTAGTTTACTGAGAGAAGCTCTACTTAGCTCCATAGGACAAGATAGGAATTGTGTATGATGGACGATGTTATGCTGAGAAGGGCAGGGTGGAGCAAACAGCTCTTCTGTCTGTAATACAAAGTTAGAATAAGACCCTTTGTGCTTGACCTCTGAAGAAAATGGCTTTATCTAGAATGGAAAGGGCAGTGATTCTCCAGGATTGAAAGTGGAAAAATTAACATTTCTGAGAGAGACCTCTTTGGGAAGTAGAAATAGGTCCTCATGTCCTAAAAGTGGAGGGTGCTGAGCCAATCCTGCAAGTGTTTTCAAGACCAATGGTGGCATCAGGATGCAGTGCTGGGTGCAAGCAAGAAAACTCTGTTTGCCTGTGAACAGAGCCCAGAAGGAGACCTGAAGTTTCTAGACTCAGCCTCCCTCTTGGCACTCTAAGCTTGATTTCCACATCCCCTTAGGAGATACATTCCAAATTCTCTTGTGTGTGTATACATAATGTGTATGTATTTGATGTATATATAAATATATATATTTGTGTGTGTTTGTGTTCGTGTGTGTGTGTGTGTGTGTGTGTGTGTGTGTGTGTGTGTGTGAAGGCAGAGAACAAACTCAGGTTGCTGTAGAACTATTTTTGTTTTTTTTTGGAGTAAGTTTTCTCAATATCCGGGAATTTGCCAGATGAGAGATTTGTTGCCCAGCATGCTCCAAGAATCTGAAGGCATAACAATTTTTTTAATGGGGCATTCTTGGGTTTGAACTCTGGTTCTCATGCTTGAAAGGCAAGCACTTTACCAACTGAGCTATCTTCCACCCCCAAACCCTTCCTTGTATTTATAGCAGCAGATGAATCCAAACTTTGACCTTGGAGACAGAGAGGCTTGTGAAGACTGAAGGAAGTTATGATATGTTTTTCAGCACATATGGACACTTGAATGCCTTGGTATGAATGCTTCAGTGGAGGAAGAGAAGGGAGAGGATCTGGTGCGGGCACTGCTGAGCTCAATGGCTTTCCTGATTCAGATGGTAACCTGGAGTCTATAGAGTCAAGCCTGAAAACAAGGGTTAAGAAGTACCAACTAGGAAGCTCAGTTAAAAATGACATCTAGGTTAACTGAGTCTAAGACAGTGAGATCCAGCTACAAAGACAATGTCCTACGAAGGGTCAGTAGAGCCACAGTAAGACAAATTCTCAAAAGTGACAACATGTTGCCTCAGAAAGACAAAACAACCTTGATCAAAATCTCCAATAGCCTCCTAGTTGAGGTAAATCTAGACTAACCTTCCCCTTCAATCATATCAACTGCAAGTAAGTTGATGGTTTATGAGTACCATACAACTTTGAAAAGAAACGCCCGAGAAGAAGGGGAATGGGACTTTGTATCATTAACTAGAAAATGAGAGAAATGTTGAGGCTGGTGATATATCTCATTTGGTAGAATTCTTGCCTGCTATATATGTAGCCCTGGATCCAATCCCCAGTACCAAGTAAACTATGAATGATGCCACATGCCTGTAATCTCAGCATGAAGGTGGGAAGATTGTTCAAGGGTTTCTTCTGCTACATTGTTAGTTCTAGGCCTGCCTAGGCTAGAACTAATTTGAGACATTGCTTCAAATAAATAAATAGATAAAATAAAGGGACTGAGGAACTGTCGTGGTGGTTAAGAGCTCTTACTGCTCCTCCAGAGGACCAGAGTTCAATTCCTAACACTGACATCAGTCAGCTTACAACTGCTTGCAAACTTGTGGCTGTTTCTCATCATCCAGACTGGGTTGCTCTGCAATGACTGGCAGTTTTGATTTCAGAAAAAAACTTAAGAACCTTGAGAAGAAACTATCCTCCTTGAGTTAATTTGTGCTTTTAAAATTTCTATATCCCAAATACTGTCATGAGTAAACTACATATGGGTACTGATGCCTGGGCATGTGTGTGAAGCAATTCAGAGAGCAATTCTGTGGAGCTAGTTCTCTTCCCCTACCTTCACATGTGCTATAGCGATCAAATTTAGGCATCAGGCTTGCTCAGCAAGTGTTTTACTGCTGAGCCATCTCACCAGCCTGAGACTAGTTCAACTTGAACACACAATAATTATTTTATGTATCTTTACCTGGAAATAGGGCTAAGATGAAGGCATTAGGGTGCACTCTAACCCAATATTTTTATGAGAAAAGACAGAAACTTTTGTCTGTAGGGAAAATGCAATATGATTTAATGTGAAGATTGGAATGAAGCAATGAAACACCTGGAGCTATGTGAGGATGTGGTGGGCGCAGGAGGAATCTCACAGCATGGTCCCCACAGTGTGATTGCAGGCTTGCAACCTTTAGAACTCTTTGAGAATTAAATTTCCATTGTTTCTAGCAATGGAGCTTGTAGTACTCAGTTGCGACAGCTCTGAAACATTAACAACCAGTTACAAGAACTAATCCATTTCCCTATAACTCAGAGAAAATGTCAGAATCACAGGCAAGCTGTTGGAGAAAGGAAATGGTTCCCAAACAGCATGAGATGGAGCCTGAGAGTTTAAATACATAAACCTATGAGGGAGATTTCACATCCACATCTCAACAATGAATGCACCAGACAATTGATGTCTTTTCCAGATGAAACAGCCAGCTCTTGGATTCATTTAAAGTGAGAGAAATGAGTCACTATTGACAGCTGCCCTCAGCTCTTGCTTTACAAAGATGGGATTTGAAATCTGTGGGTGAGGAGAACATGCAGCCATCTAGAAAGAAAATGGGCCTCACCTTCCTTCACCCTGCCCCTGACAGCAGTCCCAGAACTGCTACCTAGAATGAGAAGGAAATCTCTGAGGGAAAGAAAAATTGAGAATTAAGTTCTTAGGACCTAAACGGAAATACCAGCAAGAAAATCTTCAGACTTAGTTTCCTAGCAACAAAATTCAGTGTACTTGGGCATTCTGTTGTCATTCCTTGAAAACAGTTGACTCCTAAAGAGTCTAAATGATAAAGAAAGAAAAGCAAAAATGGATTTACTGGAGGCTAACATCACAATCAACTCTGTACCTTAACAAAAGTAAATGGCAAAACACTTACAATCTTAGTCATCCATATGCTCTCAATGATTAAGATAAAAAATGTGGCCCTACAATTAAATTATAAAAGGGACATACTTTTTTGTGGTCTTACAGTTATAAACTGATCTAAGCCATTTTGTCCACTCACAACTCCGAGACATTGGAAGCAAACTAACACTAGAGAATCATTTAAGACGTCTTTCATTCACAATGTCACAGCCAAGAGGAATGTGACATCCAAGAAATTCCACAATGAATCTGACACAGTACAATCATATATGAGCACTCAGACACTAAAACGTTATCCATACATGTCCATGTACTTATGAGATGTTCCAGTTCTATGTGCTTCACACACTTTTGTGCCTAGTATGTGAAAAGTTCTTTCAACACAGATACAGTGTTTATTCCAGTAGCTGGGTTTGGTTAGTTTTTCATCACAATGCAGGTCTAGGGGGGAGAGAGAGAGAGAGAGAGAGAGAGAGAGAGAGAGAGAGAGAGAGAG
>CAJQZJ010001969.1:15971941-16004495 GCA_907164525.1 Lophiomys imhausi
TGTGTGTGTGTGTGTGTGTGTGTGTGTGTGTGTGTGTGTGTGTGTGTAGCTTGTTTTGGTTATTACACTGTCCTCCCGGTCCACTCATTTTACTACACTGGGGATAATTTCATTCCTTTTCTTGGCTCCATTGCATAAAACCCTGTTTCTTCTCTCCATTCACCTATTGAAAGAAGACACTTAAGCTATTCTATCCTCATTCTTGTGTAAGATGGAGTGCATCTTTCTTTAAGGTTAGTGTGGATGTTTCAGAGGTAAGGGAAGAGATGATACTACAGTGCCTTAAGAAATGGCTGCTACTGTGTCTCACCAGGTAATGCTTACTTCATCAAACTAGTTGATCCTCAGGACAGTGTCTTAACCTGAAATATTCAGAAATTAAATGCCCATGTTCCCAATAGCTCAGGATCTAAGACCAACGATCAATAAATGGGACCTCGTGAAACTGAAAAGCTTCTGTAAGGCAATGGACACTGTCATTTGAACAAAACAGCAGCCTACAGATTGAGAAAAGATCTTCACCAATCCTACATCTGATAGAGGGCTAGTAACCAAAATATATAGAGAACTCAAAGAGGTAATCACCAACGGACCAAATAATCATTTTAAAAAATGGGGTTCAGAGCTAAACTGAGAATTCTCAACAGAAAAAACTCAAATGATAGAGAAGCATTTAAAGAAATGGTCAAAGTCCTTAGTCATTAGGGAAATGCAAATCAAAACAACTCTGACATTCCATCTCACACTTGTCAGAATGACTAAGATCAAAAATTCACATGAAAGCACACACTGGCAAGGATGTGGAGAAAGAGGAACCCTCCTCCATTGCTGGTGGGAGTGCAGACTTGTACACTCACTATGGAAATCAACCTGGCGGTTTCTCAGAAAAATGGGAACAGTTCTTCCTCACAACCCAGATATACCACTTCCAGGTCTATACCCCCAAAGATGCCTCACCATACTGCAAGGACATTTGCCCAACTATGTTCGTAGCAGTTTTATTCAAAATAGCCAGAAACTGGAAACAACCTAGATGTCCCTCAACCAAAGAATGGATAAAGAAAACGTGGTACATTTACACAATGGAATACTACTCAAGTATTAAAAACAAGTAAACCGTGAATTTTGTAGGCAAATGGATGGTACTAGAAAAGATCATCCTGAGTGAGGTAACCCAGACCTGGAAGTACACACATGGTATGTACTCACTCATAAGTGAATATTAGCCATTTAGTTAGTACAGGATAGTCATACTACGATACAGAGACCCAAACAATCTCATGAGTGACAGAAAAGTAATGAATTCACAATTAAAAGCATAATTTTTTTGGAAAAAAATTTCCTTTTGATAAAATTTAATGGGAAATAATGTCTCTATGTGTATTTTTTAGATATTTATTTATTACTTCAGGTTACATCTCCATCACAGTGTCCTCTTTCCACCCCTTCCAGTCCCACCCTCCTGCCCTCTACACCTTAACCCTTCCATCCCACTCCTCTGGAGCGGAGTGTCCCTACATAACAGTCCCCTGCCCTCTTTCAGCAGTCGTATGAGGGCCAAGAGCCTCCTCATACACTGGGGGCCTACAAGGCAGCACCAGTAGGGCAAAGTGTCTCATTGATAGGAAACAAAGTTTATGTTCATGTTCCCTTTGGTGCACTGGTTGTAGTATAGTTATCCTGTACTATATGGCTAAAATCCGATTATAAGTGAATAGATGCCATGTGCATCCTTCTGAGTCTGGGTTAGATCACTCAGGATGAGCTTCTCTAGTTCCATCCACTTGGCTGCAAATTGCATGATTTCGTTGTTTCTGATAGCTGAGTAGTATTCCATTATGTAGATGCAGCACAGTTTTTTAATCCATTTTTCTGTTGAGGGACATCTGGGTTGTAAAAAAAAGCATAAATGTTAACTGAGAATGATATTAGTACTAATTTGACTGATGCATTTTCACTTAGCAAAATTTTGAGAAAATCAAAAATAAAATTCCTGTTTACCAAGCAACTAAAAGTGATTGGCTTCATGAAATGACATAAATGCTTTTTTGCCATGAATTTCTGCCAGTCTGACAGGTTTCCATTATAGGTATATGCCTGCCAAAGGGGACTGTTTCCCTCTCTTTTTGACCTGACAGGTGACCTTATACCCTACTCTCACAGAGCTTGTATGGGCAATGTCAACCACTGCCTTTGGAAATCTGTCTTTTCTTTTGCCGTGACTAAAAACCTTTGTTCTAAGAAATAATTCCTTTGAATATAAAAGTTGATATGAAATCTGATGGTGTTCGGGAACCAATGACATGGTACATTCACTTTTTATTGACTTTAATAGTTAGTTTACATGAGAAATTTCTGCCTGACAGAATGAGTTAGTGGGGCACTTCTTGTGGTGCTATGTGGCATTTACTGGCGATGATGATAGTTTTCATCAATACAAACAAATGTAAACGTGATTTTATGAGATCTCAGGAGAATGTTTGGAGGGCAGAATTTAGATTAGTCATATGAACAGAACTGATAAGTGAGTGACAGCTGCTCAAATGAGTTCTCCTAACAACTAGAAATTGTTAGTGCTCTAGGAAGGGACAGTCCTCAGCCAAGCAAGGTAACTGGCACTGATGCCCTTGGCTCTGAGTGTCTTCACCCATTCCACCCTTGCCATTCTAACTCGGTTTTCTTGTTGTCGGAGGAGAGAGATCACACCCAGCAACTTCCCATGAGTCAACCAGTGAATCACAGGGAAGGACCTTGGGAACGCAGGACAGCATGAACTGAGCCTGCAGTGTCATCGCCGGACTGCTGTCCCTCTCCCGCAGCGCTGATTCTGAGCTTGCCATGTTCTCCCTCACCAGGAGTAGCCAAACACAGCACAGTAGTAAAAAATAAAAAATAAAATAAATAAAAAGAAGAGTGACATCAGATAAGAGATAAAACTGGGAAAAAAACCCAAAACAAAACAAAACAAAAACCAGGCGAGAAGTTTCAGAATTAATTAGAAAACAAAGGTAAATATAGTTTTGCTAATTCTCAGAGCTGTAGGTAACCTATTTTCTATGACTATGGCTGCATTTATAATCTTCTGTTCAGTTGGGTTTATTTCATCATGCTCTGATTATTTGCTTAGCTCTTGAAAAACCATATTCTCTTTAGAGGCTTTAGCCTCCTTCAAAATCTTTACTACATTTTCAAAACACATTATGCTCTCAGGCGCCTCTTTGCTTTGCTTTGGCTCTAGAAAGAACTAGAGTAAAAATGTAGCTAGTTTCTTTTTTTTTTTTTTTTTTACTGTTCTGCTTTTATAGCCTAGTTTGTTTTAATATGCATTGTCATCCTTATCACAATTATGCTTGCCCTCAATGTGTGTTTTTTGTAATAACTAAGTCATTTATTCTGATACTAGCTAAAATTACATATCAACACCATTTTAAAAACCTTAATAAAAGTTCACTATTTTCTAGAGAAAGTAAAAATAACAGCCTTCTCTATAATTCACATCAAGATAGGGGAATATTTTAAAACATGTGTATTATCACCTCTCTGTACTTTTTCCTACTCTTCTGAGGTGACCCAAGTGGTCCAGAGTCAGCCTCACCATCCTGTCTACCATTCCAGCCTCTCCTATCTGCTCCCTTCCTGTGTTCACATACCCTATTAATGGATAGAACCAAAAGCTTCTGCATGCTTGTTTAAAATCAAAGATTTCATTCCTGTATTCCAAAACTTGGGTGGAGTAATTTCTCTATAAAGTTTTAGAATTTTATTTCTGCAAATACCAGTGAACTAGAAACCACAAACATAAGTTCAGATTCCTTCATTAAACATAAGCTAAGTGCACACTCCTAAGCACTCATTCACCAGCCGTTTAATAACCTTTAGCAAACTGGATGATCCAATGATAGTGTCTTAGATTTATTTTTTATAAGGATCTTGTCCTCATAGACCTTTTTTTCTTTATTTATTTATTACTTTGAGTTACAACTCCATCACAGTCCCCTCTCTCCACCCCTCCCAGTCCTACCCTTCCACACTCTCCCCCCTCTTCCACCTCTCCTACTCTTCCAGAGTGGGTTGCCCCTACATATAGCCCCCCCTCAGTTCAACAGTCAGATATTCATGTTAAGAATATGTTCAAGTCATATATTCAATGTTAAGAGCTTTCTCTTGCACTGAGGGCCTATATGGCAACTCTATTTAGGGCAAAGTGTCCCACTAACAGGTAACAAGTAGACCTTTTTTTCTGTTTTTCTTCAAACTGTTTTACACTGAGGATCTCATCTAATATATGAAGAAGTGTAAGAAAATGAAAATAAAAGTGTGCTTATCCACTTGTATTATTTTTTGTAGTAAGACACATTCTTAAGATAATTGACTATATTGTTTTTTGAAGGGGTATGAGGTGTTAGAAGTACAGTATCTGACATAGGGATTATCAATATTAAGTAAATGAAACTAGAAAAAAATCAAATTGTGGAAAATGGATTCATTTTTAGCCAGCTACTCTGTGTTTTGAAATGTGAATTTAGAGTTATATGCTAAAAAGACCTATTATATCTTTTTAACTCTTAAGGAGTAACTAGTACTTGCAACCACTTTCTTTTGATTATGACCTAAACTTATTCTGTTTTCTTATAATCTGTGCCATTTGAAAACTGATTTGAACATAAATTACTGCATTTTCTGATCCTAAGATACCATTTTGAATGGAGAGCAGAAAATACTATCCCACTGAATGAATCCACTGATTGTAAGACACACTGCAGTTTTAGAACTTTAAAATCAAAACCATGTATTTTGAAATCAAAGATATATCAATTTTTTTCTTGCAAGAAATCAAGCTTCATTCTGTGGTCCTCACTATAGAAGAAATTTCTGGTTTTTTTTTTTTCATTTAAATGTGTAGTACAGACACAGGCAATTTCAGCTGGTTTCTAAATAAGACTAAATGAAGGGCTTGATCTCTCCACAGTGAAGGAATGCCAGTTCTTCTAGGGGTATCATCAGAATCTCCTGGCCTCCTCTCCGCCCAAATACATGTTGTTCTGTCTCGGGCCAACCTTTCAGTGAGGGTATTTTATTGACTATTCTTGACTATAGGGTACTTTTGCTATTTCTCATTTCATCTCATTTCTGGTCAGAGCCCTAGAAAGAATTCCTAAATGGGGCAAAAATATTACTATTTAAGTATCATGATGACATAAAGTTTGTCTGATCATCGTTCCCACCCTTCATTTCAACCAGTGAGTGGTTAGTCGGATTAGTGCTTTCTCAATACTTTAATGTTTTCCAGACTGTCAGTTAAGTGGCCAGTCACACCAGAATTTCTTGGTTCTGACAAAAATGATGATTCCTGGGGCTAGAAAAAAAAAAGGCTTAACATTTAGAACACTGGCTATTCTTCCAAAAGACCTGAGTTGGGCTCACAGCCACCTGTAACTCCAGTCCTAGGAGATCTTACACCCTCTTCTGGCCTCTGTGAAGATTCACACATATATACATATATGGCATGCACATGCGTGTGTGCACACACACACACACACAACCATATAAATTGGGGCAAAAGTAAAAAATGGTGATTCCTTGGCTGAACAGCAACTGTTTATCTTTAATTACCAAAGGCTGGGCAGGCCCTGGACCAGTTGTTTCTAGCAAGTTCTCCAGGAGACTCTTTTGCTCACTGATGTTTGATAAAGTCTTTCTATGTAATACAGCATGAATTCAAGGGCTAGAAACTGTCTTAGCTTGACTCTCTTCTAAGAGCAGGGCGATCTTAAACAAAGTGGCTCAGCTATTTCTGCTCTAGCTTCCTTTTGGTAAAATAGAATATTCATGCCTCCCATAAAAGAATGATTCCAGATAGAATGAGTGAATCTGCAAACAGCATTTAAAACAGTGTTTGCTATGTCACAAAACTGATAAACATGATTTTGTTAATATTGAGAACAGAAAAAGTCAGGAATGCATTTAACAAATATTCAGTGAATACCCACTATGTGCCAGGCGTGCATCTCAACCCAAAATTGCTTGCATTCTATCAGAGGGCTAAATGCCAGTGCACACACTTAGAAGTGATATCTGTTTCACTTTCCTCTCAGTATTAGTAGGGGTGAATATCTTCCTTTTCCTTTTGCACAAAGAATACAAAGCCACAAAGTGGTTAAGAAACTGGCCAAGTCCTGGCAGTCGTTGGGTGGTAGAGCTGTTGGTAAACTAACCAGGCAACACCTTGAAATCAGTTCACTGCCGCATCCTGCCAGAGGGAGCAGTCCACGGATCAAAGCCAGATGGACTCTTGGCTAAATGAGAGTCTACCTGAAGCATCTAGGCATAGTAAGTAACTACAGTTTGCAGCTGGATTTCTTATGAGTGTGAGAGTTGGGGAGAAATTGTTCTTCCCCTGAGTGTTAGGCACAGGTATATATACACAATGAGTAAAGGCTCAAAAATTGCATTTTAAATAGATGCAAGTTAGATTCACATTTAAATGCTGTTTAAATCTAGCAGCTGAAAGACAAGACAGACTGCTGTTGCCAAACTGCCAGGTTAAGGCCTCTTAAGCCTATAATCACTGTCACCTGGTAGACAACCCGATGTGCAGGCTTTGTGGGGCTGGGTTTTTTTTCATATTTTTTTCGTCTTGAAAGTAGAAAGTTATTTAAGGTGTGGTCCCATGAATATAATAGCACCTTGTATTTACAAGAAACCTCTCCCTAAGGTGTTGGCAGATTTCATCCACACTGGCTCCTGTTCAGTTTGGGATTCGTGGATGGAGGTGATGACTAAGAATCAAGAGGAAAATAAATAAATAAATGAATACATACATAAATAAATATATAAATCTAAGTTCTATGATACCACTTGTTTACAAGCAGAACAAATTTTGAAAGTACAGTAAGAAGAGATCACATCAAGGAATTCATCACTTTGCTTCCAAAGAGAATTATCCTTTTTTATGGCTACCTTTAAAATATTTTGGAAGGATGGTGAGACAGGATATCTTTAGTAAAACATATATACCATGTATATATTATGGTAATGACCCAGAATCTTACTGTCCTTCTTGGTTAGCTTTCATAGCATTGAAGAAGATGCTATACAGGTTACTAGGGGAGAAAAATCATCAGTGTATATACTTTCATCTAATAAAATGAAGACAAAGAAATATGTACATTGTGTGTCATATATGAATATCTTTAAATTCATCTTACAAGGCATCCAAAAAAAGAAACACTTTAAGGGGGAAATGAAAATAATGAATATTTTAAATAATTTTACATGTCTGAAGACTATACCACTGTCACTGAAATGATATTCATTATTTTGATGACTCTGTGAGTGTTCCATGATTTTAGGAAGTGTTTAGGAACCCTTTGATCCTAAACATGTTCTCTTGCCCTCTTTAATTCCTACTGTTCATTTTCAAATAAAATCCACTTAACTCTCCAAGAATCTTCAGTCCCCACAATCAGGCATAAATTATCTAATAAAATTGCAGGACCTCTTGTTTCATGCTTCATTCTACTGTGGTGCATGATGGTCTTTTGCAGGATGCTCTTTTTGCTTTTGCCTTCTAAATGGTGTTTATACAGCTTACCAGAACATGGAGTACAGGAAGAATTTACTCATAAAACTATCATTACAATTGATACGGAGTGACCTGTTCTGACCCACTGATTATACTAGAAGTAAATTCAATATTATTAAGGACATCCTGTATGTCACTCAGGCATCTGCAATGGATTTTTTTTTGGTCTTTTATTGTTTTTTTTTTGATAAATTTATTTATTTGTTGCTTCAGGTTACATCTCCATCATATTGTCCTCTTCCCCCCTTTCCAGCTCTGCCCTCCCACCTTCTACCCCCAACCCTTCCATCCCACTCCTCTGGAGTGGAGTGTCCCCACATAACAGTCCCCCCCCACAGCTGAGCAGTCATATGAAGGCCAAGAGCCTCCTCATATACTGGGGGCCTACAAGGCAGTACCACCAATGAAAAGTGTCTTATTGCCAGGGAGAGAAAACTAAAAAACAAAACAAAACAAAAAATGTTCCCTTTGGTGCGTTTGTTGTAGTATAGATATCCTGTACTATATAGCTAAAATCTGACTATAAGTGAATAGATGCCATGTGCATCCTTCTGAGTCTGGGTTGCTCACTCAGGATGAGCTTCTCTAGTTCCATCCATTTGGCTGCAAATTGCATAATTTCATTGTTTCTGATAGCTGAGTAATATTCCATTGTGTAGATGTACCACAGTTTTTTAATCCATTCTTTGGTTGAGGGACATCTGGCTTGTTTCCAGTTTCTAGCTATTACAAATAAGGCTGCTATGAGCATAGATGAGGAAACTTCCTTGTGATTCGGTGAGGAGTCATTTGGATGTATACCTAGAAGTGGTATGGCCTGAGGCAAAGCTATTCCAAGTTTTCTAAGATATTGCCATACTGACCTCCATAGTGGTTGCACAAGCCTGCACTCCCACCAGCAATGGAGGAGGGTTCCCCTTTCTCCACACCCTCTCCAGCATGTGCTGTCATATGAGCTTTTGATCTTAGCCATTCTGACAGGTGTGAGATGGAATCTAAGAGCCATCTTGAGTTGCATTTCTCTTATGATTAAGGATGCTGAACATTTCTTCAGGTGTCTCTCAGCCATTAAGGATTCCTCCTTTATGAATTCTCTGTTTAGCTCTGTTCCCCATTTTTTGATTGGATTATTTGGTTTCTTGGCATTAAATTTCTTGAGTTCTTTGTAAATTTTGGATATTAGCCCTCTGTCAGATGTAGGGTTGGTGAAGAGTTTTTCCCAATCTGTATGCTGCCGTTTGTTCGAAAGACAGTGTCTTTTGCCTTACAGAAGCTTTTTGGTTTCATGAGGTCCCTTTTATTGATTGTTGGTCTTAGGTCCTGAGCTGTTGGTGTTCTGTTCAGGAAGTTGTCACATGTGCCAAATGAGTTCAGGGTTTTTCTCACTTTTTCTTCTAGTAGATTTAGTGTGACCGGCCTTATGTTAATGTCTTTGATCCACTTGGACTTAAGTTTTGTACAAGGTGATAAGTATGGGTCCAATTTCATTCTTTTACAAGTGGGCATCCAGTTGGACCAGCACCATTTGTTGAAGATGCTGTCCTTTTTCCATTGTGCGGTTTTGGCTTCTTTGTCAAAAATTAGGTGGTCATTGGTGTGTGGGTCCATTTCTGGGACTTCAATTCGATTCCATTTATCTACTGGTCTGTTACTATACCAGTACCATTCTGTTTTTACTACTATTGCATTGTAGTACAGCTTGAAGACTGGGATGGCGATACCTCCAGATATTTTTTTTTAATTGTACAGGATTGATTTAGATATTCTGGGTTTTTCGTTGTTCCATATGAAATTGAGAATAGCTTTTTCCAGGTCTATGAAAATTGTGTTGGTATTTTGATAGGAATTGCATTGAATCTATATATTGCTTTTGGTAGGATGGCCATTTTTATTATGTTGAACCTACCTATCCATGAGCTAAATCAAGATCAGGTTAACAGATTAAACAGCCCTATAACCTCTAAGGAAATAGAAACAGTCATTAAAAATCTCCCAACCAAAAAAAGCCCAGGGCCACATGGTTTTAGCACAGAATTCTGCCAAACCTTCAAGGAAGAGCTAACACCAATACTCTTCCAACACTTTCAACAAATAAAATCAGAAAGAACACTGTCAAACTCATTCTATGAGGCCACAGTCACCCTGATTCTTAAACCACACAAAGACCCAACAAAGAGAACTTCAGACCAATCTCCCTCATGAACATAGATGCAAAAATACTTAATAAAATACTAGCAAACTGAATTCAAGAACACATCAAAAATATCATACACCATAATCAAGTAGGCTTCATCCCAGGAATGCAGAGATGGTTCAACATATCAAAGTCTATCAATGTAATTCACCATATAAACAAGATGAAAGAAAAAAACCACATGATAATCTCGCTAGATGCAGAGAAAGCATTTGACAAAATTCAACACCCCTTCATGCTAAAAGTTCTGGAGAGAACAGGCATACAAGGACCGTACCTAGAAATAATAAAGGAAATATACAGCAAGCCAGTAGCCAACATCAAATTAAATGGAAAGAAACTTGAAGCATTTCCTCTAAACTCAGGCACAAGACAAGGATGTCCACTTTCACCATATCTCTTCAATATAGTACTTGAAGTTCTTGCTAGAGCAATAAGACAACTAAAGGACATCAAGGGGATAAACATCGGAAACGAAGAAGTCAAATTATCCCTATTTACAGATGATATGATAGTATACATAAGTGACCCCAAAAATTCCACCATACAACTCTTACAGCTGATAAACACATTCAGCAAAGTGGCTGGGTACAAAATAAATTCAAAAAAATCAGAAGCCCTTCTTTATACAACAAACAAATGGGCTGAGAAAGAAATAATGGAAACAACTCCCTTCACAATAGCCACAAACAATATAAAATACCTGGGGGTAACTCTAACCAAGCAATTAAAGGACCTGTACAACAAGAACTTCAATCCCTTGAAGAAATTGAAGAGGCCTTTAGAAGATGCAATCAAATTTTAAAACACCTCTATCTTCAAATTGTTTCAACCTCAGGCATGCTATGCACACGTGGAACAGGAAAACTTTAAGGTGCAATATGTTGGTGGTGACTAGAACAAAAGGAAGAATGTAAAAGTAATTTAGAGAGGAAATACATGAGATGAATGCCAGGAGAAGGAGATACTTTTCACAAGAGGGATAGAAAGTGAAAGCGTTTTATACAGAAGGAAGGAATTTCAAGCAGAGGGTTACGTGTTAGGTAGGTAAGAAAGACTAGCATGAGAATGAAGCATTGTTTCCTAGGATTTGGAGTTCATGGCAGTATAGACACGGCCTTAAATGATTAATGTCACTGTATGATAAAGCTTACATGGAATTTGGTCATGAGAGTCATTTTCCTGGGGCTCCCTGTCATGAGCTAGGAGCCTCTTAACTAAGCCATTAATGACACAACTGATACATAGTGCTCTTCAAGTATCCGAACAGCCAATTTAAAGGAAAGGTGCCACCCACTGAATTCTTATATTAGAAAAAGAATATATCATTGTTTGGAGACTTTCTTTTGACCAGTTCCTTTGTTCAAATTAGATACTTGCCTACACCCCTCCTCCTGCCCCTTGCTGTGTATGCCTCAACATGTGTTTCATATTTTAAATTAATTAAATGAAATTTTGTTACAGCTAATTGGTCGAATATTAATAAAACTGGGATACTTATTTTGTTTTGTTTTTATAATAATTAAACTTAAACTATAAATTAATAATGGTTCCTGGGTATGTTATATCTAGGTAATATTATAATATTATGTGGCTTGTAATAGGTCTGTAAGATTCTCCATTGCTGTACTAACACCCCCAGGAAGGAATTGTATTGTCATATAGAAAAATAACATCGTGTCTGCTGTTACAGTTCCCTAGACAAACCCATGAGAAAAGTTCTATAAAGTATAAAACTTTTGAAATATGAAATAATAGAATTATATATAACTAAAAAGATAAAAACTAGTTATAGGTTTTTTTTAATATTTATTTATTACTTCAGGTTACATCTCCATTGCAGTGTCCTCTTTCCGCCCCTCCCAGTCCATAGGTTTTTGTGTTTACCATGATTAAAGTTGCATTAAAAGCTTTGTTTGTTTAGTTCTCACAATATGTGGTTTCACCAGCAGAGCAAACCTCCTTGGGGCTGATTGAGTCAGCTCTTGAAAAGGTGGTGAGCCATGCTGTCCCCATTCGTAGTTGGCCCCATTAAATTCCTTTGCAGAATTAGGTCATACATGGGCACTGGCTGAGCGAGGCACAAAGAGTCTCTCATAATGGTCGGGATAATTGTTGGTACTGTGCTACCATCCCCACCCTTGCTTCTTTCCTCTTTCCATCACTTCATATAGTGTTTTTCTTCTCTGGTATACTTGTTTGTCAATGCAACCTAAGGGCATTGATTTGCTCTGATGATAGTCACTTGGGCTAAAGGCTGCAACATTACAAACCAACTGAAGTCCAGGCTACACTGCTGTGTCTTGACCAAGTGGTAGAGGGACTGACATGCTCATATTCATTAACTCAATAACTATTTCATGATTAAATTAAAAAAAACATTTTCACTGACATTTAACAGACTTGTAATACTGGCTGAGTTTTGATTGTGAACCTTACATGAGTAATATTGCTATAATTATGACTTGGAATGTGTACATTTTAACTTAGAATGCAATCATATAGTACATAATATGTATAACATATGTGTTGTGTTTTATAAATATATAACCATGGATGATTTCAACTTTCACATGGGTCTCAGTCTGTACTAGTTATGGAATGAGGGAACAGAAGCAATTTTCTAAATAAAAGAAATTATTGCCTCACATAGTTATGATGTTGCAGTAAATAAGATATGGTATCCACTCTTGGCATTTTTCAAGAGTACAATATACAAATCATAATCACCATACTGTATAAGAAATATCTTTGCTCATTTTTCCTAACTAGCTGAAATGTTGTACCCTTGGACCACTATGCCTTCCACCCCCCAGTCTAAGCATTCTAGCGGATAGAAGCCACCACACTCAAGTTCTGTCCAATCAACCACTAGAGATTTCACTCTGAATAAAGTTATTCGGTTTGACCACCGCTCTTTCTGGAAGATGTGCCTCTTTCTTACTTTCTGATGTTTCTTCCCTTTCCAGATAGTCTCTGGATTTGAAAAAGGACTAAGGGTTAGAGGGTTAGGCCTCCCTGCACTGATGGTGGAACACATTTGCTGAGGAGTTGCTAGTGTGCTTTAGGCACCTGACCCTTTGGTCCATGACTGGGAAAAATAAAGTGTCAGTGTTGTTGGATCATCTCTACCTCAGAGCATGCCTGCTCTGTCTGTGCTGTGGGTCCCCATGAAATGTGTGTTCATTTCTGACATCCTAACCTTGTCACTATTTTACCTCTAATGTTACTGGCCCTTTGGGGTTCCTCATAAGGTAATTTCTTTCCAATGCCTAACAAGGAAGTGTGATTAAGACTTTCCCTAAACTCTATCCAATCTCTCAAAAAAAAACATTTAGATAACATAAATGCCACTCTCTAATATACCCTTCATTATTGAGTCTTGTAGGTGGCAGAGGAGAGGAAGGGGAGGCCTGATTAATCTTCTCCTTCATTGTGTCCTTTGTTTTCTCCTGTTTCTAGTCCAAGAAACTTACCCCATGATTATACATAAGGCACTTTCGTAGGTTCATCACCTCTTCTTTCCAGAGGTGACATTAAAGGAACATGATCAGTAGAGAGAAATAAAAACACATAGACCTAGTATTTTCCAACTATTATATAAGTTAAATTTATTTTGCCAAACAGAATGGTAAAGCTCAAAGTGGTTAATGTGACTTGAGAAAACAGAAAAACCCTGACTCAAAGCCAGGTTGAGAGGTATAGTGATAGCACCAGACGGCTTGGAGTTTTTGAGTTAAGCTTCTCATATTTCTTCCCAAGTTTTTTTTTGTTTGTTTTGTTTTGTTTTGTTTTGTTTTGTTTTTTTGGTTTTTCAAGACAGGGTTTCTCTGTGTAGCCCTGGCTGTCCTGGGCTCACTTTGTAGACCAGGCTGGCCTCGAACTCACAAAGATCCACCTGCCTCTGTCTCCCAAGTGCTGGGATTAAAGGTTCTTCCCAAGTTTTAATCACAAAATAATGCTTATCAAATTTAAACCACAATTTGGTAATACTTCTCCAGCCTCATTTAATGTTCATGAAACCAGAAGCAATTGCCCTAATTAATTAGTTTTACAAAACACATTGTAAAAATGAGTAAGTTATTAGATGAAATTAAAACTTAACTGAGGCAAGTAATTCTACTATTTTTCACTCATGGTGGGAAGACTTGTTTCAGCTGAGTATTGTCTGTGATGCACAATTGTCATTTTAAAATGTGTTTGACTTAAATTTTTTAAGAGCAGAGAGGCATAATGAGCTGGAATCTATATTATTTAAAATATAGTTAAATTTGAGTATTTAAAATAAGTAAGACAAAATTTATTTCTAAAAAGAAGTTATAAACATTACTTTTCAATGTGTATAGCAATTATTCAAAGAGGAAAACAATTTTTACCACCAGGTTGTCCCAGACTACTACGAGAATAGTGTGAAAACTTAGTCATGAAGTGGACTATGTCTGGCTTTTTAAAAAAAGTTTCTCCCATTTTAATTAAAGATAAGGAATTTGAATTTCATCACATTTAAGGATATTGCTGACAATTAGACAATCCAGTAAATATAACTTACAGGTTTCAAGAGCTAAAAAATATTCTACCTTACAATCAACAAATAGAGAATGATCATAGAAGAATCTTCATTTGGAGATGGTTGCAAGCTTGTCACTGGGCAAGAAAAATCCTTTACTTCAAATGTAGACAGAATGCCATCCAAAAAGGATAAAACTTGGAAGCAGGTAAGTCGACAGCCTAGCTCTGCCAAGACAGGATAGGCAAGTCCTTCATAATTCCTGCTTTATAATTAATGTCTGTCAGAGATACTGGGCCACGAGGCTGAAGATATATGCTCTAATGTATAGAGAGAAATTGGGGACTGTCCAGGCAGCCAGTTGTCAGTCATTTCTTAGTTTTGGAAGCTGCTGGCTCTGCACTTCCTGTATACTCAGGTATATTTATACTATGTCTGGTTTTTTGATCACCATGTTCACTGCGTTCTGACTCTCTCTTTAAATCAATTGCCCATGTCCTACTTGAATATGTCCTCCACAGGCCAGTTATCTTAGTGACCTTAGAGCACCCACCACTCTCCTGGTGATGCTTCCAGCCAAGACCACTTGTGTCTAGTAGAGTTCTGTTGCCACCAGTGCTCTCTTTGGAGACACTCTGCTTATCAATCACCATATATACAGAGCCAAAACCCACAGATGCCTGATGCTTCTGTCTCATATCTGCCTTTTTTCAGCCTAGGTGATTAAACTGCACCAATGCTGTTCATGGTCTGATCTTTGGGCATGTGGAGATTTTATTGAGGTCACTCTTTTATATACATACTCCTTTTTATGTTGCCTTTTAAATGTTAAAAAAAAAAGCTGTGAGTGTAGCAGAGGGCAGGAAAAACCAAAAAAAAAAAAAAAATAGATAACACACTATAAGGAGAATGTTTTCCCATGATACTGAACTCATTCTGCAAACCTACCTCAATTCTTTCCTGTGGTGAGTACTTTTCCAGGGAAGTTTTCTCTTCTTATACAACATGGCCCCTGTGTGCCTATCTTGGGTTTCAATGGACACTTCTGCTGTGTTTCTTCTTGACCTTCTACTCATGTTTACCATTTTCTGATTGAAATTTGTTTGGTATCCCACATCTACTTTGAATTCAATAGTATGAACTGAATGCATCATTTCCCTTGATCTTCCATCTAGGTTACTTGTTTCAGTAAAAGGAAACACATTTGTGCAGTTATCCATTCAGAAAATAAACATTCTCCACATCATCATCCTCAAACTCACCAAAACTCATTTCTTTCCCCTCGTAAATCCTGTTCTGCCCCCTGAATATATTGTAAGTCTATTTGCATTTCATTTCTACTCTCTTAGCTCAGGACACTACTTCTTGCCAAGATTTATAAAACAGATATCTTGGGAGATCAATAGGTAAAGTGCTTGCCATATAAACCTGAGGACCTGAATTCAGATCCCTAGCACCCACCTCAATAACTGAGCATGGTTGTGTGTCTATAATCCTAGTATTGAGGAGGCAGAGACACAAGAATCCAAAGGCTCAATAGTCAACCAGTTTAGAAGAATCCCCAAACTCCAGGTTCCCTTGTCTCAGGAAACGAGGTGGAACGTGACTAAAGAGACTTGATATCACCCTCAGGTTGGCTTTATACACATACATATGCAAACACAGGAAGACACGCATGCATGTGCATACATACAATAAACAAACAAGGTTTCTACAATAACCTCTTGCTTATTCTCCCTGTCTTCTTCCTGATCTACCTTCATATATAATTTTTTTTGTATAAAACTTCTAAATTCTTCTTTTTTCTTCCTTGTCTCAACTTAGCTTGGCCACAAAGATGTCTTTTTCTCTTTTGACACTGGCACATTCTCTCTCTCACCTCTGGAATTTTTCAAATACTGTTTTTTATGCTTAGAAAGACTGCTGTATTTTTATTCAATGGGTGGCCAAATTATGTTTGTCCAGAGTAGAGTACCTTCACCTCACAACAAGCAGATTCTCTGAATACATTTACCTTTTAATGAACAACTTTACCATGGTCAACATTTGGTTGATATTTTATAAACAAAAATCTAAACTGAAACTGGCGTCTGCATATGAACCTGCAAGATTTGTTTTTAAGTCCTGGCAGGAGCATTCAATTCCCTTCTATCACTGGTACTATAGAATAGTGTCCCTGACTGGGGAATGTCACCTTCTTTGACATGGGTGGCACCCTGAAGATGAAGCCAATGCCCAGGGCAGGATGGTGAATACAGTGCAGTGAGTGAAGCACTGTGTGCCTTTAAGCTGGCCAAATCCCTTGAATCAAGCCTGGCACAAATGGAGGGACAGATGTCACTGTCAGATTGCTCCATCATCCTTGATATGACCTACCATGAGATGCTCTAAATTCTTTTCTGAAAGCCTGAGTAATCATTACAAGTTTGGACAGTGAAAAGGAGAAAATAATTTTGTGACTTGGCAATCTCAATGGTATATACTCCACCTGGAATTTCCACACTTCCCGAGAGCATCTGGCTTCTATGTACAGGAAACTGGAAGTAGGCCAGATTTAACAATTCCAGTCAGCTTGCCCGCCTTTCCTGCATCATCCCAGTCAAGTGACACACATTTACTTCTGTTTTAAAGTATAACATGCAGGATAGCTAGGAAATTCTGATATACAACTATCTCACCCTAGAAATGGCAGCATTTTATGGGTTCATGAAATAGGACAATTGAACAGTACATTTAGAACCATGTCTTCAAAATGATAGGTTATGAGATAATAAAATTTCTAATTACTAATCAAGCAAATTTAAGTATTTTAAGTTATGTAACTCATATCATCTTTCTATTTTATTAAATGAGAAACTATTTTAATTTGGTCTAATGTTTTGAGTTGGTGTTATGATAGCTAGATATTCTAAGACAAATACGATCTGAGACATGCAAACCCCACACAGGAAAAAAAGATTTTTTTTTAGTCTGGTACAAGTTAAGTCTTATAAAGTCTAAAATATAATTAAAATGTCAGATAAACACCAATTGTGTGTGTGTGTGTGTGTGTGTGTGTGTGTGTAAAAATATTTTGAAATAATTATGGAACAGAAGATCTCCATTTATTTAAATTTCTCTGAGTTTCATATGTTTACAGGGCTTCATATAATTTTATTAAGAAGTTTGATACTTTAAACTACTTTTATTTATTTATTTTATTAATTTATTTTTTCAAGTTGAAAAATTAACCTTGATCAAAGTCTCCTCCTTCTTCCCCTCCCATTCCCACTCTCCCTTCCTCCCACCCTCTTCCTTCTCCTTGGATGAGGGAAGCCACACATATCAAACCCCCTCAGTTCATCAGTCATATGAGGACTAAGAGCTTCCTCTTGCACTGGGGCTTCATATGGCAGCCCAGTTAGGATAAGGTGTTCCACTAACAAGCAACAGGGTCCATGACTCGCTGCTGGGTGTTTTTCATGGGATAGTTATGCTAGGTTCCTGTCTGTTTGGGTCTGTGGGTTGTAGGATGGTTGTCTGGTGCTATATGGTTAATATCCACTTATAAGAGAGTATATAGCATGTGTATCTTTCTGGGTCTGAGTTAACTCCCTAGCTTTCCTAGATCCATCCATTCGGTTACAAATTGCATGATTTATTTGTTTCTGATAGCTGTGTAGTATTCCATTGTATAAATGTACCATGGGGTTTTTTTTTTTTTCTTGTTTAAGGACATCTGAGTTTTATCCAGTTTCTGGCTATTATGTATAAAGCTGCTATAAACATTGTTGAGGAGATATCCTTTGGGTTTGGTGGAGAATCTTTTGGATATATGCCCAGGAGGGCTATGGCTGAGTCTTGAGGTAGAAGTATTCTCAATTTTCTAAGATATTGCCAGATTGATTTCTGAAGTGGTTGTACAAGTTTGCATGCCCACCAGCAATGGAGGATTATTCCTCTCTCTCCACATCCTCGCCAGCATGTGCTATAACTTGAGTTTTTTGTGTTAGCCATTCTTACAGGTGTAGTTTTATTCTTTCATGCTATTTGTAATGTTTTGGGGAATAAATATTTTAAAGTCAGTTGTTCTATCAAAAGAAACCAATACATCAGAGAGGGGAAATTTAGGAAAATATGTTGAACACTAATAACCAGTATCTATATGAAAAAGTTCTATGTCATTTGCCTGTGTCAACACACTAAATCCTCATACAAACTCATTTAAATTTGTACTTCTAAAATTCTTACTTCTATAAACAGAGAAACTTAGGTCTGTCCCAGTTAAAGTAAGATAAGTGTTTCCCAAGGACACAGCTAGCATATGAAAGAGAAAAATTTCAAACTCAGAAATTCTGGTCTGAAGGATCATGTTTTTAATGATCTTATTGCACAGCTGACTTTCCAAAACACCATGAGAAATTAGCATTTTTAAAAAGAGTTAAATATCCCCCAGGAAATTTGATGCCCAATTACAATAATGACAATTTTTAGACTGTCAAGATCATTATCAGATACATGTAAAGTTTGAGGTCAGCCTGAGCTACAAAAAACCCTGTTTCAAAGACCAATCTTCAAGCACACAACATACACATGGTTGAAGTTTTAAAAGAAATAAACAAAGACTGGCTTAAAGATTAATTATCTAGGCTACCATTTGAGAAAGCTTTCCTGAAATTAAAAACATGGAAACCATTTTGGTCTAATATCCTTACAACAAACTCCTGTTTAACCAACTTAAATCAGTCTGTTATTTATAGCATGCTTATGACACACTGAACCACTAATAGTTTTCTGATTCATTTTCCAGATAGAATAACCGTATGAGCATTATTGGCATGAATAAAATAGTACTCCTATGAAGAAAGAGTAAGAAATAGGATAAAATGAGAAAGGTAAGAAAGAGTAAAATTAAATAAAATACTGCAGAGGGCAAATATGCCAGATATGGTAGCATAGGATGATAATGCCCTCCCCTGGGAAGTAGAGGCAGGAGCCTTAGGAGGTCAAGATCATTATCAGATACATGTAAAGTTTGAGGTCAGCCTGAGCTACAAAAAAAAAACCCTGTTTCAAAGACAATAGTCAAGCACACAACATACATATGGTTGAAGTTTTAAAAGAAATAAACAAAGACTGGCTTAAAGATTAATTATCTAGGCTACCATTTGAGAAAGCTTTCCTGAAATTAAAAAGATGGAAACCATTTTGGTTACTCAGACTACACAAGAATCATGGAGAAACAGAAACCTAACTGTAGCTGAAAATGGATTTACCACTAGCCAGTTGTCTGTGCCAGATTAACTGAACAAACATTTAGTAGTATGTCTGTTTGTACATAACAAATTAATAAATATTAAATGCTGCACTTTAAAATAGAGATCATGTCCTTGCCTCAAATTCCCAAATAATATTCACCACCAACAAACCAGCAAATGAGTTCCAAAAAGTAAAAATTATGCACTCACAGAGTACAAAACTACCTCTTAAAAATAAAATCAACTTGGTTATTTAAACATACCCCAAACAAGGATGACAACAATACACCTGCTAACATGGAAGAGGGACAGCTCCCAGGGTCTCCACACAGAACTATAGGCAACTAAGGAATGTTCAGAGTGGAAAAATAGTCTTCCTCAGGGGAGCATACACCTGTTCGTTATCCAATACTAAACAGTTACCCCCGAAAACATTCACAGAAGTAACTTTATATAGGCTGTATTTAAGTGTGTGGGGGGGAGCAGATGATATTATTGTATTAAAGTCTCAAAAATGATGTAAAAATAAATAACATCAGTACCAACTTAATAAAAGGTAAACAAATATAAACAAACAAACCAGAATAGCCATGTCTTCAGGACAGTCATTGCTGGCCCCAAATTGGGCCTCACCTTCCAGGTGACTGGACTGTGTTATGGATAAACAGAGGACAAGATCTTAAAAGAACATGCGTGCCCTGCTCATGGGTGATATGGGTGCCATTCTGTGTGACTGAGATACCAGTCATACCTCCAGGGTCACTGCTGAGCTTGAAAAGCTTTGAGGGGAAAATGGTGGGGATGAAGAATGACCATTTTAAACAAGGACTAAAGAAGTAAAGTTTCCTGAATTAGCATGACATTAGCATGGGAATGGTAGTTGGAATACATAAATAGAAATCTATGAAAATTTGGGAGCATGAAGAACCACAGGAACTTCTGGAACAGAAACCTT
The DNA here is from genome assembly GCA_907164525.1 of Lophiomys imhausi. Classification (NCBI taxonomy): domain Eukaryota; kingdom Metazoa; phylum Chordata; class Mammalia; order Rodentia; family Muridae; genus Lophiomys; species Lophiomys imhausi. Next base: position 15,992,420 of record CAJQZJ010001969.1, read on the forward strand.
ATGGTCCTCCCTTATCCTCCCTTAACAAATCTCTCTAATTTAAAGTTTGGAAAGTTAAAAAAAAAGTTTGGGAAGTAGTTAAAAAGTATTTTTATAGTTTAATTTTATTCATTCCTAATTAAATTTATTTAAGAAAATTAAAATGCATTTCTCTTTGTCTTTCTGGGTTTCAAATTTAAAGAACTTTTTTTTTAAATCATGTGCAGCTAATACAAGATTGTGGTTGATCTGATGTATGCAATTTTCCTGTATATTTGAGTCTTTCTAAGAAGAAATGTATATGAAAAGACTTTTGTACAATTGATTTAAATTTGTTAAAGATATTTTAAACTTTTGTAACCTCAGATGAATAAATTTGCAACAGTGTAGTGGAGAGTGTGTTTAACTTTAGGTAACTAAGTGACTCCTTTGTTAAAAATGCTTCTTACTTTGAAATAAAAGACACAAATTTGAAACTAGAGAAATGGCTCAGCAGTTGAAAATACATACCATCTTTGCAGAGGATGGGAGTTTAGTTCTGGCAGCTCATAGCCACCAATAACTCCAGCTTCAGAGGATCTGACACCCTTTTCTGGCCCCCATGGACATCTTCACTCACACGTACGCGCACATACGCGCACACACACACATACAAACACACACACACACACACACACACACACACACTTTTGTAAAAGACACAAGTTTAAAATTGGTTGTTTGTATTCTATTATTCAGATTTAAAATAATATGTTTTTTTAAATATATAGCTCAAAATAAATCATAAGGTGCAGTTTCAGAATATATCAAAATAACAACACATAAATCTTACAGTAATACAATGAAAGAACCAGAAAAAGAACTTTAAAAAATAATAATAAAAATGAAGGAAAATTTATGACCAGAAAATTTTGAATAGAAAGGAGAGAAATGTAGAATGCATTCAAAATGTGTTATTCTGTGTCTTCTGGAAGGGCTCAGTCCTTATTAGACAGGAAGTCCATTCTCCTCGTCCCAAAGGTCAGGGCTACATTGGTCCAGGCAGAAAAGGATGAAACACAGGATGAGATCCGTGCTGCGGATATCCCTGAGAGGTGGAAGAAAGAATCCTCTCTACCACAGAGTGTTACAACTCTCTAACCTAAGCAAACAGGAGAGTTAGGGTAGCTCTAACCATCTCTGACATGAAGCGAAAGTTCACAGTTCTCTTAGCTATGCTGCCAGTGCTGGGCTGGGCAACTTCAATGAGCTTGGAACTCCTGCGCCAAGTCAAGGAGCTTCAGGAGTCTGATTTGGTTCAGGCAGATCTGGTGACTGTTTCATGGATAGCCAGCAAGCAGCTACTGCTGTGGATAAGCCCTATGGCAAGCAGTGTGGGCCCAGAAGAAAAAGGAGTTTCAGAGGCAGATTGGGTTACCAGTGGCGGTGATCAAGATGCGAGTCTGGCTAGACACCAGTGGTGGTGGCACTCAGGGTGCTCAGAGATGAGCCCCATCTTAGGTTAGCAGGACGACGCCTGGCTAGGTGGTGCAGCAGTGGGTCAGGAGCCTGGGCCCCAAGCAAGCCTAGCTAGGCAGGCATGTCCAGAAATGAGTTCTTCATGGGCAATAGCCCTTCCTCCTCATGCCCAAAATAAACATCTGAGTTTCAGACTGTCATGGTACAGAGAGAGAGAGAGAGACAGAGAGACAGAGACAGAGACAGAGAGAGAGACAGAGAGAGAGACAGAGAGAGACAGAGAGAGAGACAGAGACAAAGAACTTATTTTGTGAAAAGGGACATTATAAACCTTAGGCAGTGGGAGGTTTTGGAGGTGAATATGTTTAATTCTCTGGGACTAGGAGTCCCAGGGATACTTCATTTGCATGTAGTAGTAGGGTCCTATCATAAGAATGGGAAAGCTATACCTAATTATCCCATGGGCAGCAGGGGTGGGTGATGGGGTGATGCTATGCACTCCAAATGTTAACATGCTCCCAGAGACCTGGTTGCTGTAGACCAAATGAAGCTGTGTTACCTTTCTTGTTACCCATTGTCTCTGATTGGTTAAATAAATGCTGAGGCCTGAGATTGGGCAAAGAGAAAGATAGGCTGGGCAAAGTTTTGTGGACTTCTGGGGCAGACAGAGAAAGTCTTGGGTAGAAGAGAAGAAGTCAAGGAGAAGAAGTCAGAGGAACAGGAAGGAGGATACGCACCATGGGTTTGAGAGAAGAATCTCATTCCATATGGCCTGGAACATCGGCATAGTGTGGAGAATAACAGCCCAAGGGACATATGTATATATGGGGTAATATTTGCAGAATAGAATTATAAACTAGTTTAGATGGGCTAAGATTACACAACCCAGGCCAGGCTTGTTAAAATCTGTCAGGTGTCTGTGTGTGCTCATTTGTAATGGCAGCTTAAGGATTAAAACTGCTGACCAATTAACGGTATTATAAATACTGGTAAATAATTTAATTAATTAAATCTACAGGTGGGGGAAGAACTCCAGTTATGCTTAAAGGTATGGACAAAAGATCACTGGTTGAAAGCCAAGGCACCAAGATATCTCATTAGAATGGGGAGAATATTCCTGGAATCCTAGATGCTCACTGGGCAGCACTTCCCTGAGAGCTATGTGACAATCCTCAGATAGAGGGTATGGAGTCGGATTTCCCAGGTGGAAGAGGGAACCCTGATGAGAAAAGGGATTCTGTTATTTAGCAATGAACTCAGGGGTTTTCTGGTAATGCCAGACTTTGACCATACCAGCAGGATCCAACAAAAATGTATTGATGAAACCATAAAATGACAAGTCACTAACCACAACATGTAAAGAATAGAATGTAATTATTGCATGAGATATGGAACAATAATCAAAAAATATTTGTCAGAGAGCAAACTTGAAGAATTGATTGTTAAAAGAATTTTTCTCATTACTGAGAGAACAAATCTACAGGTAAAGCAGATAATTTTCCAGGAAAACAATGTCTCAAATTGACCATAAGAGAGGTAGAAAAATGTAAAAAAAACTGCCCCAAGGCCTAACAAGAATGATTATGGGAAAGAACCTGCTCTATTTGAGAATAGCAACCTTAAAAACTCAAGAGGGAAAGCCTATCAAGCCTTTAATGCAAAATATTTTCAACTTTCCTAATCTTTTCCAATTAAGACAAAAACAAACAAAAAAAGAAACAAAAAACCCTTTAACTCTTTTGTGAACAAATATAATGTTAAACTCCAACCAATATTTCACAAGAAAAATCTACAGAATAAAAAAAGCCAAGATATAATATTAACAAAATAATTCAGCATATTTTTAAAATACCCTCTTGAAATGGGGTGAAATAGTGGAGTGTTTTGAAAATGATATGGATTAATGCATTTGCTATATTATTAAGAAAATACTTATATGCCCCTTTTCATATATTATAAAGAAAGCAAAAATTCTATTCATGATTTTTAAAACACTCAATATAATAGAAATTTTCCTAGCATAAATTATAACTGACATATCAGCTCAAAAGCAAACATAGTAGTTAACAGAGAAACTTTTCCATTAAAAGTAATAAACACAGACACCAGACATTTTAGTATCAGCCTATTGCCTTTCAGCTCCCCATCACCCTTTAGCATTTGCTTTGAAATAGCTGAGCTGGACCCTTGAAATGTTCTATCAAATAACCAAAGGGGGAGAACACCCTCCCCACCTTCTGGGGATGGGACGTTGTTCTCTTAAAATGACTTCTTGCTGATTTGGGACGTAGTAAACCTGTTTGGGGCCCAAATAAGAATGGAAAAATGGTTAAAAATGTTAATATAATCATTTGATGTTCAGTCCTTTTGTGCTCAGCTATTTTGATGTCCTAAGAAGTTCATAGACAGAAGCTGATCTTCAGAGCTTTACTGAAGATCTGGCTGGAGCAGTCTGTGGAGCTGAACGATCTTAGCGATTTTGAGTTGTTGTGGTTGTAGACTTTTGAGGAAACTGCTATTGAGGAAGTCTGCAAGGCTGGATCATCTGGGCCACTCGTCTTCTTTGGTGTCTGATCTGTTTTCTGCTGAGGTTTCCGTTGTCCAGTTGTCCCTGGATTCCTTGAATGGATGCTTTAAATCTCCTGGAAAGATAAGAACAGAGCCCTGCCCTAATCCTAACTCTGGGACAATTACCTTTTTTTTTGGGGGGGGGGTCAGGTAATATTTTTCCTGGAGCAAATTTGTTTTTTTTTTGATAATATATAAAGTATTACCTTTGCTCTTGTGGTGCGGCTCGAGTGCCAGCCTCTTTCTTAACTGGTGATTTCCAGACAGACATTTATTTAAGCTTTAGCTGTACAGGGTACTACAAACTCTGCAAACCTTTCTTATTTCTCAGTAAAGTGTAAGTGTCATGAAAATAGTGTCTAGTTCGTTTAGCTGAGCACTGTGTTTGAGAGGTAAGAAAAGTAAAAGCAGTTTAAGCCACTCCCAGCATTCATGTTCCTGCATCTCTTATTAATATTCCAAATAAAAAGTTCTTTTTTTTTAAAGTTCTTCAGCACTGAATGCAGTCTAAGAAATCTAACCTCAAATTCTGTTTTTGAAAGTAATTTGATTTGTGTTTTAGATACATTTAATGAGTTTCAGCTCGTGTAACTATAAATTGAAAGTCTGAAATATATTCTCTTGTGCACTACTAAATGCTGTAGCATCTCTCTAGCCCTTTGCTTGATTTAAAATACAGCAGTCGCTTATGTTATAACAGACAAATAATCTTATTATTAAGAGATAAGCTGTCTCTGCTGTTGAAAATTTAAAAACACAGAGTTTTAACAGTTTCTTGTATTAGGGGAAAAGGCTAAAAATTGCCAATTAGAAATATGCCCTAAAAGAACCCAACTAACTGTAATCATAAATCATTTAACTGAACCCCATGAATACAAATACATATTAGACATCAGTGTAAAAATGTTTAAAGAGCCCAAAAGCTAGGGATGGTGGTACATGCCCATATTCAGAGCACTTGGAAGTTGAAGGCAAGAAGGATCAGAAATCAAATCATTTTCAGCTATATAGTGAATCTGAGGCAAATCTGGTCTACCTGATACCTTATTCAATAAAACCAACTAAACAAAATGTAAGTAATTAACTAAGAGACAACCATGTTGATCCACTCTATAATCCCATCACTTGGGAGACAGAGGTGGAAGGATCAAAATTTGAGACCAGCCTTAGCTACATAGTGGTACTCTGTCTCAACAAATTCAAAAAAAAGAAGTATTAATTTGACTTTGCCAAGTTGAAATCTGGCTTTACACCAATATCTATTTTTGAAAAGTTAAATCTCATATTCCGTAAGTCTGTTTGACTAAAGGATAGGGGGCTAGTCATGGACACTTTGCTCTCTCCCACTAGACTGTCGAGGACAGATTCACACCCCCACTTCACTTTCTCTACACGCTACTCTCACATGACCTAGACTGTCTCATCTTGTCTTGGCAACAGCAGCAGGTCTGACTTTGACCTGTAGTTTAAGTTACTACAAAGTTCACTGCAAGTGCCTCCTGCCTTAAGGTGCCTTTCTCTTATATTTTTGGTTGTGAGCCTAGCCTTTAACGGCTGAGCCATCTCTCCAGCCCAAGGTGCCTTTCTCTAGAGCAGATACTTTAGAGTTTATTTTGGATTACTCTCACCTTGTTATTAAATATACATTCGGCACTAGACTTCTGAATTTCTCAAGACTTAGAAATTCTCTTTAGTAAACTCTACCTGTTTTCTTACTGTTTGTTGTCTTCAACTTTACTTCATGTCACATGTATTTATTTCCTTTAGGTCCACAATCTGTTCATTCCTGCCTTTGCTTCTCTTTATGAAAATATATGAGTTTCATCTTCTGAATCCATTAAAGCATGTGTGCATCCTCCATCCTCTTTTGTAAAACTGTGACATTATTTTGAGTAAAGCTTTACATTGTCACTGGGATCCTTTTCATTATTCAGAAATTATTTTGGGTTCATGAATTAGAGAAAAAACTTAAATGGGCATCATGGAGTTGCAGAAAAATCTATTTACATTGGGAGGAGAAATGACCTGAATGTAAAATCAGTTCTATTGACCAGCTGTGTTTCTGTTGACAAGTCATTTTCTGAGCTTCACCAAATTGTTATAAATAATAAATGGAGGAGATGAAAAGCTATTCTGTTGCTTTCAAAAGAAATGGCAGAACTATTTCCACTACTGTTATTTGTATGAAGAACAGAACTTCCGTTACAGTGTTGATGAATAGGATGTTTGTCACAAGGTGTTTAATACGTATATAGGACATATTTCCAGATGCTAGAAAGCAGTGGTTTTAATTTTTTAAAAAGAAAGAAAAATTGGAATTAAATGTAAAACCATGAGGACTAACAAAGTCCACCACAAAATATTGACTTGGATGGCAGTTCTCATGAAGAGAAATTCTCACATAAAAATAATGGCTATTTATTCAAGTGTTTCTCAAAGGAATGTTAGTACCAGTTGATTGCACCCATAGCAAGCTGCAAGGATCCTGCCCTAATTTTATTGTGTTACCACTGATGAAAGATTTGGTTCTATGAACAGGGAGAACTTAATTAGGGTCTTTTCAAAACAGCTCAGATTCTATATATTTTCCTTGTGACCATTGTGTGTGGTATCCATAGGCAACTACATTGAAATTATTGGAGACTTTACACACTGGGGAAGTTTAATAGAAAAGGGTAATGACCAGAAAATGTTAATGAGTTAGAAATAGACTCCTAGCTGATGCAAAATCATAAGGGAACAATTCACATTAGATCTCAATTTGTAGCCAGGCATAGCGGCACACATCTTTAATTCCAGCATTTGGCAGGTGGATCTCTATGAGTTCGGGGCCAGTCTGATCTTCATAGTGAGTTCCAAGATAAAAAGAGCTACATAATGAGACCCTGTCTCAAAAACCAAAACAAAACAAAAGAAAAAACCCTCAAAACTCAATTATTTTGCTATACCATTGTCCAATAATTCAAGAATGTTACATCCAAAGAGTAAAGATCTAAATTTCATGTAAATATTATATCCTTTCCAAAATGTCTTTTATAAAAATTAAATAAACCTGAAGGATTCTGTAATATGTTTTTTTCTAATTTTTCTACGGTTACTTAGCATGCATTATGCCCAACCCAAACCCAAGAGTTAAGATTGAAGTACCAGCAATTAACCATGGATAGCAAAGGTCTGGGAAGCTGATTTCATAGTCTAGGCTTTTGATGGTTAAGCTGTGGCTCACATAATGACTACAGTCCTAAGATTTTCTGCTTCTGGGTGTGGATAAGAGACTACTTCTGTTTAGTCAAATTATTAAATTTCAAAACTGTTCAAAAGTCCAGTATCTTTTGAGTCTCTAGGCTATCTCTCAACTATGATTCTATGCATAAAATCAAAACTAATTGAGTACTTCCCAGCACATGCCTTAGGGCCACATTAAGCTTCCTGGGGTGATTTTTTTCTCCAAACTGTATATCTTAAATACCTTTCTGCCCCACTCACTCTTCTCCATTGTAGGCCTACCTAAGAGTTATCAATAATAACGATTATATAACAGAGTAAATTATGCTATCAGAGAATTTCCTTTCCCAGGAAAATTAGTCCATTACTTTATTTATAAAGTAAATTCTGAGGACATGGGCAGAAAACAGCAAGATTCCTTAACAAAATTACACAAATAGCATCCAGCCAAGTTATGAATACAGTCTGTACTTCCTTATGAAACCTCATGGATCTAGACCTCCACTGTACACATTACTTTCATCAGTATTCTCTTCTAAACCTCTACTATAATGGCCTTTTAAGCTCTGCTTATAGCATTCAACTTTTTTCTAGTCCCAAGTCTCCCATGCTTCTCTAAAATAGCACAGTCAGGTTTTTCTGAGCAACCCACACTCTGGTACTAACTTCTACATTAGTTACTTTTGTGTTATTATGCCAAAGTACCAGGGCTTAAAACAGCTTATAGAAGGGAAAATTTAATTTATGACTCCAAAAGTAAAGTCCAAAATAGCAGGAGAGGCATGGCAGCAAGTGACCAAAGGAAGAATGTAGCTGATCCCATTTCTATTCACTTGCAAGAAGCAGAGAATTAACTGTAAGTGGGACAAGGCCATAAGTAATCAATGCCCACTCCCAGGGACATACTCCTCCAGTAATACTTCATATCCTAAGAGTTCTATAATCTATCCAAACAACACCACCAACTGGAAATACAAGTTTCAAATACATGAGCCAATGAGGATAATTTCAAAGTTCTAGATTGTGTGTGTGTGTGTGTGTGTGTGTGTGTGTGTGTGTAAATATGACATGTGAATGGGGCATGCATGCCATAGCATATATGTGAATGTCAGAGGACAACTTTTTGGGTTTGTGTGTGTGTGTGTGATTGGATAAGAGAAAGCAAAGGCTTAACAAATGTTTGGAAGCCAATTAAAGGAAGTTGTATTTCTCAGACAGATAATTAGGGCTAGAGGATGGAAACCTAATATATTCTATCTTCTCATGCTAAACTGACGAAAGCAGAAGCAGTAAATTGATATGTGGTCAAGAAGTTCTACCATGTCTAAGTCAAACTGTAGAACCACTGGATACATCATGCGCACATTCAGGAAAATGCTGGATTCTTGGCTCCACAGGTTTGGTAGCCAAAGGCTTAGGGTGGACCAGAATCTGGTATTTTGCTTAGAGACAGATGCTCTATGGAGCATCCTTTGAAAAACAGTGCTAAGCTGTAGGGCAGATCTATCACTTCCTGCTAAAACAAGAAAGAGATCTGGTTTGAAGAGTAAAATGAATGAAAATAACTCTGAAATATGAAATGTAAATTTGCTCCATTTGCAGAAATTGCCAAAGTTTTAGAGGCACCACAGCTGTGTTTTGCATATTTATAAGCAGACACTTGAGTACCCGGCCCATACTCAGTTGTTATTTACTCATCGCGTTTGATGTTCTGCCTCCTGAGAACTTCTCTTACAGGTTCATACATGGTACATCCACAGCTAAGACGGTGAATACAGACATTGGCAACAGATTGCGTACCATCAGATTCAGGGTGCAGCAATAAAAGTGTGGGCCTGCACAAGTTCTTAAACCTCATTTTATGTCGGATGTGTCATCTGTAAAACAGAGAGAATCCTTAGATGATGCAGACAATTCAGACGGGTGATTATTTAATATGATATAATGTTTCTAAAAATCTCCTAAAATGTCATAAGTCTTCAAAGTTTACTCATAGTTGTCACCCAGTAGATATCCACTGGGATAAATTAGTTTGAATGAACTGTGACAGCACATTTGGGATGAATGCAAGGCATTATTATTTAATCTAAAATATGAACTGATAAGGAGAGTGAGGCAAAGAAAGAAAATAAAGCTAACATCAGGGGAAAGGCTGTTTTTATCTTTAGCAGTATCAACCCCAGCTTATTTTAGTATTTTCCTTGACTCCAGGCATTTTAATTTTTTTTCTAAATATATGCCCTTATTTTAGGGGGGAAATAATTGACTAGAAAATAACTAGGTAAATTAGGAAAAAAACTTGTGGCTGGCCTTCTCTTTTCCTTGAATTTATGTTTTCTTTTTCTTTTCTTTTTATCTCCTTTCCTATTAATGATTTCTCCCTTGAGGCTGTGGTTGAATAAAGCATTCTGCCCCAGCTTCATCATGTGCTCTCATGTACCCAAGCATATCCCCTTCAGTTTTGTGACTGAATGTTCAGGTACAGAAAAACTTAAGTTTTGGAGCTGGGATTGAATATTAGGTACCATATCATGAAAAAAAAAAAAAAGCTGGGGAGAAGGGCCTTCAGCTTTGAAGCCTACCTTTCAAGAGAGGTGATCAATTAACATTAACAAGAGAAATCAAGTTTTCTGTTAAAACAAAAGCTAGTGGTAAGGCTGTAAGTAAAGATGTCTCACGATTAAATAATGGGAGTTAGGGATGGCAGAAGAGCTCAATGACTAGCACTGTTTTGCAGGACATATATAATTAGTGCTACCTTCCTGCTTGGATCTAAATTGGCTCAAGAATTCTAATAAGATAGAGCATTGATGAGTCTTTTTTGTTGTTGTTTTTGTTTGTTTGTTTGTTTGTTTTGCAAGACTGGGTTTCTCCATGTAACAGAGCCCTGGCTGTTCTGGACTCACCTTGTAGACCAGGCTGGACTTGAACTCAGAGATTCGCCTGTCTCTGCCTCCTGAGTGCTAGGATTAAATGCATGCATTACTATGCCTGGCTTGATGGCTCTTTTAAAGAGTATGTGAATACCATGGATTTTGTTGAGTGGAATAGAATAGAATCATAATCATTTCTACCAAGCAACATTCCTGTGTCAAAATGTGATTCAGAAAATAAATAATCATTTTTGCTCGGTAGAACAACAAATGGGGTTTGCAGTGAAGACAGCAACCATGGAGATAGGTGTTAGGAATGAAAGCATATCCGTACCTTGACACTATGCGCTTCATAACTTCAGATGCTTTTAAGAACTACTTCAGTTGTTTTGTTTAATAGAGTAATAATTAATTCCTTAACTTTTTTAATTGAGTAGAAAAGTGAATTGCTGGGAGGAGGTTTATAAGAGAGAAATGCATTGTAAATGTTATTGTTTATTAAAACAGAGATAAAATATAAGACTAAAGATGATGCCTGAAGGACCTTTTATCCTAATGCTTGTTGTTTAGATGGCAAGTTTTGTCTTAATTTTATATCAGACATTAAAGCTAGGTCTGGAGAGATAGTTCAAAATTTAAAGGCACTTACTGGCTCTTCCAGAGGACATGCATTCAGTTCTCAGCACCCAAATTAGGCAGCTCACAACTGACTATACCTCCAGCTTTGGGGATCTGATGTCTTCTTCTAGCCTCCATGGGCACCCACATACATGTGGCATACATATACACATACATGTTTATTTAAATCTTTTAAAGAAATCATTAAAACATCTATGTTTTAGACTATAACAGTACTCAAATATAAATAAAATATATATTACATTAATAATTGATAATAAGTCTAGGTGACATTTTATATAGATATTTCCCTGTGTTTTTTATTTCTTTTTTAGCATTCAATATTTTTTCTTTACTAAAGCCTGTTCTTTTGTATTCACACAGTAGTTTAAAAAATTGACTATAACAATTCAAGGAGAGCACTAACCTTTATGATATATTACTGTAAGGTTTGTCTCTTGGCAAGATGCAGGAATGGTTCATATTAATGAGAGCATGACAGTTTTGAAAGAAAACCAGCTCATGGCATTATGAATCATGAGGCTCTAAAACATTTATAAATGAATGAAAAGGCTTGGGTCTGACATGAATTATGAGGCTCATTATGGCACTGTAATTTCTCCAGCAATGCCTCAGAATGGCATGACACTTCCCAAAAAGAGTGGTTAAGACTTCCATTACATTATTTTTCTTCTGGTAATTGGCTATGGTCAAGGAAGAATGTGTTTGTATCCCTTGGGTATTGGCAACATAGGCTTTGCAGGTAAACATTTCCATCAGCAAACATACTGTAAGACTACTTCCCTTCATGGGCCACACTTTCTTATTGACCTTCAAGAAATAGCAGGCTCTAGGGCAAAGATAGTATTTCCAATTTTTCCATTTCTTAAGACAGAATTCGGATAATGCTCCTGTTATCTTGCCCCTGACTCAGGCTGACACCAACTCAGTGAAATTAATAAAGCTATTTCCAAAATTAAAAAGATCACAGATTATTTAGTTAATTATAAGAAAGTGAGAAGGAAAAAGTAATAAATATGAATTACATATAAGTGCAAATATATGTGTTCTTTAGTATTAGCATATCGTAGGTTTCCACTCCCTCAATGAATCCCAGGCTAACCACTTCACTAATTGGGTAAATTGAGGAAGAGGACCCTGAAATAAGCAGAAACCTACATTATCATTCCCAGGAATATTCTGTAGTGTTGTCTAGGTTTAAAAAATTATCAAAGCATGTACTTAAGCTTTGATAGTAAATGTGTTAATTTTCAGATTTTCTATTTTTTAATTCTCTCTCTCTCTCTCTGTGTGTGTGTGTGTGTGTGTGTGTGTGTGTGTGTGTGTGTGTGTGT
>CAJQZJ010001969.1:16017350-16123532 GCA_907164525.1 Lophiomys imhausi
AGAAGAAAGCATGAAGCCTTATTTAAGGTGAGACTGCAATAACCAACTACCCTGACGAACCTGCATCTGAGAGATCCAGAAAAAGGACTGCTAAGTGTGTTAAAGAATCTACAGCAAAGACTGTGTTCCTGATGACTGAGGACCTGCCCCAAAGACTGTGTCATTCTAAAAGGTTATGAAAGTAGTTGTTATAATTATCAATAGGTTTAGTGGATAGGTTAAAGGGGTTGTAGGAATTTATAGGATTAATAGTTAAGAAATTGTTGGTGTTTGTTATAAGTGAATTTAGTAATAAATAAATAAGTGTTAAATAATAATTTAAAAGTTCGGTTACAACAATCCACAAACCTAGAGAATCTAAGTAACAAAGAAAGCTCAGGCAGGAACACATGAATCTCCCTGGGTGGAAAACAGAATAGACATCATGGATGGATGGAGATTCGTGTCTTGGTGGGGGTAGGATGTGTATACAGAAACAGGAGGGATTAGGTTTGGGGAGGATAGAGAGACAGAGTACTGGGAGAGACAACTGGAATCATGTAGGGGGAATATCTCTGGGACAAACTAGAAACCTAACACAATGGAAACTCCCAGGTGTCTATGAGGGTGACGCTAGCTAAGACTCCTAGCATTGGGGGATATGGAGCCAAAACTAGTCATCTCCTGTAACGATGCAAAATTTCCAGTGGAGGGATTGGAACACCAAACCAACCACAGAACCTTTGTCCAGCCTTCAAGATGTGCTTGGGTAAAGGTAGTGCAGAAATTGTGGGACTGGCCAACCAATTACTGGTCCACCTTGAGACCCATGCTATGAGAGGGAGCCTTTCCCTGACATTGTCTGACCCAGAGGCTGGAGAGCCCAGAGACCTAGAATGGAAAATATTCCTGGTATAGATATTCTGCTCTACTCACAGACTGATGTTTAACCCAATTGTCATCAGAGAGGCTTCACCCTGCAACTGATGGAAACAAATGCAGAGACTCACAGCCAAACATTAGGCAGACCTTGGGGAGTCCTTTGGAAGAAAGACTGTAGGAGCCAGAGAAGTCAAGTGCACATCAAGAAAACAGAGTGAACCAAACACAGCTCATAGGGGCTCACAGAGATTGAACTGAAAACCAGGAAGCCTGCATAAAACTTATCAAGCCCTCTGCTTATCTGTTACAGTTGTGTAGCTTGGTTTTCTTGTGGGGCTCCTAACAGTGGAAGCAGAACCTGCCTCTGACTCTTTTGCCTGCCTAGTTTTGGAACCTCTTTTTTCCTACTGGGTTTCTTTGTAGAGCTTCAATATGCAAAGCAGGTACCTACTCTTACTGCAACTTGATATGCCATGGGAGGCCTACCCTTTTCTGCTGAGAAATAGAGGAACAGTGGAAGGTGGGCAGGGGCAGGGAAGGACTAGGAGACAAGGGAGGGGAAACTGCAATTGGGGTTATAAGAAAAAGACAGAAAATAAATGTATTTAATATAAAAAAATATACCAATCATATTTATAATGACTTCGTAAAACTAAACTTACTTTCTTGAAGGATGGGTCTCACATGTTTCTTCAAGAATAACTCTAATTTCTTCCCAATACCTATATCTTCCTAAAGTTACATGTTGCAGTCTTAATTCTTAATCTGTGAGAATGTAATTTTATTTATAAATAGAGTCATGTCAGTCATTAAGTACAGATTAACACTAGGATGGGCACCAAATCCAATGATTAGTATGTTTCTGGAAAAAAGAAAAACATTTGGAAAGCCATTTATGCATGCATACTGAGAGAATGGCTTGGTGAGCATGAAGGCGGAGATCAGATAAGAAACACTCATGTGATAAGAAAATGAAGCTGCTGAAGTCTGAATGATGACAGTGAAAAGGCAGAGCAAAAAATCTTCTAGGCAGAGGAAGTAGAAGAGGCCAAGTCTGTAAGGAAGGAATGCACTAGGTACTTCAGGAACAAAAAGCTCCATGATGAGATAGTAAGTTGGGTGGTGTCCTGACTAGTTTTTATATCTATTTGATGCAGTCTAGAGTCATCTGAGATGAGGAAACCCTAACTGTGAAATTGCTTTCATAAAACTGGACTGTCGGCAAGCCATTTGGGTATTTTCCTAATTATTGATAGCATACTCCTAATAATGGATTTGGGAGGCCCAATCCATTGCAAGTGGTATCATCAGTGGTCTGGTGGTGCTAGTATCTGCAAGAAAGCAGGCTGAGCAAAGTTAAACTACAAAGAACAAGGCATTAAGAACACTGCTCCATGGTCTCTGCTTCCTGACTCCAAGTTCCTGTGTTGAGTTCCTGCCCTAACTTCCTTAGATTATGAAATTTTGTGTGGAATTCTAAGCAAAATAAATCCTTTGAGTCCAGGGACAACTGAACAACTGAAACTTCTGAAGAAAGGGTTCAGACACCAAAGAAGACAAGACAAGTAGTCCAGATGATCCACCCTCACAGACTGTCTCAATAGCTGTTTCCTCAAAAATCTACAACCAGAACAGTTTCAAAACAGGTAGCTAAGATGGTCCAGCCTCACAGACTGTTCCAGCCAGGACTTCAGTAAAGCCCTGAACTTTCCCATCCAAAGTTCAGCTTCTGACTACAAATTTCTCAGGACATTTAAGTAGCTGAGCACAAAAATACAGGGCAACAAATGTTACTATTAACTTACTTAATCACTTTTCAATTTTTATTTGGGCCCCCAAACAGGTTTCCTACAATCCAAATCAACAGGAAACAATCTTACGAGATTGTTGCCTCATTCCCAGAAGGTGGGGTGGGTGATTTTTTTGATCATTTGATGAGTTATAGATGTTTGTTGTTATTTAGGGGGATTGATTACAAGTTGTTAAGTTGTCTTGTTAAACAAGATTTAGGGGGTTAGATGCAGAGATTTCTCTCTCTCTTTTTCTCTATTCTTCTTGCTCTCCTATGTAGGAGGTAAAGACTTAAAATGAAAAAGGGGGATATAAACACAACATAGTAATGATAAAGAAAAAGGGGTATATTCTTAAATCTGCTCTTATATCTTTGTATATTGATACAAAATTAAGGTTATATTTGGCTACATTGGTATAGATCTTTGTATATTGATTCAAAATTAAGGTTAAATCTTTTAAAGTATTGTACCTATGTAATTCTTAAAAATAAAATGTGAAGTTCTACGCCTTTTGGTAGCAACTGTCACAAACTGTTTAGGATAATTAAGAAATGCAAAGAATAGTGGTTCAAACTTGTCATTTTGTTGGCTAATAATTTAGTGTATCACAGATTTTTTTCTAAGTTAATCAGATATTAAGATGCGAAGAGACAAGAAACATTTGCTTATTCAAATATATGGAGATGGGTAGATGGTCTTCACAAACCTCAAGAGATCTGTAGAATATGACATTTAAAGATGTTTTCTTAATTTAAGATTTTTTTATATTGAAACATGTCAGCTCCTGATAGCCCACCCCCCATTCTACTTCAAGTAGATGATGAACATCAAGGAATCTCCATTGGAGATGGCCACATCATTAGTGGCAAGCCTGTCACTGGGCAAGAAAAAGCCCTTGCTTGAACTGTAGACAGAATGCTGTCTGAAAAGGACAAAACTTGGAAGCAGGTAAGTCGACAGCCTAGCTCTGCCAAGACAGGGTGTGAAAGTCCTTCATAATTCCTGCTTTACAATTAATATCATCAGAGATTCTGGGCCAAAAGGTGGAAGATAGATGCTCCAATGTTATAGAGAGAAATTGAGGACTGTTCAAGCAGCCAGTTGTCAGTTATTTCTTTGTTTTGGAAGCTGCTGGTCTGCACTTCCTGTTTATTCAGATTTATCTGTCCTTCCCAGTTCTCTGATGTGATTGAAGACTAGATAGATATAGTCTCACAGTTAAATTTTAAGTTGTTTAGGAATTAAAAGGATGTTATAGATCTAAAAAGATATTTCCAAGTTGGTAATGCAAGTTAGGATGGAAGATAAATGAAGTTTTTCTCATCCATATAAATCATAAAATTCCAATATGAGGCACCAAAAATATAATGTTCTCAGACAATCACCTTGGTGATTTCTTGGGGGTTTTGTTGTTATTGTTGCTTACATAATTAAATTTTTTTAATCTCTAAATGTCAGCTCTGTCAAAGCTTTAGTGGAATTTCTATGGTGACTTCAGCTAGTTTATAAAAAGAGATGAGGTGCTTTGCATGGGTTATTACAAAGGCACAGTCTCATTAATTAGTACACAAAGTCAAGAACCTGGAAATACAATGTTAATTTACTTCTTGTAGTTAAATGCCATTCAATTGACATTGGTGTCGAACCCACTGCAATCTTCTTTACTCCCTTGCCCTTCACTCTGATGACCTTCAGAGGGAAATCAAAAGCTAAGTTTTAGATTAGTTTTCTAATCATTTTTAAAGGATATAGTGAATAATTCCTTCCTGGGCTTGGACTCCTGTAGGTATTCAACTACTGAACATATAGCATTCTAATTTCCTTTGCACAATGAGTTCTGCTTTCTAATAATAAGTTACTGCCAAAGACTAGAAAAAAAGTTCATCTAATATAATGCATTTAAAAATAACTTTTCATGTAAATTGCTCATAAAAAATTGATTTTTTTTCTGTAAGTGATACCTTTAAATTAGAGGTGATTATACTTGGCATATGGGTATAGATTATACTCTGTCTGTCTTAATTCAAATTCAGTACCTTTTTCCCATATTTACCCTACATGTGTGAACATGGGAACTTTTCATAACTGTTTTGTGTTTTAATTTATAATCTGTATCAGTACATAGACTATTTCAGAAGATTGCTGAAATGATTGATATATTACCAAGTCTCTCAGAACCTTGCTTCTTATGTGTCATACTTTGTATAACATGAAGAACTCAGAGTTAACCTAACTCTGGTGAGTCTTGAGAAAGACTTCTGTGTATGATTCATAAGAAGCAAGGATCTGAGAAACTATGATAATTTTGAAGTTTCTTACAAATTAACAATTATAATGAGGTTGACTGCTTAGTTCTGTTGTAAATGGACAAAATGAAGAAAGAAGAGGATGAACTGAGGGATTCTGATGCCCAGCTCAAAAGCTTCAAGAGACCTGAAAACCTCTACATGTGCCTTGAAAGAAATTCTTATCTCCTGTCTCTGTAACACAGACACTGTTGCAAATCAAATGCAGAATGTCATTGTGACTTGGCTGAACGACAAGTTCAACTCCCAGGCTCTCCGTGTCTGGTTTTAATGTGAGAACATTGGTTGAGAAATAGTAGAAACCTATAAATTTAAATGGAAATATTTAGAAAGATCCTGATGAAACTGATGATACTTAGCCTCTAAATCCCAATACCTTCATGTGGCTTTCAGAGGTGTTTCTCTCATAGTAGCATCTTCTCTGTTCCTGTGTTGGGGATTAACCTCCATTGACCAAAAAACAAAACAAAAAACAAACAAACAAAAACAAAAAACTGTAGTATCTACTCTACTCTTCTGAGCCAGTAACCATATAGGATAATACTGAATCTTGGGATTAATTCACCACTTCTCTTTGCTTCAAGATTTACAGTTAGACACATGTCCCAGAAGGTCACTAAAGGTTAGGTAGAATATATGGAATATGAATAAGTATACAAAACTATCAAATAACTATTTGATGTTAAATAGTTAAATAGCTATTTAACTATTTATACATGTGGAGATAAGTCTGAGAAACCTATACAGGAGTAGACACTAAATATGTGTAAAACAATGGTGGAAAAGATGTAAAGTTAGGTCAGTCCAAATTCATGGTTATAAACTTGGGGCCACTAAGTAGAGATGCTGCCTTTAATGTTACAGCATTGGAAAGTAAAAAGGGCTCTAACACTTTGATTGGATTCTTGACTGGAACATACACCAAAGGTGGCCCACAGTGAATTGGAAATACTTTAGTTCAGTTTAAAGGAAAATTCAGTAGTGGGAGAGATAAAAAAATTTTAGAGTGGATTTGTCGTTTGAGCATTTTCATTTGTACTTGTGAGTTCAGAGTCATCATTATATGAATGATAACTTTGTGAGAGGAGCCTTGGCTTACTTCAAAAGCTCTATAATTATTTTCAATAAGACAGACCATCCTGTGTGGCATCCTCACTCATCAGATCCTGAGACATGAGAGGCAGAGTGGTGGTGCTCAGTCACCAAAGCATAGTTGTTATGATGGAGGAAAGAGTCAAGGCAGCAACCACACTACCTGACTCCAGCAGATGTACTGCATCAGCTACTATTTGTGCACGGTGATTCTAAAAGTGGAACTTTAAATTAATGGAGACAGGTGGATAATAGAATATTTATATCAGTTGCCAAATATGTATGGACTGGACTTGGGAATGTATGTTATACCTTATAATTTTCATAATTGTGGCCTAATTATTAAAAAAAGAATTATGAGTTCTGGGAGAAGAGGGAGAGGGAGGGAAGGTGGGGCAGAGGGGCAGTAAAGGGAGGGGACTGTGATAGAGATGTAACTGGAAGTAATAAATACACATTTTTTTAAAAAAGAGAAACAGACAAGAAGCCTACTAAGTTCTCAGCTGATCTGTATATACAGAAAAGTTCTAAGTTGAGTAAACAAAAGTGTGACCAAAATCACAAAAAGCTGAAAGTAGGGGACTCTCAATCAATTTCTAATATTTTGCCATTTTATAGACCTATCACACTCTAAATGCAAGGGAGAATGGTATTCCTTTAAAATGGATCTTGGCATGCTGCCAACAGAATTATACTGTTAATCTCTCCCTCAAATTTCCCCCAAAGGGATCTATGATTTTTTACCAGGGCAAATTTATGAGCAAATTTCAACTAATGAGACCTTCAGGAGTTGAGCTCTAAACTCATACTCATTTCAATAGTTAAAAATATGACTGTGGGTTGTAGTAAGTTCACTACTCATAGCAGTAGCATGTGAAGTAAAGGCAATCAATGGAATTGTAGTGTAAATCCATGTATAATGGATTCTGTGAGCACCCAAACACATCCTGTAGTATTTTCTCCAGTTCAGGAAGCCCTAGTTAGGATCAATATATTCGGAAACTGGAAGGGCCCTCACATTCATTCCATAACTTGTTGAGTAAGGACTTCTATTGTAGGAAAGGCTAAGTAGAAGCTTTACTTAGATATTAGTCAACAAAAATCAAGACTATGTTCATGGAGTGATGGCAGTAACTACTGTCACCATCAAGGTCACAAAAGATGCAAAGTGATGATTCTCATTGTATCTACATTCAAATTGTCTTCTGACCCTTTGCCAAGACCCTATCATTGAATGACCTTGCAGGTCTTTATGGTTTTGCTTCAAAATGTTGATATCCCCTGAGGATTACTGTTGTCCTTTTGTGAAACATATAGTGGCTTGATACTGTGCTTTATGAGAGTCTAAATTCTTAAAGATAGGTCAAGTTTCCATGAAAGCTGGGCCTCTTCTTGCGGGCTATCGGTGTTCTGTGAATGGTATGTGGTAAAGTATTATATTGGGACATATGAGTCACCATTCTATCATCAAATGGAAGTGCTATGTTAATAGGTTTAAGCAAGCTTTGAAGGCACATGTACATGAATGAATGACTCTACTACACATGATTTCTTTGGTGCTACAATGTCCCCTTTTTCCTACCTTATCTCTATGGCTTCTTTGGAAATTCCCTATGAACAGTTGATAGAGGAAGGAAATTACACCAAGGAAATTGTAAAAGTGCAATTCTCACGTATACCTACACACAGTGATGATGAATTACATCATGCAGTGGTGAAGGAAGGTCTCTTCAGTAAACAGAACACTCAGCTGTTCATTTTGTGTTAAAATAGAAATAGCTGAGAATATGATCATAAAACCAAATTATTTGTTGATTGTGATCAATGGTTTGGCAGATGTCTAGTGATATAGAATGAACATGATTGAAAAACAGATGACGAGAGAGTTTGGGGAATATGAGTAAGTGTAATCCTCTCTGAATGGGAAAAACCTAAAAATAATATTCCTTTTCCCATATGAATATTCACCGATGACTGACCTTTCAGATGACAATTTTAATATTAAGTAGCTGGATGGCTTCTGTGAATATCAGTCAGATTCTCTCCACATTCATTGCTGTCACTATATGAGGGCTCATCAGCAAAGTGGCTACACAAGTGAGGATGGATCTTATGAACAGACACAGCAACATGGACTTGTATTCACCACAGCTTTCCTGGTTACAGCCACTGCTGAGTGACAAATATGTCAACAGCTGAGAAAAATACCAAGTCCTCAGTATGGTACCACTCTTCAACCTGATCAGTCAGCACTTGGTAGCAGTCTGATTACACAGAGCATTTCCATCTTGGAATGAATAACATTCTTATGGAAAGATACTTGATACATATATGCTATCTGCATGAAATGCTGCTGCTAGAGTTACCCTCTAGGAGCTTTTTAGGTGACTTTGTCTACTGACATGTATTCCAGATAACATGAATTGCAATCAAAGCACTCACTTTGTAAGAGATTCCTTCAAACTCGGACTCAGACTGGAGTTCCACCATTGATCCCCCTGGTTCTCTCAATGGAAACACTATGGTTCTCATGGGTGTTCACTTGGTCAACTGCAGATCTGGGAGGTTTCAGTTTCCATAATTACAAAAGTCCATTCCTCATAGTAAACAGTGCCTCTGGGATGGGGATGTGGGTGAATGGTATAGTGTCTTACATGTGAATGGGCAGGACCCCGTGTTCAGTCCCTAGGACTGTAAAATCAATAATGCCATAATTGTGTGTGTGTGTGTGTGTGTCCTGATGGTTCTGTTTGTCTGTAGACCTGTAACTAGTAAGATAGAATCATATATTACAAATAGAGAACATAAATGAAATACTAAAACACTTAATAATTGCACTTACCTAAAATCAATTTGAAATATTCTTTCTGAAGCCTGGGGGGGGGGGTCATTTAGAATTAATGGAATAACTTGTTGTTAAAATGGAACTTTTTGTGTGTCAGTATTATAACAGAAAAGAACAAAGTGCTCCAGAAGCGAAAGTACAAGGGGAAGCCACTGTGTGCAATCATGAATTTGTAACTTGAAGCATAATGGACCGTGAAGCAGCTTCTCATGTACTACTTTTTATTAAGTTTTATCATGACTGTCTGGACTAAAAGAAAGAATACTGTGGACTTTTTAGTACAGCAAATGTTCTTTAGAAGGAATTTAAGTTTTGTTATGAAACAGTAAACTGAGGTGAATCATCTTTAGTGCCATCACAATCACTAATTATAGTTCTAAAGGCACAGATGACAATCAGCAGGGTGGACCTGATCAAAGGGATGTCTTCTGTGAAGTGGGAGATGATATGAGCAACATTGGCAAGGCTGACTTCTACTTTTCATTTAAAGATGAAGCAACAACGCAGACAAAAAGCCACCCTGATTCCCAATGCGCGCGGTGGGCATCGACCCGCTGTAAGCCCTGTTTCTCATAGGGCACAACACCACAATGCTGTGGTGGGGACACAGATGGGGTCTGCATATGCAGCCCCATTTCTTCAGCTGTTTTCAGCTGTGGGAATGTGAAATATGGGAGTTCTCCCAGTATGCCTTTCTTTATCATCTTGTGTTTGATGATCTTTTTTGTTGTTTTTGTTTTTCCAGTGTCTTTAGAGCAGTCATGAGAGTATAAGGGTGCGCTGGCTAGTGCACCCAAGTGCAGGCCAGAGGAGGTTACTGGATGCCTTCCCCCTTTGCTTTTTGCCTTATTGTCTTGAAACATGGTCCCTCACTGAACTAGAAGCCTATGGAACTAGGCTGGGTAACCAGGAAACTGTCAGGCTCTACCTCTGTGCTGAGATTGCAAGTATGTTCAGCCATGTCTGACTTTTAACATAGGTGCTGGGCATTCAAACTCAGTTTCCCTGCTTATTGAAATGCTTCATCACCAAGCCATCTCCCCAGTCCCTCCACCTTCTAATACTAATTGATGATTGTTTACTAAATGAACATTTTTTAATATTACAAACATAGTTTTCTCAAAAGAAAATAATTAAGGTTTGCTTTCCTTTTTTGTTCGCTCCTGTTATTTTAAGGCACCCATTATAATGCAAAGCCAAATAAGTGGACTCCAGCTAAACTGAAATGGACCACATATTTAAAAGAACAGGAATAATCTGTGAAGAAATTCTGCTTATTAAATGACATTTTATATTTTGAGATCATAATATAATTACGGAAAGGCATCCAAGTGCCTGGCCTGTGCTGGCTAGCCCACAGCAGTTGGAATAAAGACAACCAAGCACCCACCAACACTGGCCCAGGCAGCTGAAAGAAACACACCTAAGCACCTCTGGAAGGCTCCATCAAGATGGATGAACAAGTGTTGGAGAAATGAGAGAGATGGAGTACATGGTTAAAAGAAAGTAAAGCAGAGGGCATCATGCACTGTAGAGAACAGTGGAACTGAAGACTCATCAGTGTTGAGGAACAGGCAGATATGAAGATGTCATGAGGAGGTCCTGTGCCTGTTTGCATCCAAGGGACCGAGTCTGGGTCCATAGTCCTGCTGCAGATGGGGTGTTGATGTCCAAGGCCTGTGTTACCACCAAAGGCCATACAAGATGTCCCTGGTCTGGAACCTTGCCTGAGGCACTGTGTTGAACTGGCCCTGCCCTTCACCTGGGCAGCAGACTAGAACTGACCCTGGCCACCATGGGGGAGCAGGTGAACTGTCCAGAGAGTGTGAACATGGGAAAGTTGGCCCTACTCCTAGTCTTCCTTGAGATGGCTTGGCAAAGGGAGAGATGCTTTACAGCACCCCTCACCTACCCCTTGCTGCCTGCTGCACGTGAGCGAGCTTGTCCTGAGGTCATGAGAGCAGGAGAGCTGACCCTGTCCCTCATTGGCTGCAGCACTCAGGAAGTGGGCCCTTCACTTTGCCTTGGGCAGCAGAGTGGAGCTGACCCTGGTGGTGAGGTGTTGTTGAGCTGGCCTGAAGGCAGGGGTGAGAGCAGGAGAGCCATCAATGGGCAATGACCCTGCTAATTGCAGGCTGCAGGATTGAGCAAGCTATCTGGGGCATTGCTGGAGAGCTCGCCCTGGTGGTGCAGGTGCAGAAGAGCTGGCAGGCTGACCAACTCAGCTACCTCCTAGTCACCATAGAGAAAGGGCACGTGAAAGGGCCATTCCTGCAGATCCAAAGCAACAGGATCTCCATGACACAGGGCAATAACAGGATATCCACATGCAATCCCTGTGATTATCCAGTACAGATAATGTAGCAGAAGCCGGAGATGTTAAAACAGACCCATGACTCATTGCAATGAACATTTGCAAGTAAAGATGTGTGGGCAAAGTAGTATACTGTGTGACATACTATAGCTTCTACAAGGTATTTTATTCTCTTATATATATATAATTTCCCTCTTCTCTCTCCTCCCTACAAACACTCCCATGTAATTCCTTCCCCTGCTTGTAATATTTCAAACCCATGTCCCCCTTTACTTTAATTGTTACATATGTACACATGTGTGCACACAGACAAACATGCACACATGTTCCTAAGGGCACAAATACAACCTATTGAGTCTGTATAATGTTACTTTTGTGTGTGTTTTCTGAGCTAAACATTTGGTATTATTCACACCTGGAAAGTATTATTCTCTTCTCTGCTTGCAAGAAAACATAATACATTTGTCTTTCTCTTCCTGGCTTACTTCACTTAATATCTTTTAATCTATCCATGGTTTGGCAAATATCAAAAGTTCATTCTCTTTGATAACTTAATAATATTTTACTGCACATATGTCTATTTAACATTTTCATTATCCTAAATAATATCCCATTGCCTATATGTTCTCTTTTGTTATCCAGTCACATATTGATGGATACATATAGGCTGATCCCATGTCATAACTATTATAATCATTTCTGTAGTACTTACATGGATTCAGAAATCACTTCAATATGCCAGTTTAATTTGCTTTATATTTATACCCAAAAATAAGATTTCAGAGTCACATGGGAATTCTGTTTCTATGTTTTTTTGTTTGGTTGATTTCCTTCCTTCCTTCCTCCCTCCCTCTTTCCCTCCCTCCCTCCCTTCCTCCCTTCCTCCCTTCTTTCCTTCTTTCCTTCCTTTTGGAACATCTTTGCTAGTTTTTATAATAGATGTAACTTATTTGTATTTCTATTAATAATGCATTTCTGCATGCTTGCCAGTAATTGCTGTTTTTGCCTATTGGATAATAAGTATTATAAACAAGGTAGAAAAATATCTCTCTGGTTTTGATTTTGATTCCCTGATGATTAGTGAAATTGAATTTTTTATAAACTTGTTCTGCACTTGTACATTCATTTTTGAGATAACAATGTTTAGATAATTTGTCCACTTGAAAGTCAAATTACTGGGATTAGAGAAATAGCTCAGTGTTTAACTCAATAGCTCACTTGTTGCTCTTCAGGAGCATTCAATTCTCAGAGCCCACATGATAGCTCACAACCATCTGTAACTCTAACTTCAGAAGATCTGACACCTTCTTTTAGCTTCTGGAGGACATCAGACACACATGTGATATACAGACATCTGAGCAGGCAAAGTGCACATGCACATGTGTGCATGCACACACACATATAATATATTAAATCTACTCTATATAATATAGTATATTAATATATATCATTGACATCATTGATTGCAATGTCTCCAGCTTTGTTCTGTTGGGTGTAGCATCATAGCAGTAGTACAGAGTATGTCAATCACAATGTACATGCCTACATTTCAATACAATATTATTTACAAAACCAATTTTTGTGTGTCAAATTTGGTGATAAGAAATATGTAGTTTGCTAATGCTAGGGTTACTTATAATCAAATAGATCAATGAGATATAGCAGTACATAAACATATGTAGACACACATGGATAAGGGACGTCTACATGAAACTACATTGTACATGAGTGGGAAAACCATAGATCTTTCAAAACTGAGACAATGGGATATTAATACTGCAGGCTATGACTGACTCTCTTTATACACAAACATCAATTCCATGAAAAAATATTACCATTTCATTATAAAACAGGAACACATCTTCACAGCATACAATAGAAACGGATTTGTATTCACAACACAGAAAGCATTATAAAAAGAGAAAAAATCGGTAAATTAATGTTTCTTCAGTTAATACTTGTTTCCTAAATGACACCATTAGAGGGTGAAAATTTAAATACCAGAAATTAAGAAATTGCTTCACATGTAAGTATGGAACAGCAGCCATATGCATTAGAGAAGCTCATGAATATAATGGTGAGCAAACCAAATCACATAAATATTTAGAGTTTTCCCCACTTACTATGTTAGAATCTTTTTAATGCTAAGACTCAAGTATTTCTTCACTTAGGTAATTTCCTTGTTCTTTTTGTTTTTGTTGTTTTTAATGTTTATTTATTACTTCAAGTTACATCTCCATCACAGTCTCCTCTCTCCACCCCTCACAGTCCCACCCTCCCACCCTCTCCCCCTTCTCCCAACTATCCTACTCCTCCAGTGTGGGTTCCCCTACATATCAGCACAATCAGTTCATCATTCCCAAGCTTACTTTTGCACTGGGGGCCTACGTGGCAACTCTCCTAGGGCAAAGTCTCCCACTAACAGGAAACAAAATCTATGTTCCTGTTCCATTTGGTGTGTTGGTTGTAGAATAGTTATTCTGTACTATATGGCTAAAATCCAGATATAAGTGAATATATGTCATGTGCATCTTTCTGGGTCTGGGTTAGCTCACTCAGCATGAGCTTTTCTAGTTTATTCATTTGGCTGCAAATGGCATGATTTCGTTGTTTCTGATAGCCGAGTAGTATTCCTTTGTGTAAATGTACCACAGTTTTTTTTTTTTTTTTATCCATTCTTTGGTTGAGGGACATCTGGGTTGTTTCCAGTTTCTAGCTATTACAAATAAAGCTGCTATGAACATAGATGAGGAAATGTCCTTGTGGTTTGGTGTGGATCATTTTGATGTATACCCAGAAGTGGTATGCCTGGGTCTTGAGGTAGAGCTATTTCAAGTTTTCTAAGATATCGCCAGACTGATATCCATATTGGTTGTACAAGTTTGCACTCCCACCAGCAATGGAGGAGTGTTCCCCTTTCTCCACAACCTTGTCAGCATGTGCTGTCATTTAAGCTTTTGATCTTAGCCATTCTGACAGGTGTGAAATGGAATCTCAGAGACATCTTGAGTTGCATTTCTCTGATAATTAAGGATGTTAAGCATTTCTTCAAGTGTCTCTCAGCCATTAGAGATTTCTCCTTTGTGAATTCTTGGTTTAGCTCTGTTTCCCATTTTTGATTGGATTATTTGGTTTCTTGGTGTTTAATTTCTTGAGTTCTTTATAAATTATGGATATTATCCCTCTGTTGGATATGGGGTTGGTAAAGATCTTTTCCCAATCTGTAGGTTGCCATTTTGTTTTAATGACAGTGTCTTTTGCCTTACATAAACTTTTTAGTTTCATGAGGTCCCATTTATTGATTGTTGGTCTTAGAGCCTGAGCTTGGTGTTCTGTTCAGGAAGTTGTCACCTGTGTTAATGAGTTCGAGGCTTTTCCCCCTTTGTCTTCTAGTTGATTTAGTGTGCCTGGCTGTATGTTAACGTCTTTTATCCACTTGGACTTAAGTTTTGTGCAAGGTGATAGGTATGGGTCAATTTACATTCTTTTACACGTCAACATCTACTTGGACCAGCACCATTTGTTGAAGATGCTGTCCTTTATCCACTGTAGGGTTTTGGCTTCTTTGTCAAAAATTAAGTGACCATAGGTGTGTAGGTTTATTTCTGGGTCTTCAATTCGATTCCATTGATCAACTGGTTGGTTTCTGTACCAGTACCATGCTGTTGTTATTACTATTGTTATGTAGTATAGCCTGAAATGTGGGATGGTGATACCTCCAGATGTATTTTTATTGATTTATTTAGCTATTCTGAATTTTTTATTATTCCATATGAAGTTGAGAATTGTTCTTTCAAGGTCTGTAAAGAATTGTGGTGGTAGTTTGATAGGAATTGCATTGAATCTGTATATTGCCTTTGGTGGGATGGCCATTTTTATTATATTGATCCTACCTATCCATGAACATGGGAGATCTTTCCGTCTTCTGATGTCCTCTTCAATTTCTTTCTTCAAGGACTTCAAGTTATTTCCATGCAATTTCTTTGTTCTTAATAGATACATATGTTTTATATACTCAAGTGAATATTAATCTGTCTCATAAAGACAACCATAAACAGTAATTGAGCTTGATGATCACTTTTGCCACCTTGACACAATCTAGAATACTTGAGAAGGAAGCCTCAAGGAGGAATCATCTAGACTAGGCTGGTCTGTGGGCATGTCCGTGGAGGGTTATCAGGAGTACCATAATTGAGGTACTCATTTACTAGGCAGCTTAAAATAGAGTAAGCAAACTGATTGCTAGTGTACATGAACTAATTACTTTCTGTCCCTTATATGACTGCCTCCCCCCGGCTCTTGCCACTATTATTTCTGTGCTATAGTGGATTGTAACCTGGAATGATGGGACAAAATAAACCTGTTATCATTTGTTGATTTTGTCAAAGCATTTCATCTGAGCAACAGGGAGAAAAGGTTAGTGATTATATGACCACAAGTACATTAATTGATAGGAGGAAGGAGAATTAAAGTGAGGAAAATTAGAAGTGGAGACCAATGACAGAGAAGAAGAGCAATGAGAGAAGTCTCAGGAATTCGACACATATTTGAGTGAACACAGTAAATCATATTCAACCAGCAAAACCTGAAAGGAACAATTTGCAGAGATATCAAGGAAAAGGTCGTAACAAATAAGTAGAAATTTTAAAAACTGTTGGTTATAACCGTTGTGCTGTCACTCTGTTCAGAAACAGGGCTGGTTATTTTAAAACAAAAACCAAGAAGAAATTAGTCATTTTTTAAAAAGCTGGTGACTCACACATTAACCTTAGATTTTAGATAAGTAAGGGACTGATAGCTGGTAGCCAGACAGATGAGTTCAGTGAACACTTTGTCAACACAACACGGTCTAGGAACTGTCATTTTCCATAATTTTATAGATCAGTGCCAATGTCTAAAATTAACTAAAAACAGCAATCACATGAAAGGTTGTGCACTGTGGACCTGCATCAGTAAAAGTAGAGCACAGGTTTCCTCACACAGATTTTTCTAACAGAAGATAGTGACTCATCTTAAAAGCAAAAACTATTTTAGGCTAAAAAAAATTATGTTATTTATGATCTACCTTTATGAATAGGTATTTATTCATGGCTCCCTGGGAAAAACTACTCAACACATAGGTGGGACTACATCTTTACAAAACCAAAATAGTTAATCCCTAATCTTCAATGAGATGATACTTTGAAATAGAACCTTTGAGGTTGTCATTAGATGAAGGTGGAACACACATAAGAGCTCTTTCTTTTTCTACTAACACGTACCTAGGAAAAACCACGTGACACAGTGGCAATCCAATTAAATGACTATCTGATAACAACTTCCACATTCCTATGCCTATTGGCTTCACACAGTTGTATGAATAGAAGGATCAGGTATAGAAATTCACCCGTGCCAGCCTATTAATATTAAATTTGGAGGCGAATAGAAGTAAGAAGGTAGGCATCTATTTTTAACCTTTAAATATTATTTATTAAAGTATTTAGCACATTACCTTTTCCACTTGAAATGTGTAAAGGAAAATATAAAGAAAATTGAACTTCCCCTAGAGATATCACAGATGTGACTGTTGTGCCACATGTGAATCAGTAGATGGCAGAGAGGAGAGAGGCTATGTCTACATTCAGTATTCTGATCTATAAACATCTAAATGAATAGTAGCCTAACATTTCTGGAAAAAAGCAAGCCAGAGACCAACACCAGCTCAGCACCATGGGGTCCAGACAAGGAGCTTGCCTGTCATGACCACCACTTGAACACCAGGCAAGCACCAGACGGGCTCCCAGACAGAAAGCAAGCCAGAAACTAGAAGAACCCTGTCTGGCCCTGAATGTGGTGGTTGTAGGTGAGCCAGCCCCATGGGTATGAGTGCAGGAGAACCAGCACTGCCTTTAGTCTGCTTTGCAGTGGTGTCAGTGAGGGAGAGATCTCCTCCACTCTCTGATGCCCTTGCCACAGTTGGCAGGCAGGAAAGTTGGCCCTGATGGGGTCATGAGAGCAAGAGAGCTGGTATACCCCCTTACCTGATACAGCACTCAGAAAGGAAGCCCTGCACCTTATCTGTACATCACAGTTGAACTTGCCCTGGAGGTGGGGGTTGCAGGCCCAGAACCAGGGCTTTTAATTGGCCCACCCCAACCTATACCCCACAGATGAACTCCTGGAGTGCATGAAGAGGCCAGTTCCACAGACCCAAACCTACAGGATCTCCATGACACAGGACAGCAAAAGAATATCTAAGAGGAGTCTCAGTGAGATTCCAATATTGACAAATTAGGAAAAGCCAGAGGTCTCTTACCAGACCAAGGAGTCATTATAATGAACATTTTAAAGCCAAGAAGTGTGAACAAAAGTGAATATTATGAGACACACTCCAGCTTCCACAATGAGATTTTTTTTTAATTTTATATTGAGAGAGATTTCAAGGGTGGAGGGTGGGTCTGAGGGGAGGTGGGGGATGAGAGGAAACAGGATGCATGATGTGAAATTCACAAAAAAAATACAAAGAAGAAGAAAAAAATGGAAAAACTGCTGGTGAGCACATACTAGGCACTAGGTCTGGTCTATTTTCTTAAGAACTTTTTATTACTATTATTATTAATATTATTATCTTACTATTACTTTTATATAACTTATTCAGTGTATAGTTTTAACTTAATGACCTTTATGTGACCCTACCCTCACACCACATGCACTATTTTTCTGCTGGATGTGTAATTAATTGTAACCATAATCAATTAAAATTAACTAAGTAAATAAGGCCTGGGTTCTTGGTTTTGGTGAGCAATAGTAACAGCATCCCTTCACTCAAAGATTACAGAAGAGGAGCCAGTCACTGTGTGGAGGTCAGGTACTCATACCTTTATCCTTTCTCTTCTCCAGGCCACTATTTCCCATAAAATGAAGCCCAAGTGACATTTAAAGTCTGAAATGCTTTGACAGCAGAGAACCACATCTCTGCTGTCATGTAGTGTCATCTTCTGTGGGCATTTGGTCATTCTGAAAGCAGAAACTACAACTTCCTCATTCTTGCCCATGCCAAACACCTTGCTCAGTCATGGGTGTTTTCTTGCTATGCTTGACAACATGTTCAACAACATGTAGTCCCTCCACCCCAGAGTTACAAATTGAATATATTTTCTGCTTATGAGTTTCCAAGTCTGTGGTATTCAGTTATAGAAACCGATTATGAAGTAAGGTGTAAGTACAATCATTTGTTCATTTTCTCATTTGCTCATCATATAGCTGCAATATCTACTCTGTATGAAGAATACAAAACAGCACAAGGACACAGAGTTCTTATAACCAAAGAGCTATGTCAATACTGGCATCCTCTTTAACCTAGAAGAGATTTGAAGTTTCTTCCTTTATATCCTCCAATTATTATTGAGCAATCTGTCACTATGTTTAGTATTTCTCAGGAATGAACTTAGCCATTCAAGTAATTTTTACCCTTAAATTAATTCTCCAGAATCCTGTTTTACCTTGTATCCTTATGAATATGTAGTCTTTTCTAAACTAAATTCTAAATTAAATTCTAGGGCTTAAGTTTCTTCCTTAAACTTTTCTACTGTGTAAATTCTGACAAATTTACTTAAAATCTGCAATATTGAATACTAACTTGAAATGATTGATTGATTGATGTCTCCCTAGCCATACATACCATCTCCCTATTCTCTATTATATATTGTTTCCATTTTCTTATTTTAATATCAGGGACATAGACAATCTAGTCTGTTTCACCTCAATTTTTATTACTTCCAAATTATCAGTTAGTCCCTCTCCTGTCATCCAAATGCCTTATACACACAATCCCATTTTATTTCAGATAACTTTCTACTCACATTTTTCTACTTTTGTTCATTATTGATTTGTAGGTGAAAAAAGTGATCCACCTGGAACATCCTTCCTTTACTATGTACTAACTAGTTCCAATCCCAGAAGTCCTTATTAGTATTAAAGACCACCATGTTTATTTATGTTCATCATTTCATGGCATGCTCCCATCTGTGAGTTTAGTGTAACAAGGCTTGCTATATATCAAGAGTGTAATTCATTTATCCCACAAACTAGTCAGAGTGTTTACTGTGTGATAGGTACTGTGCTAGTGTATGTTGATTTATGATTTAATAAATGGTCTTTGGGTTTCAGAAGTTTATACTCTACACAACAAAGATGCAAACTTGTAATTATTTCAGGGTGCTGTAACCACGCAATTTGGTAATTATTTTAGCATTAGAAGTCATCTCTGTTTGACCACAGTAATTCACCCATGCACAGTGTTGCCTCTAGGTAGTCAGATAGTACTCACTAATGATAACTACATATGAACTCACAAGCAATTCTAAAGCTTCTACTATTTCAAAAGACTTTTGAAAGATCTATTTTGATATATAAAAGTGTATTACTACCTACAGACAACCACACATTTCATTTGATTTATATGGTGACACAAGGGCTGCCCACTTGAACAAACATAGTTGGTTTTGGTGACAGACGGAATAACAAATGCTTTATGAGTAACTTTGCAAAAATGATCCCAATTGAGATTACTATTACAGAATTAGAAAACATTAAAAAAAGTCTTAATCCAACTGACTAAACTGTATGCTAAGATATAGCTTTTTATTATAGTAATATTGAAAACCAGATAAATAATGCTACTGAATTTTTTTGTCTGCTGTATCCATAGTGGATGTAACAATAAATGTTAGTTCATGGCAACAGTGAATATCTGGTTTACAACTGCTTAATACTAAGAAGACAATTAGGATTCTTGTAATAGTTCTAGGGTAAGTCCTTTGCAGTACAGGTTGACTAGTGAAATTCAACTTCTATTTACCATCCTACCTCTTAAAAACAAGACATTACTATCAAAATTAAATTGTGATGTGAAAATTGGTTTGTTACGTAGATACAGCTCTAAAAGTTGCTTTTGTCAACAAATGTGTTTTAAAATGCCTTAAGTCTTATAAGTTTTGGAAGCTGCAGGCCCTGCACTTCCTATATAGTCAGATATATTTATCCCTCTCAGGTCTCTAAGGTGGTTGAAGAATAGATAGCTAGAGGCTCATAGTTAAATTTTGAGTTGTTTAGGAATCAAGAGGGTGTTCTGGATCTAAGAAGATGTTTTTAAAATTGTGATGCAAGTTAGTATGAAAGCTGAGTTAGATATAGAACTTTAAACTCATGGAGATGGTCAGATAGTAGAAGGTTAAAGTCAGGTGCCAAATACATATGGACTGGACATTGGGAATGTATGCTAAGCCATATAACTCTTATAATTGTGGCCTATTTATTTCTGTTGTTTTGTATTGTATTTATAGTTATAAGAGAAAGAACCATTTGTTGGACTGAAAGGGGGAGATGTTGGGGGGGAAAGATATACCTTAAACTTTAAAAAAATGGAAGAGGATGGGGGATTGAGGGGGAAGAGGGTGGGAGGGTGGGACTGGAGGGGGGAGTAGGGAGGGGATTGCGATGGAGATGTAACTTGAAGAAATAAAAACTATATTATAAAAATACAGATTAGTCACTTCTCATATAGCTTGGAGAGTGAGAACAGTGTGTTTTTATACACTATCTTAAGTGCATTCAACATTTAAGAATTTTCCCAGTTTAAATGATGAGCATACTTCCAAGCATCTAAGCAATGATCATATTACCTATCCCTTAAGCTCAGCCACAGCCCCAGAGGAAGAAAAGGGGTCATGGGGAGAGGGTTAAATTATCATCTGTGTAGGGCCACTCTTGCCAGTCCACATCTCAGAAATTCCTTCTCATGGATGGAACTGAGTAGGATCTTCCCACAAATGATTTCCTTATTTACAGTTACAAAAAGTGACCATTTCTACCATTAGACTAGTTCTTTGAATGTGAAAGGAAGCAGAGTGTCTTGGTCTAAAAATTAAGCATCATTTTTGACAGTGTTTTTTTGTTTGTTTTATTTTTCTTTGTTTTGTTTGTTTGTTTGTCTGTTTTGGTCAGGAGGATTCCTTGAATTCCAAATGATATGCTCATAAATTACTTTTAACCCATTTGAGTTCTTATAGACTATCAAAAAATATGTATTACTTGGCTCCAATACTCAGGACAGCTGAAAGGGTAAACCTCTTTAGGTCATTAAGCCACATAAGTCCTCTCAATGGGCCAAGAACAATAGGCAGAGCTCAGGGGTAACTTCTGCATCCACCAAAGTT
This sequence comes from Lophiomys imhausi, assembly GCA_907164525.1. Classification (NCBI taxonomy): domain Eukaryota; kingdom Metazoa; phylum Chordata; class Mammalia; order Rodentia; family Muridae; genus Lophiomys; species Lophiomys imhausi. The sequence continues at coordinate 16,038,758 of CAJQZJ010001969.1, forward strand.
GCTAGACCAATGTAAAAAGCAGTGTAGCTGCTTTTCCAGTGTTAGATAATAATGGAGCTGTTTCCACCACCTGGTGTGAGCTTCCTAGATACTTAAAGCAATAGAATCAGGGATGGTAGGCTTGCATCCTTCCTGGCTGAGTGAGGTGGATCTCTGCCTAAGAGATGATATAACAACCAGCCCCAACTCTAGTAATAGTTGTGACTTTGCTACAAAACTCACTACCCTCTTGACCTAAGAGGCCAATATCTCTTGACCTAATTACTTAATTGACCTAATGACCTAAGGAGCATTGAAAAGATGATACTGAGGTCTGAAGCATTCTAAATGTAGCTGTATAGGTTAAGAATGAGTCTTGTTGCTGCCACAAAATACCTGACAAAGTCAACTCAAGGAAGCGTTTGTTTTAGTTTACATTTTCAGGGATACAGTCCACTGTGGCAGGATGAATATGACATCAGGAGTAGGAAGTGGTTTGTTATATCACATTCACTGCCAGGAATGATGGTGCTTGTCCAGCTTTCTCTCTTTTTTTTTTCTTTCTTTTATTCATTCAAGACTCTAGCTGGTGGAATGGTGTGATTCACACCTAGGGTAGGTCTTCACACCTGAATTAACTTAATGTACAAAATTCCTCACAGACAAGTCCAAAGACTTGTGTCCCTAGTTATTCTCTATCCAATCAAATTTACAATCGTTACAAGCCACAATAAGTCTAATATTTTGCAGCTTGATCCCTAGGTACATCACTTTAGGCCATAACCTTCCACTCAGTTTCTACCAGGTTCATGGCCATCTCAGAATGCAAAAAGCATCCAAACCAACTTCAAAAGTCTGTAGACTTTAACAGTTCTAAACACTGTTCAAACGTGTTAGTGAAGAGTTTCTTCTGAAACTCAGGAAATGTCTTAGTTGTACAATCAAAAACAAGTTACACACTTCCAACATGGAATGGCAGATAGACGTATCTCCATTCTAAAATGGAATAATGGGAGCATAGTGAGGAAAGATTGTCTAAAACTTTAAACTTATTCACACAAGATTCCTGGCTGAATTTCACCTTTTCATACCTTTTGCTTGCCCTCTCACTATAGGTCTGAAGAAGAGCAATGAGCTGTAACTATACTACAGTGACCCTGTCACACATTTGATAATGTGATGAAATGTCCTACACCAAAAAAATTAGCCCAATGCCCTTAAATCCAACCCCACTGAAAATTTCAGGACATGAACAAAATTCATCCAGATTATTTGCCATAAGATCACACAAGTGGGGTTGGTGAAGATCTTTTCCCAATCTGTAGGCTGCTGTTTTGTTCTAATGACAATGTCCTTTGCTTTACAGAAACTTTTCAGTTTTATGATTTATTGATTGTTGGTCTTAGAGCCTGAGCTATTGTTGTTCTCTTCAGGAAGTTGTCACCTGTGCCAATGAGTTTGAGGCTTTCCCCACTTTCTCTTCTATTAGATTTAGTGTGTCCAGGGCTGGAGAGATGGCTCAGCCGTTAAAGGCTAGGCTCACAACCAAATATATAAGATTTAGTGTGTCCAGTTCTAAACAGCTCTGCTTCCTTTGAGAGAGTTACCATTTTCTTCTCCTAGAAGAGTTGTCCCTGAGATATTCTGAAGCTCTTAAGCTGCTTCAAATATATTAGATTTCATTCTGTTACTGCTTGAGTAACCAAAATTTTCTGGAATATATTAAAATTGAATTTTATAGGCATCTCTGAAAAGCTGATATTTGAAAACCACTTTTTAGATATTCTTACAAGCATTGACTTATGCCAGGCATGGTGGCACATGGCTTTAATTCCAGCACTTAGGAGGAAGAGGCAGGCAAATCTCTGTGAGTTCAAGGCTAGCCTGGTCAACAAAGTGAGTCCAGGACAACTAGGGCTAATTGACAGAGAAACCCTGTCTCGAAAACCAAAAACAAAAAAGAAAGAAACAAACAAACAAAAAAAAACATTGACTTAAGAATCCAAGGTTCTTAAACATGACCCCTTCCCACCACTCAACTGCAGGAACAAAGTAAGATAATAATATTCTGTATAAACCCAGTATGTGGACATATTCAGTAAGGGTCAAGCCTATAAAACCTCACTTGTATGAACTCTACATCACTGGTGAAAAAACGAAAATAATTATCAGTAAGCAAGTCTGGCATGTCAAGAATCAAAGCCAGCTGAGCCAGGTGGGAAAAAATACCAAGTGATCTCAGCACTCCAGATATCAACCACTTTGAAAATAGATGTCTTAGTCATGGCTCTCTAGAGTAACAGAACTTATAGAATGAATATATGCATATATACACACACATATATATACATGTATATATGTGTGTGTGTATATGTATATATGGGATTATTATATTATATAAATTATTGTGTTTTATAAAATATATTTATTATATCATATAAAATGTATATATTATATTATATTATATTATATTATATTATATTATATTATATTATATTATATTATATTATAAAAAAGAAATTTATTAGAATGACTTACATGTTGATCAGTTCAGCTAATCCAATAATAACTGGCTGTGAATGGAATGTTAAAGAATACAGTGGTTACTCAGACCAAGAGTCTGGACATCTCAGTTTGTCTTCAGGCTCAAATCCTGAAGAAGTGGACTCTAAAGCCAGTGAAGAAAAGGACTTCCTAGCAAGGCAAGAGCAAGCTGGCAAAGAGCAAATGCTTCCTTCTTCAATCTCCTTATATACAGGCTTCCAGAAGAAGGCATGACTCAGATTAGATCTCGATTAAAAATAGAGGTTACAGGAATTTCTTCCTACCTCAAAGATCTGGATTAGGAGTAAATCCTCCCACTTCAAATGAAGCAGAAATGCCTCACAGGTGTGCCGTCCAGTGTTAGGATTTTAGTTCATTCCAGATGTAGTCAAGTTGACAACCAAGAATAGCCATCTCAGAAGGGAAATATGAAACAATTCTCTTTTCATGTCTCTGCTAGTAACTTCTTCATATTTGTTGCAGTTGTTTTGTTTGTTTTGAAGCTGGTGTCCAGAGAGCTTTAAGCACACTCCTCATTTTATTACAGAACCCATCAAATCTGCTCTTTCAGCCAGTATCCCACCACTAACTCATGAAAGCTCCCTTCTATTCATGTCTACCACATTACCTGGTATTTCCTTTGTCTACACTTGCAAACGTAAAGATTAAACAGTTAAAGCCCCAATGTCAAAATTCCTATCTTAATTTCAAATGAAAAGAATGAAAGTGAATAAAAAACAATTCTCGCATAAAACTATGGTGACAGACCTTGGTTCTGAACAGTTCATGGCATGTTACATTTTAAACTAATAAAATCAATATGAGGAAGAATTTTTGAAATCCATTTAAATTTTTTTCATGGATTTTTTTGTATCATATATAGATACAAAGAAACAGGGTAAATGGAACTGAGCATTCTCTGTAAAATATTTATCTTTTTAAAAAAATGTTTGTACTTAGACTCTATCCTCAAACTCATTTCAACATGAGAATTTTTTAAAATTCAAATTTCAAGAAGGTTAAATGAGAGACAAATTAATTTCATGGACATGAGCCTATTTCATTGATATTTGTAAAATTTTAGTGGTTGAAAATAAATATGCAAAAATAATAATTATGTGATCTAAAAAAGAAAACAATCATGTTAATGTAATTAGGGTCTTTTTAGAGACCCAAAGTTATCTTCTCTATGAATTCTGGTCTTAAAAGCATTTAAAAATAGGGGGAATTATTTTATTTTTAAAATTAAGCATGATTAGTATGAGGCTTTAATACACTAAGACCAGTAACTAAAAAAAAAAAGAAAAAATAGTTTAGATTATAACACAGCTGCTGCATGGTCAGTAATTAGGAAAAGTACTTTGCAAAATAGTTATAGATTAAAGACAATTATTCAGTAATGAATGCAAGCAAGTATGTGAAATGTCGTATTTAATTGGTTTGACATTTGATACTAAAACTCTAATGGAGAATTTTAAGTAAGTGTTATTAAAAGAGACTTCTGAACTAATTTAAATGAAAATTATAAAAAAGTGTCTAATTGTACAAGAACATACTGAAGTTGGACTTTGAGTTTACATGAATGGAGACTGAATAAATGATGAATTTTGTGCCCAAAATGACTCAGTGGATAAGTGTGATCAGTTGTGTCTATGTAATAGCTAACTATGAGAGTCAATATTCATAATCTTGTTGTATTACTTGGCTTATGACATTAGGCAGTAAACAGCATATTTCATGTCATAAAGCATAGATGAGACCTTAAAATTCTTTCCCTAGATTCCTATAGGTGGATGGTAGTCTCCTACATGTAATTAATGTATAAAAGTAGAGTTTCCTGAATGCTATGTCACAGTAGGCGAGGTGTTAGAATAAGACTGGGAATCGAACACTGTTGGTAATGCCCAATCCAGATGAAGTCAAACTCAGTTTAAACCTGAGATCAAAATGTTAGACCTCTATGGAGGGCTTTACTAGCAAGGCAAGAATAGTTACTTTCTACTCTTATTCATAAAATCCATACTGATGACCTGAAAGCTGGCCTAACCCAACACCCATTCTGAAATAGCTCAAAGGAGAAATTGCCCTGACTGCTCATGAAATGCATTTCCCTTTCTTTGCTGTTACTACTTCAGCTCCTTTTTTTCTCCTTCCTTGACCTCAAACAACAAAGGAGGAGCCTGCCCGCCATCAAATGGACCCATTTCCCTTTTCTTATACTGCCTAAAATGCTACAGAGGATTGCTGATTGATCAAACATAGCAATTTTGGAGCTAGTTAAAAACCAGGACAAAAACAGAAACCCATTTAATACCTTTTATAAGAAGGTCACACAGACTTCAGAATGAAAGAAGCATGAGCAAGGAAAAGCAATCGATGATGCTAAAAATCAATATTTGCAGAGTTTATAATAGGAAGGTAGGAGGAAATGAAAAGTCGGTGAGAGATCCATTAGTATTCTAAGCTTTTACAGTGCTAAAGGAGAAATAGGACATATTGAACATGCCTTTTTCTAGTAGGAAAACAGGTTAAATTCAGAATGATTTATATGCTAATAAGACTTGTTTTTGCAGTTTGAAATGGCTGGGACACAAGTGAACACTCAGGAGTAAGGTTACCCAGAGAAAGAAGGGGAATCACTCAGTGCATCTTTAGTCTAAGGCATTTGGAGGGGAAACCTGAAGTGCTCCAGTGAAAAGCTGAAAAGAAGCCCAATGCAAGGTCTTTGGGATAGCAGAGCCTTATTTTATCCTTGTAAGGGTGTGAATCCATGAGAAAACCTTCATATGAGGAATACATCAAGCTAACAGCATCCAACTACTTTACCACCAAGGAGCTGCTGGAACATGGAGACTAAGCCCATGTTGTCTCCAAGATGGTTCCAGTAGGACTGAGTATGACAGCCATTTTTTACCCAATGCACTTCATTTCTAGCTCTAGGGAACCCCCTTGACTTAGAAGTGATGCTTAGAAGAGATTAAAGAGTTAGACTTCTTACCAAACCTCTCTTTCTTTGTTCTTTGTTTTCTCAAATATTACTACATATTGTGTGAATGCACCCTGCTGGCTCTTGCTTTTTTTTTCTCTCTGGCAATTTCCCCCCCAAAATCCTTACTACTTCTTTTTTGTTGTTTTTTTTTTCTTCTAGTCTTTTTCCATTTTTTTTGTCTGTGTGTGTGTGTGTGTGTGTGTGTGTGTATTTGCATGTGTGGGGCACATGTATATGTCAATACATGTGTATGGCTGCATGTGCAGAGGCCTGAGGTTGGTGTAGAGACTTATCCTTACATATTATGTCTTATTAAATGAGGCAATATCTCTTGGAGTCAGATGCACTACCATTGTGGGAGGTCATAGGCAGGGTCCCTTAATCAAACCCAGAACTCACAGATATGGCTAGTCTGGCTAACCAGGCTAGCTTTCTCTGGAGATCCACCTTGCCAGGAAGCTAGAAGTTACAGAGGTGGCCACTCCCATCAAGTATTTACATGGGTTCCATGGATCCAAACTCCAAGGTGCTCACACTTGTATAGCAAGCACTTAAGCACTCAGTTATCTCCTCAGGCCTCAACTTCATCATTATTAATTTTGTTGTAGTCATTTCAATATTATTTATTATACAGCTTTATTGTGTATATTCATTGTACATAGTACTCTGTTACGTAGGGACATTTCCATATGAGCATACGTTGTATATTGATATGTTTGGTACTTATTCTGTCCTAATGTCATTTCCTGAAGGACTTTCAAATGAACAGAGAGTGATCTGATACTTTCTATTTTTTCAAAGAAAGAGTTATAAAAGGCTCTCAATGACAGTGTTCAAGATGATGTGATTTCAGTGTCACTATTCAGTCTTAAACCCAATTCTGTCTTGCACTAATGCCAGACTTGCCATATTAGATACTTTTTCATTTGAAAACCAAAAATGCTAGGTAAAATATTTCAAAATATGATGACCTGAACTCGTAAAGAAAAAAATCAAGAATCCATGGCCTAAACTAAAGTCCAAGTCCAAACAACTAAGGGAGAGCTAAAGCCAGTTTTGGCCATACACACATTGCAGGACTTTGTGAATTGGAGTCTTGGTTTTCATGACCATTCTAGGTAGAGATGCTGAAACCCAAGGCAAATGACAGCTTTTCCATATCAAGCTGTTACACCCAAAGAGGAAGAAGAAGTAACAGTCTTTCACAGCCCTGAAAATATCAAAAATTTAAGTTACCAAACCCTTAAACTCTTTTAAACTCTTGATAATCCCAGATTAGCAGCATAGATGTGTAGCCACAGTCAGTCACTTGGGAGGTGGAGGCAAAAGAATCAAATTTGAGACCAACCTGGGCTATGTAGCAAGATCTTCTGTCAAAACCAAACAACTGAAGAAGAAAATCCTCAGTGAAGAATTAAATGTGTTCCCTTGGCAATGTAGAATAACAATTCAGCTCTAACATAGGATGAGTGAAAACAATCTGAATTTATGGCACATTTGGCTTGAATTCTCATGAGTATATATGGGCTAGAGTTTGGTATGATATAGTTCCAGTGTTCTATTTTTAAGTATTTGGAGAAAAACAAACAAACAAACAAACACAGAGACACATAAAACCAAGAAGGAATGTATCAAGTCTTTAAATGACGTGAGCATTGCAGACAACATCTCAGAAAAGAAGACCATGCCTGCGAACCAGGGGAAACAAGGGTACACAGAATGAGACCAGCAGAGATTTAAGTCATGGCTAGCAAATAGAGAATATGAAATACACCTCTCTTGAAAGTCTGCAAAAGTAGAATTGTATGGAAGGATACATAGAAACAAGGGTAGAACTTTTAAGTGTAATATTCAATGTGCAGAAATGAAAGACTTACGAACTGAGGAGGATGCATACATTAAGAGATCATCCTGAGGGATGGACTAACGCAGAGAGCAGAGGAAGAATGGGTATACAAGATATTCATGCAAAGAACTGAAATACTAGGACATATGCAACCCTTGAAAAGATAATAGAATTCTCTAGAACTGAGCGGCCTAAGATTCAAGAAGCACTACAGACCCAAACTTATATTTTATTCAGCATGCCTAACCTTTGAGGGAACAACAACAACAAAAAATCCCACCCAGGAAGAACACTTGTACAAAGAAAGGACCATCAGTAGTATTGATGACCCCCTTAAAGGAAAAGGAGCACAAAACATATTTTCTATTTACTTTCCCGTGTCTTTACAGGGACCAGTGTCTGGGAAGCTGTGTCTCTCACTATTCCTTAGACACACAATCTTCATATGGATTTATGTATGACAGGGAGTATAGTTTTAAGCCTGAATCTCTGAGAGTCACCCTTGAGCCAGTGCGGTCTATGACCCAATCAGGGTGCAGGTTTATTTGTTTTATGATTTGATTTGTGTTTTAGACTGTATCTATGTCCTTTTTGTCCAATGAGGTTTCTGCTGAGGGCTAATGTAAGCCACAGAACTAAGATGACTTTCAGAGCTATGTTCTGTTGACAGAAGAGTGCCACACCTGTGTCCCATAGAGCAGCCATGCACTGAGTATGAACTGACCCTGTGGTAGTGATGAGGATTTACAGTATTGGAAGGTGGCATGCAAGGTTTATTGCCTTGCCTTTGTTTTTGTTCAAACTTACTGTCCTGTTTTCATTTTATAATGATTTTTTTGTTAGGGCCACCGCTTTTCATAACTTGTGTCTTATTAAACTCAGCCAGTGAATAAACTCAGTCAAATTCAACCAATAACTCAGGGCCTTGTTCACAGAATTACATGAATGGATTTCATGTGTGAGGAATGACTCAGGACCAGGGAAAAGACCTTCAGCCCCTAGTGCTAAAAAAAAAGTTATGAAAAATTGGTGTATTCTTTTCAGAATAATATTTCCTCTGAAACAAATTATGTTAAATCTTAAGAAATATGTTTTCAACAAGGCATTGGTAGCATATACCTGTAATCCCAATACTTGAGATGCAGAGGCAGACAGATCTCTGTGAGTGTGAGGCCAGCCTGATCTACACAAATATTTCCAGGTAGGTCACAGCTACATAGACCCAGTCTCAGAAAAAAAAAGAGAGAGAGAAAAAAAAGGAGGAAGAGAGGAACAGAGGACTGTGTGTTTTTAATCATTTAAGAGGGAATAGCTAGATGGCATTCTCTGCATGTGTTAATTCATATAATTTAATTGTAAAAACTGTACTTGGTGAATAAGCTCTTGGTCATCTTTTTTTGTATTTCCTAGAGCTTTGATTTAATTAACGTAAAAATCCTCTTTAGCTAGAATGGGTTTTGTGTGGGGCATTATCTTCTGAAAGTTGGAGCATGATATCACAAGGAAAACAAATTGCTATGTACGCAAGCAGGAAATTAACCACCAGAAGGAACAAGCAGTTCTGACATACTTATATGCTCAGAAGTATCTGACTCTGAGTTTTGCTCTTGTCTTCTCTTCCCAATATGTGTGCAATTTAGATTAGGCACCCTTCCTGACAGGAGCATGTCAAATTCTCTGCTTGATGCATAAAAATATCTGGTTGTTACTTTGAAAGCGGAAATATGTTTTTTAGATACATGTAATATAATTAATCACTTTAATATCCATAGTTTATAAAAACAAAATGAACTTTTAACGTAGTTCGTTTTTTTAAATTCAAATAAGTTAGAATGTTCTAGTACTCCTAATAAAAGGTCTCTGTTCAGTATATAGGAACATAATAGGTATTATAAAAGGAAACTGAAGGCAATGCTAACTCCCTATGCTCATAGTTTAAGTGGAAGTTAGGCATCTACCAATTGAGAGGCTGAGTAAATGACTTAGAAGTAAAAGTGCTTTCTACAAAGTATGAGGACCTGAGTTCAAATCCCCAGCAACCATGCTAAAGAGTCAGGCATGTTCACATGCACTTCTCTACTGCAATGCTCTGGGGATAAAACCAGAGGATTTGGAGGACATGCTTAGCCAGTTCAGCTCCAGGTTCAGTGAGAGATTCTGATACAAGGGAATAAGCTGGGGAGTAACAGAAAAAGACACCGAACATCCTCCTCTGGCCTCCAAATAAATAGAAATGAGACCACCTACAATGCAAGCATGCTCAAGCACACACACGCGCACACACACACACACACACACACACACACACACACACATATATGTACACAGAGAAAGACAGACACAAACACAAAGTATTTTTAAAAACTTCCAGTTGGAACAATGATCAAGATTATAATTTTCTTTTCTCCTTATGTGAAATATAAATATATAAATACATTAAAATAAAAACACAAAGTACACTACATGCACATTTAGTACATTATATATGTACATTTTTATTTAAAATTCATGTGTAAATATATATACATGTACACACATACATACTACAAATATGTAGCATATTTCATGGACATATAGTGTATATAAATAAATTTTAGTGTATATGTAGTATAAGTACACACACATATATAACATATATGTGATATATATACATATATATAATACAAAATCTTCTATCATTATATGCTGCATAAGATTTTGAGGAACTGCAAAGACTGATACTATAGCTCAAATAGCTACTTCTCCCAATGTTTAAGTTCTTCTTTTGCATTTTTGGCCTAAGCATACCCAGCATCATTGTACAATGATACTGATGTTTCTTCTGATGTAAAGTAACTGGATCAAGTTCATTGATAAATTGGGTAAAATGAGACCATTTCACATCTGTCTACAGAGACACACATATGCAGCCTCTACCAAGTTCTGAGAAGCCAGGTGAAGTCCTTTTAAGAACCTAGTGGCATAAATCCTCCCAGAGCTTCAGCAGCGACATGCTAATAAAGCAGCCTGCTTTGTGTGCCTGAATTTTCTCTTAGAAATCTAGGTTATTGGTCCCATCATTACTAACTCTCCAGTTGTTTGATGTAAGGACTTATAAGAAATGAAATATTCCAGGAGGATAAGAATAGTGATTAATGCATGTTAGAACTCTGTCTTCTGTGAGGCTTAAACAAGGTTTACAGAGATTGCAGAAAATTCTTTTCATGAATTTAACTTTCAAAGGTCATAGATATTTTTGGAAATTTTTCATATCCTTTTAATGATCATATATATTATTTTTAACAGACTTAATCCACTTTATTTTTCTGATACAAATCCACTCTGTGGTAGCCACAACTGGAGCCTGAATCTTCTGAACAGAGACTCTGGTGTGGATTTTCACAAGATGGCCAATTAATTCCTGACAAGAAGATGTGGTGAGCACAGTCTCTTTCGAGAAGTCAGGTGTCAGAAAACTGTAGGTGTTGGAGATGGCATTAACGGTGGCCTTTGCAAAGTTGCTCAGGGTGGCAGTGCAGCCCCTGGCTGATGTGCAGCAGTCATCAATACCAGCCATCATTGATACCTTCTTGAACACAGGAGCAGAGACAATGCCAGTGCCTCTGGGGCAGGAATGAGACACATCAGCACAGAGTCCCAGCAGCCTGTCACCTTGCAGGAAATAGTGTAAAGCCCTTCAGTTGTGTTCCCCCAGTAGCCTCTCCACACAGGGATGATGGAAAGTTGGCCAAGATGATGGCCCCTTGGATGGCAGTGGCTACCTCCTTCATGCACCTAACACCAAGACCAACATGAACATTGTAGTCTCCAATAGCAACCAATGCCTTGAACCTGGTCCTCTGCCCAGCCTGAGTCTGTTTCTGTAATGGCATAATCTTTAGAACCTCAGTCTTTAGGGTTGCACCCAGGAAAAAGTCAATAATCTCAGATTTTTTAATAGGCAGGGAGAACAGGTAGGTCTCCTCTATGAAGTTGATATTCATGTCCTTGACAAGGTGGCCCAGCTTGGTGGCAAGACTCTACTTGTTGTTTTCACCTTTACCTCCATGATCACTGCAGCCTCAACACAATCTTGACCTCTAAGACTTCTGAAGAATCCGTGCAGAAACCTCTGTGGGCTCCTAATCCCAGGCTACCTGGTCTACTGGGGACTCCCACTGCATGGGCTCATCTTCCATTAGCTGTTTTTACTAAGACGAAGTGATCCTTGTTGAATGTACTCATAAATGTAAAGCTCCTTTAAGACTAATTGCTAAATGGTATCAAGTATTTTCGACCAGTGGTTTTGTTTATTGGAGACTCATTTTATTGATGATATTATTATTATTATTATTATTATTATTATTATTATTACTATTGTCTTATCTTCTGGACATGAAGAATGTCTATGCTCTGGATAATAATATACAAGTAAATGTTAAATTTACAGACTTATGCTCATCATTGAAATGCACTTGTGTTTATAAATGTGTACACATATCTGGAATGAACCATCTAGGCACTACTAAGCATCCAGCTATACTCTAGGAAGGATATCAGATACGGGTGGTATCCAGAATGGTCAGGAGCTGCTTGGGTTAGGAGGCTTACATAGAAGGTAGATAGCATGGGGTATAATATGAAATGGGGAAGGGTATAATCATCAGGATAAGATAAAACCCACCAGAGAGTGATAAACTTTCTGTATAAGAGAAAGTGACTATGGTGTGCCATGGAGAGAAGACACATGGCACATTCAGGCAGGAGGCAAAGCAAGGTAAATGCTTCTGTGTGGTTCACTTTCTCCTCTTTATTCAGCAATGATAGCCTGGGGGATGATGCTGCCCATATTCAGATTGGGTCTTCTATCCAAACTTAACTCTTTCTAAGGGTGTATTCAGAAGTGAGTCTAACACCTTGAAACTGACAAACAACATGAGCCATCGCAGAGAGCATGTAAAATCAAGTAGCCCGGGTAAGCAGAGAGGAAGATACTCAAAGGATGAATTTTCCTTAAAGCTACAAACAAAATCACTGTAACAGAAATGAAAGATGTGTTTGGTGGGATAACTGCCAGAGTGAAGAAAGTTGAAGAAATGAGTTCTGTGTTTCACAATGGCTCGAGAGTTGCCTCCCAAACTGAAAAGCAATGATATGGCTGGTGAGATGCTTCCATGGTTAAACAGTCAAAGCCTTTGTTTGGTAACCATAACCCTTGTGGTGGAGAGAACAAAAGTTGTCCTGTGACCTCCATACATACACCATGGCATGCATACCCTCACCACCACTAAATAAATGAAAATTTAATTTTAAACTTTTAAAAGCAAGAAAAAATAGGAAAAAAAGAATGGAGTATCAAAAAATCTGTGGGACAAGGAAAAAAGTGTAACATGTGCATAATGGAAACTGAATCCCCCCCAAAATACTGGAAGAAATGAGTGAAAACTTTCCTAAATTAGAATCAGATAGAATGTACAGAGAGAAAGGTCAGAAAACAAAATCTATGTGATACATACATATATTACACAGAAACTAATGAAAACACTACCTATGTATATAATTCAAAATACAGATAATCAGACAAAGAAACTCTTAAAAGAAGAGGGAAAGAATTTACTTCCCTTGTGGCATAGTACTGGAAAGATTTACATCTAATTTCTCAGAAAACGTGTAGTCATAATAAAAGCAGGGTGAAAATTTTTAAACAGTGCTGTGGGGAGGAGCCAAATCACTCTTCAAAGGGAAAGGTAATCATACCTAATGCAACAATGAACAAGGGGAATTAAAGAGATCTTGTTATGGAAAAGAGAAATTAAATTTTGTTCATGGATAATATGATTACTTTTATAGAAATTCCAAATTAATCATTCAAACCAGTTCCTTAGCTAATAAGAGGGATGGCATGATTACAGAAGAAAGTTACCACGAAGAGCCCAATTACTTTTCAATGTGCCAACAATGAAAAACTATCAGCAAAGATCTTTAAAATAAAAACTTTCTTTCCTGAGAAAGACAATGTCATGAGAATAAAAAGAAAAGACATACATCAAGAGAAGATATTTGAAAATGGTGATTCTGATTAAGGACTTTAATTAAATATATTAATACAAACATTCCAATTAAAATCTGGGCAACACAAGGCCAGATAGTTTCAGCACAGAATTCTACCAGACCTTCAAAGAAGAGCTAATACCAATACTCTTCAAACTCTTCCACAAAATAAAATCAGAAGGAACACTGCCAAACTCATTCTATGATGCCACAGTTACCCTGATTCCTAAACCACACAAAGACCCAACAAAGAAAGAGAATTTCAGACCAATGTCCCTCATGAACATAGATGCAAAAATACTTAATAAAATACTGGCAAACTGAATCCAAGAACACATCAGAAGTATTATACACCATGATCAAGGAGGCTTCATCACAGGAATGCAGGGATGGTTCAATGAAAATCCATCAACAAAATTCACCATATAGACAAGTTGAAGGAAAAAAAAACCACATGATAATCTCACTAGATGCTGAAAAAGCATTTGACAAAATTCAACACCCCTTCATGCTAAAAGTTCTGGAGAGAACAGGAATACAAGGATCATACTTAGAAATAATAACAACGACATACAGCAAGCCAGTAGCCAACATCAAATTAAATGGAGAGAAACTTGAAGCATTTTCTCTAAACTCAGGGACAAGACAAGGATGTCCACTTTTGCCATATCTCTTCAACACAATACTTAAAGTACTTGCTAGAGCAATTAGACAGCTAAAGGAGATCAAAGGGACACAAATTGGAAATGAAGAAGCCAAATTATCCCTTTTGCAGACGATATGACAGTATACATAAGCGACCCCAAAAATTCCACCAGAGAACTCTTACAGCTGATAAACACCTTCAGCAAGGTGCCTGGATACAAAAATAATTCAAAAAAATCAGAAGCCCTTCTATATACAAAAAATTAATGGGCTGAGAAAGAAATTAGTGAAACAACATCCTTCACAATAGCCACAAACAATATAAAATACCTGGGGGTAACTCTAACCAAGCAAGTGAAAGACCTGTACAACAAGAACTTCAAGTCCTTGAAGAAAGAAATTGAAGAGATCATCAGAAGATGGAAAGATCTCCCATGTTCATGGATAGGTAGTATCAACATAATAAAAATCGCCATCCTACCAAAAGCAATATACACATTCAAATGCAATTCCTATAAAAATACCAACATACTACTTTAGCGAGCTGGAAAAAGCAATTCTCAACTTCATATGGAATAACAAAAAACCCAGAATAGCCAAATCAATCCTGTACAATTAAAAAAAAAAAAAGAAACATCTGGAGGGTATCACCATCCCAGATTTCAAGCTGGAGTACAGAGCAATAGTAATAAAAACAGCATGGTACTGGTATAGAAACAGACCAGTGGATCAATGGAATTGAATTAAAGACTCAGAAATGAACCCACACAGCTATGATCACTTAATTTTGGACAAAGAAGCCAAATTATACAATGGAAAAAGGACAGCATCTTCAACAAATGGTGCTGGTCCAACTGGATGTCCACATGTAAAAGAGAGAAATTAGACCCATACTTATCACCTTGTGCAAAACTTAAGTCCAAGTGGATCAAAGACCTTAACATAAGGACACACTAAATCTACTATAGAAGAGAAAGTGGGGAAAACCCGCGAACTCATCGGCACAGGTGACAGCTTCCTGAACAGAACACCAACAGCTCAGGATCTAAGACCAACAATCAATAAATGAGATCTCATGAAACTCAAAAGCTTCTGTAAAGCAAAAGACAATGTCAAACAAAATGGTAGCCTACAGATTGGGAAACAATCTTCACCAACCCCAAATCTGACAGAGGGCTAATATCCAAAATCTACAGAGAACTCAAGAAATTAAATGCAAAGAAACCAAATAATCCAATCAAAAAATGGGGAGCAGAGCTAAACAGAGAATTCACAAAGAAGGAATTCCTAATGGCTGAGAGACACTTGGAGAAATGCTCAGCATCCTTAATCATCAGAGAAATGCAACTCAAGATGACTCTGAGATTCCTTCTCACACCTGTCAAAATGGCTAAGATCAAGAGCTTAAATGACAGCACATGCTGGAGAGGGTGTGGAGAAAGGGGAACTCTCCTCCATTGCTGGTGAGAGTGCAGACTTGTGCAACCACTATGGAGTTCTGTCTGGTGATATCTTAGAAAAGTTGGAATAGCTCTGCCTTGGGACCCAGCCATGCCACTTCTGGGTATACATTGAAATGATTCCTCACTGAATCACAAGGAAGTTTCCTCATCTATGTTCATAGCAGCCTTATTTGTAATAGCTCGAAACTGGAAACAGCCCAAATGTCCCTCAACTGAAGAATGGATTAAAAAATTGTGGTACATCCACACAGTGGAATGTTACTCAGCTATTAGAAACAAGGAAATCATGCAATTTGCAGCCAAATGGGTGGAACTAGAAAAGCTCATCCTGAGTGAGCTAACCCAGACCCAGAAGGATGCACATGGCATCTATTCACTTATAGCTGGATTTTAGCCATACAGTACAGGATAACTATACTACAATGAATGCACCAAAGGAAGCATGAATATAGACTTTGTTACCTATCAATGAGACACTTTGCACCAGTGGTGCTGCTTTGTAGGCCCCCAGTGTATGAGGAGGCTCTTGGCCCTCATATGACTGCTGAACTGGGGCAGGGGCCTATTATGTAGGGACACTCCACTCCAGAGGAATGTGATGGAAGGGATAAGGGGTAGAGGGTGGGAAAGTGGGACTGGGAGGGGTGGAAAGAGATCACTGCAATGGAGATGTAACCTAAAGTAATAAATAAATAATTAAAAACAAAACAAAACTGGGCAACAGTTACAAGTCTTCACAATATAGCTGCCTAAAGAAGACATTGACAAGGATAACACCAATGACATGCTAACATAAAAGAAAGACATCTCCTGGCCTAGACAAAGAATTATAAGCAACTGAGGAATGTTGAGAGTGGGAGAAATAATCTCTAAAGATAACTAAAATCCTTAACCAAAACCACAAAATGTTAACAATTATGTGCACCACAGCCATGCTCATTCAACATTGATGCAAAAGTTAAATGAGACAGTAACTTTAAAAAAGTCAGGTATGTGCTTATAAACCAAATATTCTCTTCCCACACCTACAGTCCAGAATAGAGCATCCATCGGTATTCACCCAAACAGGATAAAAGTTTATGGACATACAAAATCTGTGTGCAAATATTTGTAACATTTTACTTATAGTTTCTGAATCTTGGAAGAAATCAAATATCCTCGCAAAATGTGTTGTCAAGCCATAAAAATGTTTAGGCAACTGAAGTCCCTGTTAATGAATAAAAAAAAAAGTTAATTTGAAAATATTGAATACTCTGGGATTCCAACAGAAAAGTGAAAGCTACCTAGATAATAAAAAGATCTGTGGGGTCAGAGGTCATAGAGTGAGAAGGGTGAGGTAATAGTGCACTGTACATTTTACAACGGGAAAAATCTCTATGGTACTCAAGGGTAGAATCATATCATTATACATTTGCTGAAACCTATTAAAGATCCAACATTAAGAAGAAATTCTGGTTTTGAGCTCTGGTTCTTGAAAGATAATAATGTGTGTAGAAGTTTCATTATTTTTTTAAAATGAACCATTTTTCTTGGAAATGTTGGCAATGAGGTTGGTTGAACATATATGGGAGGAGGAGATATTTGGAATCTCACTACTTTCCTCTTAATTTTTTTATGAACCAAACCCTTTAAAATTATGAATTATATTTAATAATAACAGTAGTAGTAGTAAATAACAGTACAGAGATATTAGTAAAAGTCAGTGGAAATAAATTTTTAAATTATTTATTTGATACTCAGTTTGCCTCAAATAGTACCACAGATATCACTCCTTCTGTTTCATAATTCTTCAGTTAAGGAGGCGTCTGGCTACCTGCAGCAAAGTGATGTTTCCACTGTTTTCTTCTGCACTGTGCATCTATCACTCAGACTTTGGACCATGTTTCCAGATTTCTACCACCTTCTTCTGTCTGTATCTCTACTTGGAACTTTTCATCTCTTGGTGGCCCATGTGTAACATGAGTAGCAAGTCTGGATTTTGCTAGGTATGTCTCTGATCTTTGTATTTTGTAGATTTTGTTCTAGATACAGTCTACATGCTTCTAGAATTAGCCTATTCCCTCCCACATTTGACTCAAACATTTAAACTTTGCCCATGTATTCACATTCCTGTGATAACATCTTTAGGTTGAGTCCCAGTCATATTCTTGTGATTCACAATTAGAAATATTATTTTTGTTCTCTTGACCAGACTTTTGTGTGACGTAATAGTCCTGTCATTGATAGAGAACATCATCTCTGTATATGCTTCAGTTTATATAAGAAAGTATTGTTAAATTTATCACTATCAGGAAAGAATAAGGCATTCTGTTATTTGTGGGACTGTGCCAGATGTTTTAGAAAACTAGATTTGACAGTACTGGTTTCTTATCCTTCAGGCAGTTATTATATAATAAAAAAGTAGGCAGAGGAACACATTTCAAAATAAAAGTCTACCTTAACTTAAAGGAATGTAATTTGTTATAGTTATAGTTCAAGGACTTCTAGTAGGGTCCACTGGGAATGAAAGATGATAATACAGTATCCTTCCATTTCAAAGAATTTTTCAATGTCTCCATCGGTGTTTCTATGAAGACAGTGTCTCATGACATAACAGTGAAACTGGACTTTGTTCCTAACTACACTCCACTGCCTGTTTTCTTCCCCATTTTTCCTGTACTTCCAGAGTTTATCTCCCTTCATGATTCTCAGATTTAAAATATGTGACAAATGCTGTGTGTTATATATAATTGTTGAAAACAAATGACAAACTGGATTAAGCATTATGAAGAATGGGAGGAAATGAATGTGCTTAGCACATGAATATTGTTTCAGAAATTATTAAGTGCTTCACTTATCAATTTATATGTGCCCATATTATTTTTAGTCATGTGTTGCAAGGTACTGGTTAATATTCATGCTGCTGCTATGACAGAGCTAGAAAGAAAATGTTATGGCCTTTATTGTAAAAACATGACTCTTAGATGTGAAAGGAAAGAGAAATTGTTGAGAAATCTGATAAAAGTAATTATGTTACCCTTAGTCAACTCCAGTAATTGGTAAGGCAAGACTACATGGAAGGACACATGGTGTTTTGTTTTGTTTTTTCAGTTGCTGTTTATTTGTTTGTTTGGTTGGTTGGTTTTGATGTTTAGTATTATAAAAGAGAGTAAAACTGGACAGATTACTCAGTGGTTAAGAGCACTAGCTGCTTTTCCAGAAGACCTGAGTTCAATTCCCAGCATCCATATGGCAGCTCACAACTGTCTGTAACTCCAGTTCTAGGGAATCTGGTGCCCTAACATAGACAAAAATGTTAATGTATGTAAAATAGGTAAATGTTAAAAAATAAATAAAAGGAAAAGCCTCTAACTCACTGGCACAGGAGATAACTTATTGGCACAGGAGACAACTTCCTGTACTGAACATCAATGATTCAGGCTCTAAGATTAGCAATCAATAAATGGGACCTTATGAAACTGAAAAGCTTCTATAAGGCAACGGATACTGTCAGTAGAACAAAATGGCAGCTTATGGATTGGGAAAAGATCTTCACCAACCCCATGTCTGACAGAGGGCTAATATCCAAAATATTTTTAAAACTCAAAAAATTAAACACCAACAACCCAAATAATCCAATCAAAAAAATGGGGTATAGAGCTAAACCAAGAATTCACAAAAGAGGAATCTGTAATGACCAAGAGGCACCTGCAGAAATGCTCAGTGTCCTTAGTCCTCAGGGAAATGCAAATCAAAATGACTCTGAGATTCCATCTTACACCTGTCAGAATGGCTAAGATTAAAACCTCAGAAGACAGCACATGTTGGCAAGGGTGCAGTGAAAGGGGAACACTCCTCCACTGTTGGTGGGAGTGCAAACTTGTACAACCACTTTGATAATCAATCTGATGATATTTCAGAAAATTAGAAATAATTGTTCTTCAAGACCCAACCAGTCATTTTATGCATAGACCCACAAGATTCTCCACCAATTCACAAGAACATCAGCTCAACTATGTTCATATCAGTTTTATTTGAAATAACCAGAAACTGGAAACAACCTAGATGTTCTTCAACTGAAAATGGATTTAAAAAAAAAAAAACTGTGGTACATTTACACAATGGAATACTACTCAGATATCAGAAACAAAGAAATAATACAATTTGCAACCAAATGGATGGAGCTAGAAAAACTTATCCTGAGGAACCTAACCCAGACCCAGAAAGATACACATGGTGTGTACTCACTTATAAGTGAATATTATCCATATAACACAGGATAACCATACTACAACCTACAAACCTAAAGAGACAGGAAACTAGCATAACTACTCTACAAGATACCCCATCCAGCAATGGATTAAAACAGATGCTGAGACACACAGCCAAACATTAGGTAGAGTTCTGGGAGTCATATATAAGAGAGAGGGAGGAATAGAGGGATAAGGAGGGCACAAGAATGCCACATGAAGACCAACAGAACCAACCAACCGAGGCCCCTAAAGGCTTACAGAGAATGAAACACCAACCAAAAAAAAAAAAAAAGCATATATAGACTGGACCTAGGGCCCTACACATATATAGATGATAGGCAGCGTGGTCTTCATGCAGAACACTTAGCAAATGGAGATGGGGGGGGCAGTCTCTGACATAGACTCCATTGCCTGTTATTGGAAAAGCTTGCCCTATGTGGGCCTGGAAGTACTTACCCCTTGTGTGGCTTGAGGAACAGAGGTGGATTGTTATGTGGGGTGCTCCCCTCAATTGAGGAGAAGGAGAAGGGGGAGAAGGGGATGAGAGTAGGAGGGTAGGACTGAGTGTGTAAGAGGGAGGGGGCTGTGATTGGGATGAAACTTGAATAAAATTGGTTTTTAAATCTAGTACGAAAAAAGAAAGAAAAGAAAAGAAAAAGAAAAAGAGAGAGTAAATTACCACATTGGGCCAGAAAATAGTAAGATGGGATACAGAATGGATAAGCCAGGATTGCATTAGACAAGAAGAAATGCATGAGAATATCTGATGTTCTGGTACAAAGAAGTCAGCAAATAAAAAAAATAAACTAATAATAGAAATGGAAAATAACCATGTAGTGCAGACAATAAACTGGAAATCACTTATTCTTACAGAATAGGGTATTTCAAGTAAGAAAGACTTGAAATATTTCATGATAGAAAGACTCAAGGCAACCATTACAGATATAAACAAAGAGTGAAAAAGAAACTCTGTTTGAAAGAGTAAAGATCGGCTAATACAGCAGCATGGCTCCATTTTTAGGAAAAAAGAACCTCATTCCACATGGCCAGGAACATCGGCATATCGTGTAGAATGGCAGTCCAAGGGGACGTATGTATATATGGGGTCATATTTGGGTAATAGAATTAAGAGCTACCTTAGATGGGCCAGGAATGCACAACTCAGGCCAAGGCTTGTTAAAATCCACATGGAATCTGTGTGCTCATTTATAATGGCTGCTTAAAGATTAACAGCTGCAAAACAATTAACAATAATCTAAATACTGGTAAACAATTTAACTGATTATTTCTACAAATGACACCTAACTACTGACAAAAGGCAATGTCTTAGGGTTTTATTGCTGTGAAGAGAAACCATGACCATGACAATTCTTTTTTCTTTTTCTTTTTATAGGAAACATTTCAAATTACTTCAAGGAAATCAATGAGAAAAGAAAATTTCTAACATTATCAAAGATAAAGTAATGACAGTTTAGAAGACTATTAATCTACCTCAAATTTTGTTTACTATACAAGTCTTTAGAAACATCTTTTAAATCTAAGAACTCAGGAGGAAGGGGTAGGTGGGTTTCTTCTCTTTGAATTCGAGGCCAGCCTGGTGTGTTCCAAGGAGTTCTAGGCTAGCCAGATCTACACAGTGAGACCTGTCATTCATTTAAACAAACAAATAAAAAACTATGAACTTTTAATTCAACTTTAAAGTTATGAGAAAATAAAACTTTCAAAAACAGTTCCTACCTTGGTGTAATGATGCATGCCTTTAACCTTAGCAGTTAAGAGGCTGAGAGAACAGCAAGGTGGAAGGCAGCCTGAATAACAATAAAATGCTTTTGACCGTGGCAGTTCTTATAAAAGAAAATATTTAATTGGGGCTGGCTTACAAATCCAGAGGATTAGTCCTTTATGGCAGCATGCAGCCAGACATGGTACTAGAGAAGTAGCTGAGAGTTCTACATCTGGATCCACAGACAGCAGGAAAGAAAGTGATACACTTCCTCTAATAAGCAACATCTACTCCAGTAAGTCATACCTTCTAATAGTGTCACTTTCTCCAAACCTATGGGGAATATTTTCTTTCAAACCACCACAGACAAGAAGAGAATAAGGATGCTTTCTGGAGAATGAGCTCAGCTCAAAGCAGTGACTTCTGAAGCATTCTGCCTCAAAAAGAACTGTCTTGAATACTCCACTTAAGATGACAGGAGGAAACAAGCTCTTTTTTTTTTTCTTTTTTTTTTTTTTTTGATGGTATAGGAGCTTTATTTCCTGTGATTCTAGACACAATTAACAAAGCTTGCTGAGAACACAAGTTGAAAAGAAAAAATAGCTGCTATTATTCACAATTTCCTGCACTTATTACCACTGAAAAATGGAGTAGTGTTGATCACCACATAAGTAAACTTGTGTCCTACTGGTGGCTTTCCATCTGATGAAATTAAGTAATTAATCTTTGATTTTCAAACCATTACTGTTTTTTTAATATTTATTTATTACTTCAGGTTGCATCTCCACCACAGTACCCTCTTTCCATCCCTCCCACTCCTGCCCTCCCACCTTCTATTCCTTATCCCTTCCATCCCACTCCTCTGGAGTGAGTCCCCTGCCCCAGTTCAGCAGTCATATGAGGGCCAAGAGCCTCCTCACACACTGGGGGCCTACAAGGCAGAACCAAAGTATCTCACTGACAGGAAACAAGGTCTATGTTCCTGTTCCCTTTGGTTCATGGGATGTAGTATAGATATCCTGTACTATATGGCTAAAATCTGATTATAATTGAATAGATGGTATGTGCATCATTCTGAGTCTTGGGTTAGCTCACTCAGGATGAGCTTCTCTAGTTCCATCCATTTGGCTGCAAACTGCATGATTTTGTTGTTTCTGATGGCTGAGCAGTGTTCCATTGTGTAGATGTACTACCGTTTTTTTATCCATTCCTTAGTCGAGGGACATCTGGGTTGTTTCCAGTTTCTAGTTATTACAAATAAGGCTGCTATTATCATAGATGAGGAAACTTCATTGTGATTCGGTGAGGAATCATTTGGATGCATACTGAGAAGTAATATGGCTGGGTCTTGAGGTAGAGCTATTCCAAGTTTTCTAAGATATCGACAGACTGATTTCCATAGTGGTTGTACAAGCTTGCTCTCCCACTAGCAATGGAGGAGTGTTCCCTTTTCTCCACAACCTCAACAGCATGTGCTGACATTTGAGTTTCCGATCTTAGCCATTCTGACAGGTGTGAGATGGAATCTCAGAGTCCTCTTGAGTTGCATTTCTCTGATGATTAGGGATGCTGAGCATTTCTTCAAGTGTCTCTCAGCCTTAGGGATTCCTCCTTTGTGAATTCTCTGTTTAGCTCTGTTCCCCATATTTTATTGGATTATTTGGTTTCTTGGCGTTTAATTTCTTGAGTTCTTTGTAAATATTGGATATTAGCCCTCTGTCATATGTGGAGTTGGTGAAGATCTTTTCCCAATCTGTAAGCTGCTGTTTTGTTTGAATGACAGTGTCTTTTGCCTTACAGAAGTTTTTCAGGGAAATAAGCTCTTCAGGTTCAGGATACACAACCTGGAGGCGATAAAAGATCCAGAAAAAAAGAGGCATCATAAGTGTGAGCCAGCCACTTTCAAGTGGTTTCATACTAGAGGCTTCCCAAAGCAGCTTCTCCAGGAAGATAAAATGGACAGGATAGAGTTGTACCTAAATGTAAATAGTAAGATGCGTGTAAAGGACAATGGGTTGAATTAGCAGTAAATACATAGACTGTGCATAGAAACTGAGCAAAGGGCAGCAGAACCAACAACAAAAAAACAAATAAATAAATAAATACATACATATATAAATACATACATACATACATACATACATACATACATACATACATACGAGCATATGTACGTACCCAGAAAAGTAGACAAAACTAGTTGCTCCACTTCTACCATAGTTTGCTTGCACCACTGTACTGATATAAATATTCAGTAAAAAGATATTGAATGGTGGTACGGAAAAGACTATTTCTTAGAGACAACAGGAAAAGATGGAAAGAGACATTCAGAAAAGTTGGTAAGTGCAGCCTGAAGGGCAAGAAATGGCACAAAAAAGCAAATACCAAAATCAGTACCAAAACTGATGCAAGGATTGCTTCCAAAAAGGGAGAAATCTGTGTTGGTGTTTTTTTATTCTTGTTTTCCTTATAAAACTTCATTTTGGGCTATGAGATAGATAGCTCATGAATAAACACACTTACTGTGCAAGAGCCACTCAAATACCCAATGATTAGCTCTGAACCCCAGACAGGGTTACTCACTAGCCTTCAGAGCACCCAGCATTCCATACAGGAGAACTGCAGGACCAGCAAGATTTGTCTCC
Organism: Lophiomys imhausi; assembly: GCA_907164525.1. Lineage (NCBI taxonomy): Eukaryota > Metazoa > Chordata > Mammalia > Rodentia > Muridae > Lophiomys > Lophiomys imhausi. Next base: position 16,062,854 of record CAJQZJ010001969.1, read on the forward strand.
AGCAGAGCAGCAGTCTGGGAGGTGCAAGCATATCTGAGCTTACCCAGAAAGTTGTTGGACATACAGGTCCTTCTACTGGATATACAATCAACAATCACGTGGAACAACATTGCACCCAGACAGGGCAGAGGGCTGCTCTTCCTGCACTGGTACAGTGTCCTGCAGGTCTGATCATTGCAGGGCCTTGACAGGCAGCCCCAACTGCCAGATAGAGGTACCTCCTAGCCTCGTGAACTCCCAGCATTCACACAGTCACTCCAGAATGCAAAAGAGGACCAGCAGTGCCACTGAAACAATAAGATCAGAGTGGGCTGAAAGGTGGGTGGTCAAGTTAAAAGGCTGTGGAACTCCACTGAGTCCAAGCTCAGAAGATGGGTTGTGGTGTACATATTGGACCAGTGCACCTTGCCCCTTCTCAGCAGGATACCCTGTCTTCAGCATCTACAGTTCCTGCATGAGAGCAGTGAGTTCTTGGCTTTTGTACATTGCCTAAGTGATACAGATTACAAGGGATACTGCTTACAGACAAGAGGCACAGAGATGCCCTGGGAACCACCTAGAAGAAGGCGCCTGGTGGAGACCATGACCACAGACCACACCCCCGGACCAGACACACAAGCAGTGGAGATCTGCAGCTCTAGCCTACCAGCCAAGGTCTTATGAGCCCCACCAACATCATTAGGAATATCTGGAATAACTCATCCCACCCAATCCCCGACCTGAGTCCCCAGTCGGGACACCACAGGAAGGAGTAGACTTTGGGGGCCCACCAAGATTCAGCCCCCATCTCTAGACCCCACCTATCTTGTGTTAAGCTACAGACCACCAAGATTATACAGACTCTACACCAAATCTCCCACATTGGCACCAGGTCCAGAAGACATCAGGAAAAATCAGCTAAGGGCAACCAGATAGATAAAGGTCAGCAAAAGAACAAAACTCACAAAAATGAGGGAAATATAACTCCAACAAAATTCAGTGAGGTTAACACAGCAAGCCGTGAACATCCCACCCTACTGAAACACATGAAAATGATGACAAATCTATACTTAGGAAAATGATGGAGTCCTTACCAGAAGAAATTAAATTCCTGAAAGAATTTAAAGAATCCTCAATTTTACAAATGAAAGTAATGGAGAATACCATGAGAGACCTGCAAGCCAACATAGTCCAACATGAACAATAAAGGGACAAGGCAATGAAAGATTTGAAATATTTGCAAAGACAAGCAAATTGGAGCAGGAAAAGTATAAAATGAATAAAATAGTTCAATACTTGAAATTGGAAGTGGAAGGAATAAAGAAAACACAAGCAGAGACAATGCTGGAGGTGGAAAATCAAGGGTAGAGAACAGGAACTACAGACATGAGTATCAAAAATAGGGTACAAGAGGTGGAAGACAGAATCTCAGGTGTGGAAGATTCGATGGAAGAAATCAGTACAACAACCAAAGAAAATGAGAAATGTAAAAAAAGTTCTCACCCATAACATCCAAGAAATCAAGGATTCACTGAAAAGATGGAACCTAAGAATTATAGGTATAGAGGAAAGAGAAGACTCCCGACTCCAAAGTCCAGGAAACATCTTCAACAAAATTATAGAAGAAAACTTCCCAAACCTAAAGAGACAGATGCCAGTAAAATTCCAAGAGGCTTATAGAACTCCAAACAGATTACAGCAGAAAAGAAACTCCTCTCAGCACCTAATAATTGAAATGCCAAACGTACAGAACAAAGAATATGAAAAGCTGTAAGAGAAAAAGGTCAAGTAACATATAATGGCAGACCCATCAGAATTACACCTGACTTCTCCTCAGAAACTTTAAAAGCTAGAAGGGCCTGGGCAGATATCCTACATACCTTAAGAGAATATAGGTGCTTGGCCAGACTAGTATACCCAGCAAAACTCTTTATCAGCAGAGACAGAGAAAACAAGATATCCCATGACAAAACCAAATTTAAACAGCATCTATCCACAAATCCAGCCCTACAAAAGATCCTAGAAGGAAAACTCCAAGACAGAGAAGATAACTGCACCCAAGAAAACAGAAGCAAAAAACTCCACTGCAGCTAAACCAAAAGAAACACACAAACACCACCTACATGAAAATAACATGAAACTTTGGTCATTAATATCCCTCAACATCAATGGACTCAACTCCCCAATAAAAAGACACAGGCTTACAGAATGGATCCATAAACAAGACCCATCATTTTGCTGCATACAAGAAACACATCCCACTAACAAAGATAGATGCTACCTCAGAGTAAAGAGCTGGGAAAAGGTTTTCCAAACAAATGGACACAGGAAGCAAGTTGGAGTAGTCATCCTAATATCAATAAAATAGACTTTCAACTGAAGTTAATCAAAGAGATAGGGAAGGGCACTGAATTCTCGTTAAAGGAAAAATTCATCAGATGAAATCTCAATACTGAATATCTATGCCCCAAATAAAAGGGCACCCACTTTTGTAAAAGAAACTCTTCTAAGGCTTACATCACATATTTATCCCCACACATTAGTAATGGGAGACTTCAACAACCCACTCACAACAATGTACAGGTCATTGAGACAGAAACCAAACAGGGAAATAATGAGTCTAACAGAGGTCATGAACCAAATGGACCTAACAGATATCTACAGGTTTTACCCAAACACAAGAGAATATACCTTCTTTTCAGCAGCATATGGAACCTTCATCAAAATAGACCATATAGGTGGACACAAAGATAGCCTCAACAGGTACAAAAAAACTGAAATAACCTCTTGTATCTTATCAGACCACCAAGAAATAAAGCTGGACTTCAACAATAACAGAAATAACATAAAGCCTACACACTCATGGAAACTAAACAATGTCACTGAATGATGGCAGGGTCAGGGAAGAAATAAAGAAGGAAGTCAACTTCTTAAAATCCAATGAAAATGAAGTCACAACATACCCAAACCTATGGGACACAATGAAAGCATGCTATGAGGAAATTTAGTAACATTAAGTGCCTTCAAAAGGAAAATTAGCAAATTAACAGCAGAACTAGAAGAAATGGGAAAAAAAGAAGCAAACACTTCCAAGAGGAGCAGAAGGTAGGAAATCATCAAACTTAGGGCTGAAATTAACAACTTAGAAACCAAAAGAACAATAGAAAGGATTAAGAAAATCAAGGGTTGGATATTTGAGAAAATCAACAAAATAGACAAACCCTTAGCCAAATTAACTAAAAGGAAGAGGGGAAAAACCCAAATCAACAAAATCAGAAATGAAAAGGGAGAAATAACAACAGATATTGAGAAAATATAGAGAATCTCTAGGTCCTCCTTTAAAAATATGTACTCCACCAAATTTGAAAACCTAAGCTAAATGAAATTTTTCTTGATAGATTCCACCTACTAAAGTTAAATCAAGATCAGGTTAACAGATTAAACAGTCCTATAAGCCCTAAGGAAATAGAAATAGTCATTAAAAGTCTCCCAGCCAAAAAAAAAGCCCAGGGCCAGATATCTTTAGCATGGAATTCTACTGGACCTTCATAGAGGAGCTAACACCAATATTTTTCAAACTCTTTCACAAAATAGAATCAGAAGAAACACTGTCAAACTCATTCTATGAGGCCACAGTCACCCTGATTCCTAAACTACACAAAGACCCAACAGAGAAAGAGAACTTCAGACCAATCTCCCTCATGAACATAGATGCAAAAATACTTAATAAAATACTGGCAAACTGAATCCAAGAACACATCAAAAGTATCATACATCATGATCAAGTAGGCTTCATCCCAGGAATGCAGGGATGGTTCCACATACAAAAATCCATCAATATAATTAACCATATAAACAAATTGAAAGAAAAACCACATGATCATCTTGCTAGATGCTGAAAAAACATTTGACACAATCCAACACCCCTTCATGCTACAAGTCCTGGAGAGAACCGGCATACAAGGACCATACCTAGAAATAATAAAGGTGATATACAGCAAGCTAGTAGCCAACATCAAATTAAATGGAGAGAAACTTGAAGCATTTCCTCTAAACTCAGGGACAAGACAAGGATGTCCACTTTTTCCATATCTCTTCAACATAGTACTTGAAGTTCTTGCTAGAGCAATAAGATAGCTAAAGGAGATCAAGGAGATAAAAAGTGGAAACGAAGAAGTCAAATTTTTCCTATTTGCAGACAATATGATAGTACACATAAGTGACCCCAAAAATCCACTAGAGAACTTTTGCAGCTGATAAACACCTTCAACAAGGTGGCTGGTTACAAAATTAATTTTAAAAAATCAGAAGCCCTTCTTTATACAAAAGATAAATGGGCTGAGAAAGAAATAAGGGAATCAACACCCTTCACAATAGCCACAAACAATATAAAATGCCTGTGGGTAATGCTAACCAAACAAGTGAAAGACCTGTATGACAAGAACTTCAAGTCCTTGAAGAAAGAAATTGAAGACATCAGAAGATAGAAAGATCTCCCATGCTCATGGATAGGTAGGATCAACATAATTAAAATAGAAATCATGCCAAAAGCAATATACAAATTCAATGCAATTCCTATAAAAAAAATACCAACCCAGTTCTTTATAGACCTTGAAAGCACAATTCTCAACTTCATATTGAATAATGAAAAACTCAGAATAGCTAAACCTATCCTGTATAATAAAAAAATCATCTGGAGGTATTACCATCCCTGATTTCAAGCTATACTACAGAGCGATAGTTATAAAAACAGCATGATACTGGTAGAGAAACAGACCAGTTGATCAATGGAATTGAATTGAAGACTCAGAAATAAAATCTCCACACCTATGGCCAGTTAATTTTTGACAAAGAAGACAAAACCATACAGTGGAAAAATGCATCTTCATCAAATGGTGCTGGTCTAAGTGGATGTCAACATGTAAAAGAATGAAATTAGACCTATACTTATCACCTTGCACAAAACTTAAGTCCAAGTGGATTAAAGACCTTAACATAAAGATGGACACACTAAATCTAATAGGAGAGAAAGTGGGGAAAAGTCTCAAACTCATTGGCACAAGTAACAACTTCCTGAACAGAACACCAGCAGCTCAGGCTCTAAAACCAACAAACAATAAATGGGACCTCATGAAACTGAAAATTTTCTGTGAGGCAAAGGACACTGTCATTCAAACAAAATGGCAACCTACAGATTGGGAAAAGATTTTTACAAACCCCTCTTCTAACAGAGGACATATATCCACAATTTATAAAGAACTCAAGAAATTAAACACCAAGAAACCAAATAACCCAATCAAAAATGGGGTATAGAGCTAAACCAAGAATTCATAAAAGAGAAATCTCTAATGGTCAAGAGACACTTGAAGAAATGCTCAAAATCCTTAATAATCAGAGAAATGCAACTCAAAAATGACTCTGAGATTCCATCTCACACCAGTCAGAATGGCTAAGATCAAAAATTCAAATGACAGCACATGCTGGAGAGGTTATAAAGAAAGGGAAACACTCCTCCATTGCTGGTGGGAGTGCAAACTTGTACAACCACTATGGAAATCCATCTGGTAATATCTTAGAAAACTTGGAATAGCCCTACCGCAAGACCCAGGCACACTTCTTTCAGGTACCCACCCAACCGATTCCTCACCAAACCACAAGGACATCTCCTCAACTATATTCATAGAAGCTTTGTTTGTAATAGCTAGAAACTGGAAACAACCCAGATGTCCCTCAACCAATGAATTTTAAAAAGCTGTGGTACATTTACACAGTGGAATACTACTCAGCCATCAGAAACAAGGAAATCATGCATTTTGCTGCCAAGTGGATGGAACTAGAAAAGCTCATCCTGAGTGAGCTAACCCAGACCCAGAAAGATGCACATGGCACCTCTTCACCTATAACTGGATTTTTGTCATGTAGTACAGGATAACTATCCTACAACCAACAGACTAAAAGGAACAGGAACATAGATTTTGTTACTTCTTAGTGAGATACTTTGCCCTAGTGGAGCTGCCATGTAGGCACCTCCATATGACTGCTGAACTGAAGGGGGCTGATATGTAAAGCACCCCACACCAGAGGAGTAGGAGAGGTGGGAGAGGGGGGAGAGGGGGGAGAGGGCGGGAGGGTGAGAGAGTGGGTCTGGGAGAGTTGGAGGAAGGGGATTGTGATGGAGATGCAAATTGAAGTAATTAATAAACAGTTTTAAAAAGCTATACATAACTTCTCACCTAACATATTCAATACTAAGGCTCTTTCCCTGAATTCCATATGTCTGTATAAGTATATACATATAAGGATAGTTACTATATTATTATTAATGAGATAAGAAAAGGAAATATCTATGATAATTATTAATTTTAGAATGTTCAACTGATATATATGACTTATGGAAGAACAACATCTAACATTTGAGCACACATGAACACATATACAATAATATACCTAGGACTTCTCTTGAAACCAGTTAAAAAACATCAACTATTTCTTTCCCAGATATACTTTAGGGCATGCATTAACACAAGGCTTTACTGTGTTGTCCAGGCCAGCCTTGAATTCATGATAACCCTGCCTCAGCCTCCCAAGTGTGGGAATTACATGTGCTTCCATGTTCAAACACATTTATGTTTTTAAGAGATACATCTGTTAAGACACATAAGAATATAGAATGTGGTGTAGAACAATCCTCCCTTTGTTGGCAGGGATATCCACTTAAGAGTTATTTGAAAAGATCAAAGTTTAGAAACACCATATGCAACCATGAATGGCATGGACTTTGGAGAAAAAAAATGTAAATCTTGATGTGAACACTTGACTGTCTCCTTTTCCAATATCTGTATCTTTGAGGCATGTGAATTCTGCTTAAAATGAACTAGGGACACAATTATCCTTACACCAATTAGCAAGCATTAAGCAGATGTTCATTGATATTTTTAGGAAAGCATTAGTTTTCTTCCTGTAATTGATGTTCTATTTAGCTCTTGTGAAATGCATTAATGTTGCGTTATTCTACAATCTAAAAGAAAGAAGACTGAATCTAGAGATGTTGCTGTTACTATCTAATGGGATGAAGTTGCATGAAAATATCACAGTGTTCAGGTCCAAGACCTCCTGTCCTTTCATGAGTACACAACTGCAGTATGCAGAATAAATAATTACCCTTCCACTGTCTCGAGGGCAGGAAATTACCGCTCTCGGCCCTAAATGAGTCCCTCAGTGCTGTGAACCCAGCGGGTATGCACAGAATGTTTGCTGATAATGACAGTAGTGAGAATGTTGATGGCTGTGACATGCTCTAAAGTTTAATTTAAAAGTCATTGGAGAAAAATAACAAAACATGATGTTTCAGAATTTCATCTGCCTGGGAAACACATTCTGTTAGATTGTTAATAAAGTAACTCAGTGCACATTTTACTATCAATTGCTTTGGGCCATCCTGAGTTTCATTCATTAGCATGGCCTAATTATTACTTCAGATGTACCAGAGGGCAAAGCAAGGTCTTTTTCTATTATTTTAGTCTGAAAAGTTTGTCTCCTGTAAGCATTTTTTAAATTAAATGCCTAAAATGGCTGCTATCAAGTAAATGATACTTAATCCCTACAGCAAAGTTTGAAATGCACTATTTTCTATCCCCTAAATTACTGTTCTACTTTGTTTCCATAATGACACTCCTTTCCCCTGTGTTTCAATGGTTCCTGCATAGACAGAGTGACTTTGTTGAAAGATAATATTACCTCTCCATTCTAGCTCTATCCCAAGGTTATGGGTAGGACTCTATTTACAGACTATATAGCTTATCGTCAGTGATCATTGAAAAGTCATCCAGATCATGTAAGAATAACCTATTCCTCCCATCAACAAAGTCTGAAATTGGTCTTTAATGATGAAGTTTTATTTCAATGAGTCTGGTATGCGATGACTTCAGTGAAGGGACGAGACACCACATAAGATGTACTGCAGGGAAAAGAGCTGGAGTCTTGAACGGGAGATCTACCCATGGCACCCCCATATTGTTGTGTCTGAGGAACCATAATCAGTTTGACTGTGATGATCAGCTTGTAACAGGACATTCAGTCTGTAAGAATGGATACAGAAAACCCAAGGAAGGATCAGAAGGTAAAGAGACCCATTCATTAGCTAAGACTTTAGCCTCTCTGCAGAGCTCTACTTGTTTACTGAGTGACAGCAGCTTGGTGACAGGCTCCCAGCAGGGTATTGGCTTCTGGGTTGCTAAGGAAACTCATTAAGAGGCTGGAGCATCAGTATGACTCAGTGGGAATCCAGCAAGTACCCAGATAAGGTAAACTTATCCCTCTTAGGAAGTCAGTCATGGAGGTGCTGGAGGTTTACAAAGAAAGGACTCCAGAGTGCCTGTGAGAAGCTAAGTGCTGAAGTGCACCATGAAGTGGCCAGTGGCGGTGTTTACAAGGGTCACTGGGGATGTGAGGAAGGGGGAGTGCCGCTCTCAGCCAGCCATACACTGAATGACCTAGAAGGAAAGACTTTTCCTATAAACACCCATGAAAGGAACGTGGCCTCTCTTCAGTGTCCTCTGTTTACACTAATGGTGTGCTTGTTGGCAGAAAGTTACTTGCAATCTTGGTCTTCAATATAATGAAGCCAGGAGAAAACTTGACTTAGGGTTCAAAGATAGTAACTTGGCAAATGGCACATGACCTGCAATATTAGACTTTATTTTAATACAAGACATTCCAGGAATGACTTTCTTAATTTCTTGACCAATTATTCATTAATTTATTAACTCACTTAAGAGCTATATATAGATGACCTTTCATGCACCTGACACTATACAATTGGTTGTGGACATTAGTAACAAATAAAAAATATGATTGAATTCTGATGGCTAGTCTTCTTCTTAGTGTTGTTCAATATTTATCAGATCTTCCTGTTCAGCCACCTTCATTTTAGCCTCATAACCCTTTCTCAAGAATATTGATTGGCTTTTGTTTCCAGAAAGTGTATCGTAGACTGTGTATCTATGTATCACAGACTGACCTAAATTCATGATCATCCTGAGTCTGTTTTTGAGAACTGGGATTATGTGCATGCACCATCACCCCTGGATCCAAGTCTTTGAGGTGGTAAATGAGTAAAGGAGAAAACAATAAATATAATGAGACCTGGGGCAGAAGGAGGGGAAACGTGCATATATAATGCATACACGTTCACCTCTGTGAGTCTACTTTTAGTCTTTGTTGTGGGTTATGGGAAAAGAAAAAGTTGTGTTCACTCTCAGTGTCTTCATCTCCTCAACCTCTTCAGGCATCACTTTCTTAACTAGAGATTGAAGAAAACACAACAGCATTGAGTCTTTTACCTTCCTCCACTTACAGTCCTAGGAAAATGCAGGTGTGACTTGACCAGCTCACCTGTGGCATCCCATCTCAGTAGTGCTGACCTGAATGCACTCTCTCAAACCTCATATACCTTTGAAGAGAGTCTTCCAGATAGCTAAGAGAAGGTGGTTACCCAATGGGCAGTAAACAGATGACAGTGTACTCTATTGGTCCCTCCTGAAAGCAGACTATTCTCAGACATGTTTAAAAGGTGGGGGAAAGGAGAGGCAGAAAATATGAATCTCCACCTTTCAGAGATCTCTGCTTTATGCCACATGCTTCTAGTTCCAACTGATTTCCAATTTCAGTATTTCAATATTTTTAATATTCCTCATCCCATGCATATTCTTAATTCTTTAAGACAAACACTGTATCACACTGGCCAACTCTAGAAATTCTCCTGACTACTTGACTACAGGTGTAAAGTGCACTGAAACAGGCACCCACCCCAGCCATGCTGGGCAGGACATCACAAAGAGACTAAAATGTCCACTCTGGTCCCAGCAGCCAGAGCAGGTTGAATGAGACATCCAAGCTCCTACCATGGATGCCACTACAATGGACAAATGTGTGATAAAGAGATGGAAAAGATGGTGTGTGCAGTGGAAAGATGGAAGAGAAAATGAAGATGAGGAGCTCACACACTGGAGACTCAAAGGTGGTGAGGAGCAGACAGATCTGAGGAGGTTATGGTGAGGATCTGGCCTGGGCTGCCACCAAGGGCCATGTCTGGATCCATGGTTCTGCCGCAGCTGGGGTCTGTGTCAATGTCTGTGGCCCGAGTTACCACCAAAGCCCAAGTGGATGCCCATGGTCTCAACTGTCACCAGAGACCATGTGGATATCTGAGGTCCATACTGCCACAGGGGCCACCTGCTGATCTAAGTGGCTTGGGCTACCATCTAAGGCCATGGGAAGATCCAGGCTCATGCTGATGCCAGGGACCATGTCTTGTTCATGGTCCTATGGCAGCTAGGATCTGTGTTAATATCCCAGGCCCATGTTACCATCAAAGGCCATGCAGATGTCCCTAGTCTGGATTGTTGTCTAAGGCACTGCCTTGAGATGGCCCTGTCCTTTGCCGGCCACCACAGTCAGAAGAGCTGGTCTAACTCCTCACCTGGACAGCAAAGTAGAGCTGACCCTAAAGGAAGGGGAATGGGTGAATCAGCCCCTAGGTTGTGAGCACATGAATCTGTCACTGCCCCTCATCTTCTATGGAGTGGCATTGGCAAAGGAGAGATGCCCTCTCACCCTTTGTCCCTTGAAGCCTGTGGCATGCAGGCAGGTAATCTAACCTTATGGTCTTGAGAGTGAGAGAGTTGGCACCACCCCTCACTAGCAACAGCCCTTGGAAGAGCAGACCCTGTACCTTGCCTGGTGAAAAAAGTGCAGATGTGCCAGTCACAAGGGCATGAGAGTGGGAGAGTTAACTTTGCCCCTTGCCAGCTGCAGCATTGGGTGAACTAGCTGGGGCAGTGCTGGAAATCTCACCCTGGTGGTGTGGCCACAGGAAAGCTGGCAGACTGATCAACTCAGCTGCCTCCCAGACACAGATCCAGGGCATTGAGTTGGTCCACTCCAATGTCTACCCCATCTATGAACTGCTGGAGTGCATGAAGAAGCCAGTCCTGCAGAGCCAAAGCTCCAGAATCTCCATGACACAGGGCAACAACAATATATCCAAGAGGAGACTCTGAGAATCCAGTATAGATAGTGTATCAGAAGTTTGAGACCTTGAAACAGGATGGCCATTTTTATTATGTTGATCCTACCTATCCATGAACATGGGAGATCTTTCCATCTTCTAAAGGCCTCTTCAATTTCTTTCTTCAAGGGTTTGAAGTTCTTGTTGTACAGGTCCTTTACTTGCTTAGTTAGAGTTACCCCCAGGTATTTTATATTGGTTTTGGCTATTGTGAAGGAAGTTGTTTCCCTAATTTCTTTCTCAGCCCATTTGTTTGTTGTATAAAGAAGGGCTTCTGATTCTTTTGAATTAATTTTGTATCCAGACACCTTGCTGAAGGTTTTTATCAGCTGTAAGAGTTCTCTGGTGGAATTTTTGGGGTCTCATGTATATTATCATATCGTCTGTAAATAGGGATAATTTGACTTCTTCATTTCCAATAATGACTCATTGCAATGAACATTTGCAAGTAAAGTTGTTTGGATAGATAGGTATTCTGTGTGACATATTGTGACACACCAGTTTCTATTTGTTTGGTTAGCTTTTGTTGTTGTTTTGTTTGAAGGTTTTTGTTTTTTATTCTTATTTTATTTTATTTTCAGAGGGAGGTTGTAAGGGTAGAGGATGGATATGAAGGAAAAGGAATATGGGTGGGATTGGGGTGCATGATGTAAAATTCACAAAGAATAAAAAGTTTAAAAAATACTACTAAAGTATATCTATGGTAGTTAGCAAAGGTAGCCACAAATTGTGACTACACATATTAACTTAGCTAGTTTTAGCCTTTGTTGTGATCTATGGGAAAAGGCAAAGTTGTCTTCACTCTTAGAGTCTAAGAAAACATTCTTAGAAATGTTTAGGAAACATTTTCTTATTTTTTCCAACGAGTCATGTTTTTTCTTTATATATTTGAATTTCTATATTTCCAGACAAGGTCCCACAAGAACAGTTTTCTGGAGGAAGAGGACTTCTGAGTATAATTTTAAAACTCAGGGGTGCCAATAAAAACATGTTTTGAATATTAACCACTACAAATTTCCATGCTACTGTAAATAGTTAAAGAAGCAGTTATGAAATCGTGTCCCTAAGGGTACAATATGTTGCTAATTCTATAGATGTTTAGTAAATGTTTAGTATTATGTAAGCCTAAGTTAAATTTGAGAAAGAGAAAGAGCTTAAGCTTAATTTTAAAGAGCAAACAAAACAGGCAGACTTCTCTTACTAATATAAGACACAACAAGGCTATTCCTGGCAGAAAATCTGGTAGGCTGGCTGCAGAATTTCTCCTCCCCCCCCCCCCGTGTGTGTGTGTGTGTGTGTGTGTGTGTTCCCCAAGACCCACTTCCCAGTCTCATCCCTAGCACTGTAACCAAACACCAGCTACAGCCTTCCTTTACCCCTCTCCATATTTTCAGTGGATCCTACAGATCATCCCCCTCATTATCTCCATTAATCATCATTTTATCCCAGACCCCAACTCCAGCAGATACCTTCTGCAAAAACACAGGCTACTCCTGCCAGAAATCAGGTAGGCTGCCCACAGACCTCCTCTCTCTCTCTCTCTCTCTCTCTCTCTCTCTCTCTCTCTCTTCATCCAGACCCAATCCCCAAGTGTCATCCCTAGCACTGGAACAGAACAGAACACCAGCTGCAGCCTTTTCTCACATCTCCCATGGATCCTACAAACAATCCCACCTAACTTCCCTCCTCCCACTCGTTGCTTTGTCCCAGACCCTAATTCCATCATGCACTCCCCTACAAACTCAAGGGCAACTCTTCCAAGGACAACAAGTAGACTGAAGGAAGACCCATACCTATTCTTGTACTCCAGAGATCCAATTCCCTCTGTCTCATCCCTAGCTGTGTACCTAATAACATGGTGTGATCTCCCTTTCTTCTCTGACTCCATCCCCAACAGCTTGCAAAGACTTTCTCTAATCTTCCTTCCACCAATTCATTCAAGTTACCCAGCATCCAACACCAGTAGGTGTAGAGAAGTTTTAATCCAGCAACATGACTACTCTGGCAAGGGATCACATCCAAAAACCAAGGTCTGTATGCCTCAACTGGAATACCGACACATCCTTAGTTTTTTCCTTAGATTTGAGTAGAATGAGCCAGACACAGGATATGGCCAACTTTCAAGAGAACAGAGAGGAAAGAAGCTACTGAAGAGCAGTACAGTGAGAGTGGAGTTAAGTTCAGTGGAGTACCATTGAATGCAGTTGAGTTCAGTTGAGTTCATGTAGTTCCGATCAGTTTGTGGAGTTCAGAGGCAGTTTTTCCAAACAGAGCAATTCAGTGAGAAACCAACAGTAGCCTGTTTGAACCAGTCATCTTAGAGAGGAGTTTTGAGCCAGAACAGCTGAATTGTAGCAACCAGACAAATTCAGAAAGAACTAGAAAGGGAGAGTTTATTCTGCAATAATTCTCAGAGGCTGAAAGCATTCTAGGCATAGGTTAGAAGATAGAGGCTGGAAGCTGAAGCCTTCCAGGTCCAGACTTGCAGAAGATTAAATAGAACGGAGTTTAGATGTTTCCAGGTCTATGCCTAAGGATAGTGAGACAGAAATGCTCTGGGCTAAGTCCAAATCATGTATTAGATAAGCTTGAGTACAGTTTTCATCTCATCCTCTCATCATAGGAAATTAAAATGATATTTACAAGTAATCATTCACTGTGAATACATCAGCTGAACAGGCTAGGAAAATAGGAAACACACTGTTATCACAGTCACTGAAAATCCAGAGAGGAAGCAGAAACCAAGGAGCAAAACACTCACCAAAAAAGACAAACCCAGAAATTGGCACCTAGACCTTTACTCATCCCAAACCCAGAAGCTGGCATACCACCTTAAAAACACAATCAACAACAACCAGGGCAATGTGTCACCTCTATAACCCAGATATCTTGCCAGAGCAGGCCCTGGATATTCCAACATAGATGAAGCACAAGTAAAAGACATTAAAAGCAACTATATGAAGCTAAAAGAAGTTCTTAAAGAGGAAATGAACAAATCTCTTAAAGAGAGCCAAAAAAAAAAAAAACAGCCATAAACATTTGAAGGAAACTAATAAAACATTTCAAAGTCTGAAAACAAAAATAGAATTAATAAAGAAAACACAAACTGAGGAAATTCTGAAAATGAAAAACTTAGGAATTCAAACAGGAACTACAGAGGCAAGCTTGGTCAACAGAATTCAAGAGATGGAAAAGAGAATCTCAGGCTTTGAAGATATGATAGAAGAAATGGATACTGCTGGCCTTCCTGATAGAATGGAAAGGACAAGAAACCCTCAACTCCAAAGCCTAGGAACCACATAGCTCTTTTGGGTGTGACAGTGTTCCAAGGGAAGGTTATCCTGAGACATGGGAGCACAGGAAACCCAGAGTTCTGAGGTAGGACTCAGGAGCCCATGGAGGTATGAACCCAAGGGAAGAGGGAAGAATCCAGGAGGGGCTGCCTCTGCTCCCCAGAAAAGACAGCAGAGAGCTGGGCAAATGCAGCCTTTATATGGGATTCTTGAGTGGGTGGAGTTTCCTTGGGCAGAGATTTCCAGAGTGAAGATTGGTGGAATTTCAAGTCCTGAGCTTAGGGAAGATTAGGGATTGGTGGATTTTTATTTAGACTTTTCACCTAAAATTAGCATAAATCTGGCAGGTCTCACTGAGGTGGGGGCTGGAGATGGCTTTTGTGACAGTTAGAGGCTGAAACAGTCATTATGACAGTTAGAGAGTTGTCAAGGGGGGCCTTAGGGTGTTTACACAGAGTTGAACTCTAAGATAAACACAACAACTTTCCTTAACTAAATTATGAATTTACACTTAGGGGTCAGATTCCTAGTCCTGGTCCCTGGCTGGCAGTGGCAGACCATATAAAGCTCCCTGATTCAGGGGAGTGGCTAGTTTATGTATTGTTGCCATAGAAACAGCAATGGAGCTATTGATGAGCACCAGTTGAACACACCTCCCTTCTCCTCAGTTCTCTGTCAGACTAAGGCCTAACTGAAGACTCAGGTGCTGCTTTTTCCTTGTTGCCCAAGCTTCCCAGTTTTTTCCAGGCATCTGATCTTAGGCCCCAGAAATGTGGAGACTTAGCCTCAGTCACTCTGGAGTCCTGAGGTGTTGCTGTCCAGAGGTGTAGAGGGGCCAGCAGCACAGCCTGAAGATCCAAAGCACCCCTTTCAGGGACCACAGGAGATGGCACCAAGAGGAGCTTCATAACTGAGAGGGAGTACCCAGGGAAAGATATAGGGACAGACACCTCTGGCTGCTGGAGCTCCTGAGGTAAGGGCATGGGGATTTTACTGCAAATTATACAAAGTTTACAAAGAATACAAAGTTAATAAAGGGAGTCTATGCCAGGGAAAGCTTGAGTTTTGCAAATAGCCTACAGATACATCATTCAAATAAAATGTTAAATGTAAAAAAATCCTGACACAAAACATCCAAGAAATCTGGGACACTATGAAGAAACAAATCTAAGAAAAATAAGGTAAGAAATCCCCATAGATGGAGAAAACAAGATATTCTATGATAAAGCCAAATTTAAACAATAGCTATCTTCAAATCCAGGCCTATCGAAGATGCTAGAAGGAAAACTTCAACTGAAGGAGGTTAACCACAGCCAAGAAAAGAGAGGAAATAAATAATCTCACATCAGCAAAATCAAAAGAAGGGAAACACACACACACACCCCAGCACCACCACCACCATCAGTACCACCATCACCAATGACAACAATGATTACGACAACATCAAAATAGCAGGAATCAACAATCATTTATCATTGGTATCTCTCAATATCAATAGAATAAATTTCCCAATAAAAAGACACAGATTAACAGAATGGATGTGAAACAGGATCCATCTTTCTGCTGAACCCGAGAAGCATACCTCAACATCAAGTATAAACAACATTACCTCAGGGTAAAGGGTTGACAAAAGATATCCCAAGCAAAAGTTCCTTAGAAGTAAACTAGTGTAATCATTTTCATATCTACCAAAATAGACTTCAAATCAAAACTAATCAAAAGAGATAGGGAAGAATACTACATACTCATCAAAGGAAAAATGTACCAAGATAACATTTCAATCCTTAGCATCTATGCCCAAAACATAAGAGCACCCAAGTTTGTAAAAGAAACACTATTACAGCTTGACTCACATACTGACCCTCTTACACTGAAAGTGGGAGACTTCAATACCCTACTCTCACCAAAGGATAAGACATCAAGCCAAAAAGTAAGCAGAGAAATACTGGAGCTAACAGACATTGTATACCAAATGGACATAACTGGTATTTCTAGGCCATTACACTCAAAAACAAAAGAATATAAATTCTTCTCTTAGCACCTCATGGAACTTTCTCCAAAATTGTCCAAATACTTGGACACATAACAAGTCTCAACAGAAACAAAACAATTGAAATAACTCCCTGAATCCTATCTGACCACCATGGATTAAAGCTGGATATCAATCTTATTTTTGCACAATAAACAATGGTCAATACCACTTTAGCCAAATATACTACTAATTTTGTATCAATATACAAAGGAATAAGGGCATATTCAATAATCTGCCCCTTCTTCTTGGACCTTCCTGTGCTATGTCTATGTCTCATTTTTCTCAAGCCTATTGGATTACATCGGTATTGATCTTTGTATATTGATACAAAATTAAGATTATAGTTGGCCACAATGGTATTGACCCTTGTATATGGATGTGCTATTAAGATTGTATTGGGCTACATAGGCATTGATCTTTGTATATTGATACATAATTAAGAGTATATTTAACCATAATTGAATAGATCTTTGTATATTGATACAAAATTAAAGGTAACTCTTCCTAATGGTATCATACCTAGAGATACTTAAAAATAAAATATGAAGCTCTGGCCTCTTGATACCAACCGTCTAAAACGGTCTAGGATAGTTAAGTAAAACAAACTCCTAGTCATGCAAACATGTCACTTTGTTAGCTACTATGACAGTCTATCACAGATATTCTCTAAACTACTCAGTAATTAAGTTGTTAAGAGACAAGCAACATTTGCTTATCTAAATACAAGAGATGGATAGGGCATCTTCAAAAACCCCAAGAGATCTGCAGAATATGGCATTCAAAGATGTTATCTTAAATTAAGATTTTCCTTTTTTTGATATCGAGACATATTAGCTCCTGACAGCACCCCCTATTCTACTCCAAGTAGAAGATAAGCATCGAAGAATCTCCAGTGTGAGATGGTTGAATTAGTGGCAACCCTATCTCTTGGCATGAAAAAACCCCTTGCTCCAACTGCAGACAGACTGCTGTCCAAAAAGGACAAAACTTGGTAGCAGGGAAGTCGACAGTCTAGCTCTGCCAAGACAGGGTAGGTAAGTCCTTCATAATCCCTGCTCTACAACAAATGTCTGTCAGAGAAACAGGAACCAAAGGCTGAAGACTGATGCAGGAATATATGGAGAGAAAATGGGAACTGTCCAGGCAGTCACTGGTATGTCATTTCTTAGTTTTGGAAGCTGCAGGCCCTGCACTTCCTATATAAGCAGATATATTTATCCCTCTCAGGTCTCTGAGGTGGTTGAAGAATAGACAGCTAGAGTCTCATAGTTAAATTTTGAGTTGTTTAGGAATCAAGAGGGTGTTATAGATCTAAGAAGATACTCTTAAAAATGTGTTGCAAGTTACTATGAATGTTGAGTCAGATATAGACCTTTAAACTCATGGAGATGGTTAGATAGTAGAATGTTAAAGTCAGGGGCCAAATGTGTATAAACTGGACACTGGGAAGGTATACTGGGCCATTTAACTCTCATAAATGTGGCATATTTATATCTGTTGTTTTGTATAGTATTTACTGTTATAAGAGAGGGAACCATCTGTTGGACTGAAAGGGGAAGCTGCTGGGGGGGAAGAGGGTGGAAGGGTGGGATAGGAAGGGGGAATAAGGAAGGGTTTGTGACTGAGATGTGACTTGAAGAAAAAAAAAGTATTTATAAAAAAAAAGCTGGATATCAAGAACAACAGAAAGATTATAAACTTTGAAAACTGACCAACTCTCTACTGAATGAAAAATGGATCAAGACAGTTGATTTAAAAGAAGGTTAAATACTTTCTAGAATTCAATGAAAATTAATGCACAACATACCTAATTTATGGGATACAATAAAAATAGTTCAGAGCACTAAGTGTCTATATTTTTTAAAAATGGAGAGCTCTCATGCTAGTAACAACATATCTGAAAGCTCTAGAACAAAAAGAAATAATTACATGGAAGAAGTGTAGACAGCAAGAAATCATCAAACTGAGGGACAAAATCATTAACAGAAACAAAGAGAACAATACAAAAAAAACAATGAAACAAAGAGTTGGTTCTTTGAAAATATCAACAAGATAGACAGATGCTTATCCAAATTAACTAAAAGGCAGAGAGAATATCCACATTAACAAAACTGAAAATAAAAAAAGGGAATATAGCAACACATAAAGGAAACCCAAAAAATCATTAGGTCATACTTCAAAAACCTGTATCCCACAAAATTGGAAAAGCAATGAGAAATGGATGATTTCCCAATATATATATCACTTACCAAAGTTAACTCAAGATCAGATAAACAATGTAAATAGACCTTAGCCTCTATCTAGTAAAATGGAAACAGTCATCAAAAGTCTCCCAGCCAAAAAATATCCCAGGGCCATTCTAACAGACTTTCAAAGAAGAGTTAAAACCAAGACTCTCAAATTATTCCACAAAATAGAAATAGAAGGAACATTGCCCAATTTATTTATGAGACCATAGTTACCTTGATACCCAACCCTATAAAGATACAACAAAGAAAATTAAAGAACAATTTCCCTTGTGAATATAGATGCAAAAGTAATAAAAATACTTGCAAACTGAATGCAAGAGCACATCAAAATGATTATCCATCACAATTAGTTAGAGTTCATTCCAGAGATGCAAGGATGGTTCAATACAGGAAAATCTGTAAGTATAATCCACCAAATAAACAAGTTGAAAGACAAAAACCAAATGATCATCTCATTAGATGCATAAAAGGCCTTTGAAAAAAGCCAACACACCTTCATGATAAAAGTCTTGGGGAGATTAGGGAAACAAGGGACATAACATAATAAAGACAATTTACAGCAAGCCTATAGCCAACATAAACTTAAATGGAGAGAAACTCAAATAAAATCCACTAAAATCAGAAGCAAGACAAGACTGTCCACACTCTCCATATCTACTTAATATAGTCCTTGAAATACCTAGAACATTAAGAAAACTGAAGGAGTTCAAGGGAATTCAAATTGGAAAGTAAGAAGTCTAAGCATTGTTATTTGGAGATAATATAATAGCATAAATAAAGGCTGAAGTAAGAAAGAACTTTGAGAAAACATTTTTAGCAATATATGTGAAAGATTGTGGTTCTCAAAATGGAAGGTAGATGTGGGGCTGGAGCTGTGAATAATTCGAAAATATTTAGAAAACTGATTTAAATGAAGCCTAATGATGAGGTCCAGAAGAGGACGAGTAGAGGACCAAGTAGCATGACCAGATTTGGGGCTTTCATTCTTAATTAGTAGAAAGATCAAAAGGAAAAGAAATTTCGTGAGTGAAGTGATGATAGAAGATAGATTTCTTTCTGGTTATGTCGCATTTGATGAGACCGAGCATCCAAGTGAGACTGGATATATGCACTGAACACTCGATCTGAAGTGGAAGCTTTTGAGCCCTTGGAATTCAGGAAACTGTGGCCTCCCCATCTGATGGGACAGCTTCATAAGCACACATAGCACCTTCGGGAATGTCAGTGTAAGCCAAAGGGAATTTTATAACTTTGATTCAATAAATTCCCCCTTAATGGTCTGTATTAGCTACTTCTCTGTTAGCGTAATAAAATATCATGACCACAGGCAACTTCTAGAAGATAGTTTTATTTGGCTTGCAGTTCTAGAAGGGAAATCTATACTGGTGAGAAAGGCACAACAGCAGGAGTAGGGAGCTGAGAGATCACATCTCAACTACATACAGGAAGCAAAGAGCAAGTAAGAACTGAGTGAGGCTGTATAGCCTCTAAGTACCCCCACCCAGTGATGTACTTCCTCCAGCAAGATTGTTCTGCACCTCTCAAAGGTTTCATAACCTCCACAAATAGTCCTACTAACTAGGAAACAAGTGTTCAAGTACCCAAGCCTATGGGTGACATTTCTTGCTCAAACTACAATAGTGCTAGTGAGATGACTCAGTGGATGAAGTCACTTGCCAAGCCTAATGACCTGAATTCAATTCCTGGAACTCAGATAGTTAAAGAAGACAGCTAACTCCTACAAAATTTCCTTTGACCTATACATTTGTGCCATGGTACATGAGCACACACACAGATTTACATACACACATAAACAGACACACACACACACAGACACACACACACACACACACACACACACACACACCAAATAAAATGAATAAATACAAAAGATATATAAGAACCACCTTCTCCAAATGGTAAACGTTGAACATCACATAGTTAATAAATCAGGGTATCTCCACTGGTTCACCTTCCAGAAACCCTACCTAGTGTCCCTGGTTTCAAAAGCAGGAGGGTGTCTTAAAAATAGAATGACAAAAGCATAATGTGCTTTCTCTCCACAATTTTCGTGGGCACTCAAAATAGCAGTAGATTACAAAGAGCATGGAGTGAGTTTTTTGTTAGGAAAGTGGATCAGCTATTGGAACTGCTTTTTGGCTCATTTCTACTAGATTGCAATGCCCTGAAACCAGGAAAATGGATGATATTGGTGACATAGTGGTCATTTTCACGGTTGTCACATAGAGATTTGTACAAAACATATTGTGACAATGACAATTGAATAAATATATAAGAATTTCTTTTTAGAGAAAACCTTGAAAATAACAAACCAGCAAGACTCATGATCCCTGGATCCACTAAAGTTTCACAGTGTTCTGTACTTGGACCAAGCTGAGAGAAACATTATGGAAAACCTCGAGAGACCTATCCCAGCAATGTAGACCAACAAAGCTTTCTGACCCAACAAGAGAGAGCCAGTTAGAGAAAGTAAGTCACCAGCATGCAGGGTACTCACTAGCTGTGCCAAGCTACTTGTCAGGAGAGCTGGCTCTGGCTAATGTAGCCCCTATTAAACCTGCAGAGAAATTGAGCCTGCTGGGACTTACAGCTTCATCCTTTCTTAATGTCAGTTTGCAAAAGATACATCTGCTACAGCAAAATTTAGCTTAAAGGGAAGAAAGAAACTGGTAATAAATGCAGAGAGGTTTAAAAAGCATGGGAAAGATCTCACAGGAGAACAGTCTTCAAAATTTTTCTGCAAAAGAAAGGTATTGGCAGTACTTCATGAACTCAAGAAGTATCTGGTTAGAGTACTGGCATACATTGCTGATTTTAAAAAACTGAAAGAAAAGAAAAACTTAGATAAGAATCATAAAACTGTTCTTGTGACTCAGAAATGCATAGTCTGTGGAAATGGGGTTATCTTTTTATATGTTATATAAAGATACTAGTTTTTGTATACATAGGGTCCAATTACCATGGAGTCAAGCAACCACAAACCAAAATTATGTGTTAAAAAAACTATGCCTTCACTGAACATGCATATACTTTTCTTCTTGTAATTACTCCCTTAGCAATAAAGTATAACATTTAAATTATGTTAGGTACTAAATCTAAAAATTATTTAAAACATACAGAAGGCTATACACAGACTGTGTGCAAATAATATATTATTTTGCATAAGGGATTTGAGCACCTATAGGTTTATTTTTTATCTGTAGAGGATCTAGAACAAATCACCCATGGATATCAAGAGATGGCTATGTTTTGTTGATTATATAAACATATCTATAAATGTTATTTCTATAAATATACATAGAACAACTAGTTGGCATAAGGAGTTTGTAGACTCTTCTACTAACATGCCCAAAAATTGAAACCTAGATCATTTTGTTTAAGGTACATGATACCTTGATCATTAATAAGGGTCAATTTTTCAGTCTTATCTTAAGAGACAAAATTTGTATGCTATGGCAACATTTTGACCTAAGTTTGCCTCTTCACTGAGCTGGGGGTAGGAATACATGTGGGAAAACGGTAGTCAGAAACAAAAATCAGATAGGAGGATGAGGGGGAAGAGGGTAGGAGGGTTGCACTGGAAGGAGGGGGAGGGAGAGGATTATGATTGAGATGTAACTTGAAGAAAACAACAACAAAAACAGAAGTCAGAAAGAAAGACTAACCCATTTCTATTTCTATTTTTGTTTTTTAGTATTACTATTTTTATTTTCCTTAAAACGTTAGCTGCAAGGATTAATAACATACATTTCATTACTTATAGCCAGTAAAGAATAAAGAATGCCCCTAAATTGTGTGTGTGTGTGTGTGTGTGTGTGTGTGTGTGTGTGTGTGTGTGTGTAGTATGGAATTTATTATGTGAAAAAAAAGCCTAGACTAGACCTAGACCCTTCATACAAATATAGATGATAGACAACTTGGTCTTCATACAGAGCCCTTAGCAAATAGGGGAGGGGCTGTCTCAGTTATGGTCTTTGTTGCCTGTTAGTGGGACACTTTACTCTAGCTGAGTTGCCATGTCAGGCCCCAGAGCAAGAAGAAGCTCTTAGCCCTTATGTGACTGATGAACTGAGGGGGGTAGTATGTGGGGGCCCCTCACCCAAAGAGAAGGATAGGAGGGAGAAGAGGTAGAGGATGGGAGGGTGGGACAGGGAGGGGAGAAGGAAGAGGTGATCTAGATGTAACTTGAATTAATAAAGAAAACTTAAAAACAAATAAAATAGTTTTGTAGGAATTCCTTTAGATTTATGGAGGGAGTGTGTTTTCTGACTTGGGACGTTGTGTGGGATGCACGTATGTCAAGTGTGAAAACTCATGGGAATGACTCAATCTTCACATGCTTATTAGATTTCATTTAATGTAGTTTTAAATCAAAATCTCATTTATTTAATATTTGTCAGTTACTGAGAATGAGTTTATCAGCTTCTGTTTAGTATTTTTCATGCACTTTTACAGATTTTTTTAAAAAACTGAAGTTCTTCATTCATAAATTCTCAATAAATTTAGAGAATCAACATAACATATAGAGAGAGTTCCAGAACAGCCAAGGCTACACAAAAAAAACCTCTGTCTTGAAATTTTAAAATAAAAAATGAGAAAGCATGTTAAGGAATTTTTATGTCATCAGTGTTATTTAAGCTGATTTATGTTACTCCAATAACAAGCTTATTTGTATTATATAGTAATATATGCATATTGATACAGTATCATATAATATATTTTTTTTGTTTAGTTTGGTTTTTCAAGACAGGGTATCTCTGTGTAACCCTGGCTGTCCTGAAACTCTCTCTGTAAACCCGGCTGACATCAAACTCAGAGATCCACCTGTCTCTGCCTCCCAAGTGCTGGGATCACAGGTGTACTCCACCACTGCCCAGCTTATATGGTATACTTATAACAAAAATTAACACTTCACAATATATAACTACATTATCTGGTATCAAATGCAATCTTTGAGTCTAGACAGACTGCTCAAGGGTTAAAAACACTGGCTGTTCTTCCAGAGAACCTGGGTTCAATTCCCAGCACCACGAGACAGTTCACAGATATCTGCACCAGGGAATGTAACACTCTCTTCTGGCTTCTGCCAGCATCAGGCACACACATAGTAGACAGGCACACATGCTGGCAAAATAGCCCTACACAGAAAATAATAATGTATTTTTTAATACAACCTCCATCTTTCTTATCAGAGTTACTGGACAAGTTGCCTGCCCTACTTATTCTTCAAATTCCTCATTTGTAAGAAAACAAAATAAAATCAGTTCCTATGTTTAGCCTTACTCTGTTGACAGCATATATTAATTGACAAATATTATATAATCAGCTTTGTCATATAGAAGACTTCAAATGTTAATAATACAACATCAATAAATACAAGGATAGTTAATAGTTTCTAGGACCATGGCTTATGATATGTTTGACAAAAAGTAAAATTTTCTTTGTATTACATTAAACTTTTTGCCATTTCTTACAGGATTGAGAATTCTAGTTCTCATTTTGGGCTTTAGAAGTGATCTATAATTGGTATGAAAACAGAAACATTTTGCTGAGAAAAACTTAAAAATTGCTTGATACTGCAAGTTCAGAGCTATGTGTTAGATAATAGCACACTTGGGACACATAGAGGTTATATAAGCCAGCACAGAATACAAAAAGAAGTACCAGTGGTTGTCTGGCAACAGGCTATTTTCTGAGAAGGCTGCTTTAATGAAATGAAGTCTTGATGTTTTGGGCTGGTGATTTGTTCATTCATTCTCAAATAAATATAGAAGGTTTACTGCCCAGAACCTTCATGCCAAGAAATAGATGGACCCCACAAAATGAGGCTCAGAAAATCCTCATGATATCAGTCCACTAAGCAGTTTTCAGGGAGAGCAGCAGGCCTTGACTGTGCCTTCTTAGCCATATTCCCACTGAGTGGGGGAAAGGAACTCTGCCCACCAACCTATAAAACAAAGTAAATGTAGGACACTGTATGTTAACTTTTCTTCAACTAAAAGAATACTTGGATAAGGGCTGGGCAGACAGCACAGTCTGTAAAGGTCATACAATGCAAGCATGGGGACTACTCAGATATCAGAAACAAGGAACTCATGCAATTTGCACCCATATGGATGGAACTAGAAAATCTCATTCTGAGTGAGCTAACCCAGACTCAGAAAGATGCACATGGCGTCTATTCACTTATAATTGAATTTAGCCATATAATACAGGATACCTATCCTACAACCAACACAACAAAAGGAACAGGAACATGGACTTTGTTTCCTGTTGTGGGGCACTTTGCTCTAGTGGTGCTGCCATGTAGGCCCCAGTGCATGAGGAAGCTCTTAGCCTTTATATGACTGCTGAACTAGAGGGACTGATATGTAGGGACACCCCACTCCGAGAAGTAGGATAGGAGGAAGAGGGGGAGATGGTGGGAGGATGGGACCAGGAGGGGTAGAAAGAGGAGATGTAACTTGAAGTAATACATAAACATTAAAAAAAAAATAGAATATACAGTAAAAGCTCTGTGGTGGCCCATACTTACAATCCCAGAGTAAGGGAGGCAAAGCTAGGAAGATATATAGATATAGAGACTGGAAGATGTAGATGCTTAGCCTAATTGGCAAGCTACAGGCCAAAAAGAGACTGCCTCAAAAATATAAGACAGATAAGCTATCCCGATGAAGGACATTGGAAACTGACCCCTCACCTTCGTTCATACATGTATAAACACACATACACACATACACACACACACACACACACACACACACACACACACATACACATGCACCCACACATACACACCCACCCCCCACACACATACACGCCTATATAATAATGTTTTCAGTAGAAAAAGATTTTCTTGTTTATGTCAAAACATATATGACACAATTATTTATATTGTAAAATAGAAGCTTAAAGAGTCAAGTGAAGAGCTCTGAGCCACATTTTCTTGGGAAAGAGCACATCCTCTGCAATTTCATTGAACTGTAAAAGAAGCAGTGGATGGGAGGTAAAGGGGCGTCAGCACTGTGGGGACTTCATCTGCTGAGATCTGGGTTTGCACACACACAGCCGGTGGATGGACTCGATACTGCTTACATTCTCTGCTAGGCTGTTAAGTTGCCAAAAATTGGCAGGAGATAAACTCAGAAGCCTATGTAGGAATTGAAATTATTTAAACTGAAAAAAAAATGAGAGCATTTGGATTTACTATATAGAAGCAGTAAAAAAATTTCCTACTACAGACTTTCACTGTTTATCTCTGCTTTTGGCTCCATGAAGCATTTTACTGAATTAATTTGTCTTATATTTAGAACATGAGATCTTTAAGGGTAGTGCTTATTTTGTATACTGTATATCTGGGGCACGCTGCACACAGTAGATAATATATAATAGATGTTCAATAGCTCACTTAATGCAAGTTTTTACCTTATTGTCTGCTAAGAAAGGTGATTATCAGTAGCCATTTTTTCCTGTCCTCCAAGGCTCTGTCTTGATCTTCGTTTGACATCCCTAAAAATATTGCTATTGGACTTGTAAGAATCCACTTCAAAGCCACAGCTGTATTTGAGACTTTTCTTTCAAAACATAGCAGCCAGAGTTGGCGAGGCCCCATGGCCCACACTGGCACTATCGATCTAATCATTCTCTATTGTCAAGGACCCTAGGCCTTCTGGTTCCATTTGCAATTCATTCTCTACTATGAAGCTAGGTAACACAGCAACACATCCAGTTTCCTGACTGATTGGCCCTGTGTTGTAGGTACACTAATTAGCCCGATGTGGCACTGTGCAGTTGTTTGGGTCAGGAAGAGCCTGAACTTTGACAAGATCCTTGAGTATTTATGGTCATGCCGGTGCTCCAGTGTGGCTGACTCCACATGAACAATGAGTAGCCCAGTGCATGGGACACACAACTGTTTTACACATTCTAACAACTGATGAGAGAAAATTCAGTAAAAAGTGCGGTATCTATTTAATAATATCATTGACTCGATGCTTTGCTTTCATTATGTCTTGCTTCAGTCTCACCAATAGCAATCCACCCTACATTTATTAATGTTTTATAGAGTTTATTGCTTATCCTTATGGTGACTCATGAGACAAGCAAGACAAATGCTATTGTTTTCATCAGACTGAGAAATAAAGAAGTTTAGAAAGATTTGAAAGAATATGCCAAGACCAATACAATCAATTATTGAGAGAGTTGGGGTTTGAAAGCAGATCCAAAAACCTGTGAATATATGAAGAATGCATTGATCTAAACTAGAATAGCTGTTCTTGCCTTTTAATGTACTTGGATCACTAGGGACCTTAACTAAGTACTGTACTATCCCAAGCTCCCATTTCCTCCACTCAAAAAACCATGGCAAAAGAGTAGACAGAACGCACAGAAGAGAGAAAAATATGACTCCCGAATCCAACTAAAATCTGTGGCTGAGTTTGGGGGAAAGCTAGGTGCTTTGAGCTGGGAGGGGGGTATATCGCTGTTAACAAGGTAAGCCTGTTGGATAACATTGTTCAAATTACCCAAATTCAGCAAAAAAAAATAATTTTTAAAAGAAAACTCAGAAAAAAGTAGAAAATGGAGACTATGGAAACAGAGGAACCAAAACTGACCTAATAATAGAAGTTATGCTAAAAAGGGAAAAATAAAAGAAAAGTGAAATATTTGAGCTACTAATTTTCTCCATAAGACTTGTTTTAATTTATGTTCCTTCAACTGAGTATGAGAGGTGATAGTTTATTGGCAGCCTAC
Organism: Lophiomys imhausi; assembly: GCA_907164525.1. Lineage (NCBI taxonomy): Eukaryota > Metazoa > Chordata > Mammalia > Rodentia > Muridae > Lophiomys > Lophiomys imhausi. Next base: position 16,090,250 of record CAJQZJ010001969.1, read on the forward strand.
TTAACCCAGTGTGCTAACATACTGGAATTTTACACATTTTTACACGTGCTATTTCAGAGTATCTCAATTTACAGTTATCTCATTATGAATGAAATTTAATGTATTTTCAGGTTTAAGAGCTGTTAAAAACATGTGTATCATTAATATAAATTGCCTGTTCATCACATTAGATTAATTTCCATTGGATATTTGTTCTTTGTATTTTCCACCATTTTCATTTCTCTTTGCTACAGGGCAGAAATTTCTGATCTTCATTTAAATAAGTTTAAGTAAATTTTTCTGTCTTTTAAAATTTCTGAACTTTTGATAGCATAGATCAGCTATCTCATAATAAGGCTGTGGTTCTCCGAAAATGTTTTTAAACAAATGCCTAAGTGACGGCCTAAGTCATTTCTATTTCTATTATTCCCCAATGGAGCCAAAAGTGTATGTTAGTGATCTGTGTCGAGTCCCATCTACTAAATATTTAACAAGTGAATCACAGTGTCAGCAATTCAAAGGTCACATGCCACTAAATCATTTGAATGTATTGCTCTCAATGGGAGCAAAACCCAATAATCTCCAAAAGTAAAATTGTCACCGTTTGAGTACTTAAAATATTCACATGGGGGGGGGCGAAGATGGCGGCGACCTACACTGACGCATTTTGAACGCGGGGAAAAAAGAGCCATAAAAAACACAGAGTTATTGGACACTGTGCAAAAACCGGAGGGGCTAGACCCTCCCGGGAACACTCACAGCTCCCAAGGGACTGTTAAAAGTCCCAGGGTAAGGATCTCCCCATCTCTCGCAGACACGGAAGCCACTAAACCTGGGATTCGGAAACTCCCATTTGGAGAGGGGCTAGGTAAGTTCGACCCCAACTTACAGCAGGCAGAATCAGAGTCCACTTGGTAATAGTTCACTAGCCTATGGGACTCCCCACACCTCAGGTAGAACTTATACCCACTTAAAAATTTTTGCGAGATAGTGGAAGTCTTAGCAAGGAACAAACAGGGGGCTCAGCGGGTGGTCTGCAGCTGCTCGTAAAGCGGAGGGCGGGAGGTTCCGAGAGAGCATGGGAAGCCGGGAACACAAAGGTGGGTGGGAGGGGCCGAATCCCGCGCACTCATGGCAGTGCAGCTGGGGAGGGAGCCTGGCTGGCAGGGCCAGATCCCCGTGAACCCACGGCAGGACAACTGGGGAGAGAGTCAGGCATGGGCTGGGCCATGGATCCTCTCACCCACGGCTGAGCTGCTGGGGCGAGAGGACCACTCAGGCAGCCGGAGGATCCAGGGCTCTGTGCACCCACGGCCGAGCAGCCAGGAAGGGAGACCCGCGGCTGCGCAGACAGGGAGGGAATCAGGCACAGAGGCCAGGCCTGTGGCGAGAAGCCTAGTGAGAAACCAGAAATCAGGACCATAGCTGTATTCTGGAAAATCCAGACATATTAGGTGTGGAGCCAGACCCTGTCAGCCTCCGTGACGACAAACAAAGCCCACAGAATCTGTGCCTGGGCAAACAGGTCCATACCATCAGAACCATTACAGACTGATAACTCAAAGTGCAACATAGAGAAGTCTGAATTGGGAGCAGTGAAACAATCCCGGTCCATTACTCACAACCTGGGAATAGGCTGCACCAGCTCACAGTGCCTCAGGTGATTAAAACCACAGTGACCCTGAAATCACCCTGTAAGCAACGACATATAGCCAAGTAACTCGTCCCCTGCACCAAATCATCTGTGGATCCAAGCACAGAAAACGACAAGAACAGACAGCTAAACGCACCCAATGGCCAAAGGTCAAAAAAAATAGAAATCAAGGAAATATGACTCCAACAAAGCAGAATTATCCTAGCTCGTCCAATTCAGATGACCTCACACCAACAGAAACACATGAAAACATTGACAATTCTGCATTATGGAAAATGATAGAGTCCCTGCAAGAAGAACTTAAATCTATGAAGGAATTCAAAGAAGCCACAATTCTACAAGTCAAAACAAGGAACAACACCATTAAAGAGCTCCAAGCCAAGGTGACAGAGCTTGAACAGGAAAAGGAAAAAGCAATGAAAGATTTTCATACAAAAACAAGCAAGCTGGAGAAGGAAATGTACAAAATGAACAAAACCATACAAGACATGAAAATAGAATTAGAAACAATAAAGAAAACACAGTCAGAGTTAAAAGAGGAAGTGGAGAACCAAGGGAAGAGAACAGGAACTACGGATGTGAGTATCAACAATAGGATGCAAGAGATGGAAGACAGGATCTCAGGCATGGAAGATTCAGTGGAAGAAATCAGTACAACATCCAAAGAAAATGAGAAGGCTAAAAAATCTCTCACCCACAACATCCAAGAAATCAAGGACTCAATGAAAAGACGGAACCTAAGAATTATAGGTATAGAGGAAAGAGAGGACTCCCGACTCCAAGGTCCAGGAAATATCTTCAACAAAATCATAGAGGAAAACTTCCCAAACCTGAAAAAAGAGATGCCAATAAAAATCCAAGAGGCTTACAGAACAACAAACAGATTAGACCAGAAAAGAAACTCCTCTCGCCACATAGTAATTGAAACACCAAATGTACAGAACAAAGAAAGAATATTAAAAGCTGTAAGAGAAAAAGGTCAAGTCACATACAATGGCAGACCCATCAGAATTACAACTGACTTCTCCTCAGAAACGTTAAAAGCTGGAAGGGCCTGGTCAGATATACAACAAGTCCTGAGAGATCATAGGTGCCCAGCCAGATTACTTTACCCAGCAAAACTCTCTATCAACATAGATGGAGTAAACAAGATATTTCATGACAAAATCAAATTTAAACAATATCTACCCACAAACCCAGCCCTACAGAATATCCTAGAAGGAAAATCCCAACCCAGAGAAAAAAACTCCACCCAAGAAAACAAAGGGAATAGAAAACCTCTCAGCAACTAATCCAAAAGAGGCACAGGACCACCACCTATACCAAACTAATGGGAAATAACAACCCCAGGTCACTAATATCCATCAACATCAATGGATTCAACTCCCCAATAAAGAGACATAGGTTTACAGAGTGGATCCGCAAGCAAGACCCTTCCTTATGCTGTATTCAAGAGACACATCTAACTACGAAAGATAGACACTGCCTCAGAGTAAAGGGCTGGGAAAAGGTTTTCCAAGCAAATGGACCCAGGAAGCAAGCTGGAGTAGCCATCCTAATATCAAACAAAACAGACTTCAAACTGAAGTTAGTGAAGAAAGACAAAGTAGGGCACTATATACTCATTAAAGGGAATATTCATCAAGAGGAAATCTCAATACTGAACATTGATGCCCCAAATACAAAGGCACCTACTTTCGTAAAAGAAACACTTCTAAAACTTAAAGCGCATGTCGATCACAACACATTAGTAGTGGGAGACTTCAACACCCCACTCATAACAATGGACAGATCATCAAGACAGAAGACAAACAGAGAAATATTGAGTCTAACATAGATCATGAAACAAATGGACCTAACAGATATCTACAGAACGTTTCACCCAAACACAAAGGAATACACCTTTTTCTCAGCACCCCCACAGAACCTTCTCCAAAATCGAACACATAGTTGGTCACAAGGATAGTCTCAATAGATACAAGAAAATTGAAATAACACCTTGTATCTTATCAGACCACCACGGAATAAAGCTGGTCTTCAACAGCAAAAGAATCAACAGAAAGCCTACACACACATGGAAATTGAACAGCTCCTTACTGGATGACCACTGGGTCAGGGAAGAAATAAAGAAGGAAATCAAAGACTTCTTAAAATCCAACGACAATGAAGACACAACATACCCAAACCTATGTGATACATTGAAAGCTGTGCTACGAGGAAAGTTCATAGCACTAAGTGCTTTCAAAAAGAAAATTGTGACAGCTCATATTAGTGAACTAACAACTAAGCTGGGTGAATTGGAAAAAAAAGAAACACACACTCCCAAGAAGAGTAGAAGGCAGGAAATCATCAAACTTAGGGCTGAAATCAACAACTTAGAATCAAAAAGAACTATACAAAGAATCAATGAAACCAAGAGTTGGTTCTTTGAGAAAATCAACAAAATAGACCCCTAGCCAAATTAACTAAAAGGAAAAGGGAAAGAACACAAATCAACAAAATCAGAAATGAAAAGGGAGAAATAACAACAGACATTGAGGAGATCCAGAAAATATTCGGGCATTACTTTAAAAATCTATATTCCACTCAATTTGAAAACCTAAGCGAAATGGACAATTTCCTCGATAAATTCCACCTACCAAAGCTAAATCAAAATCAGATTAACAGCTTAAACAGCCCAATAACACCCAAGGAAATAGAAACAGTCATTAATAATCTCCCAACCAAAAAAAGCCCAGGGCCAGATGGCTTTAGCACGGAATTCTACGGACCTTCAAAGAGGAACTAACACCATTACTTTTCAAACTCTACCACCACATAGAAACAGAAAGATCACTGCCAAACTCATTCTATGAGGCCACTGTCATTCTGATTCCTAAACCACACAAAGACCCAACAAAGAAAGAGAACTTCAGACCAATCTCCCTCATGAACATAGATGCAAAAATATTAATAAAATACTAGCAAACCGAATTCAAGAACACATCAAAAGTATTATACACCATGATCAAGTAGGCTTCATCCCTGGAATGCAGGGATGGTTCAATATACGAAAGTCTATCAATGTAATTCACCACATAAACAAGATGAAAGAAAAAAACCACATGATAATCTCGCTAAATGCAGAAAAAGCATTTGAAAAAATCCAACACCCCTTCATGCTAAAAGTTCTAGAGAGAACAGGCATACAAGGACCATACCTAGAAATAATAAAGGCAATATACAGCAAGCCAGTAGCCAACATCAAATTAAATGGAGGGAAGCTTGAAGCATTTCCTCTAAACTCAGGGACAAGACAAGGATGTCCACGTTCACCATCTCTTCAATATAGTACTTGAAGTCCTTGCTAGAGCAATAAGACAACTAAAGGAGATCAAAGGGATAAAAATTGGAAATGAAGAAGTCAAATTATCCCTATTCGCAGATGATATGACAGTATACATAAGCGACCCCAAAAACTCCACCAAAGAACTCTTACAGCTGATAAACACCTTCAGCAAGGTGGCTGGATACAAAATTAACTCAAAAAAATCAGAAGCCCTTCTTTATACAACAAACAAATATACCGAGAAAGAAATAAGGGAAACAACCCCCTTCACAATAGCCACAAACAACATAAAATACCTGGGGGTAACCCTAACCAAGCATGTAAAGGACCTATATAACAAGAACTTCAAGCCCCTGAAGAAAGAAATGGAAGAGGCCTTTAGAAGATGGAAAGATCTCCCATGCTCATGGATAGGTAAGATCAACATAATAAAAATGGCTATCCTACCAAAAGAAATATATAGATTTAATGCAATTCCTATCAAAATACCAACACAATTCTTTATAGACCTGGAAAAAGCTATTCTCAACTTCATATGGAACAACAAAAAGCCCCGAATAGCTAAATCAATCCTGTCCAATGAAAAAACATCTGGAGGTATCATCATCCCAGATTTCAAGCTGTACTACAGAGCAACAGTAATAAAAACAGCATGGTACTGGTATAGAAACAGACCAGTGGATCAATGGAATCGAATTGAAGACCCAAACATGGATCCACACACCTATGGCCAACTAATCTTTGACAAAGAATCCAAAAATGCACAATGGAAGAAGGACAGCATCTTCAACAAATGGTGCTGGTCCAACTGGATGTCCACTTGCAAAAGAATGAAATTAGACCCATACCTATCACCTTGTACAAAACTTAATTCCAAGTGGATCAAAGACCTTAACATAAGGCCAGCCACACTAAAGATACTAGAAGAAAAGGTAGGAGAAACCCTTGAACTCACTGGCACAGGTGACAACTTCCTGAACAGAACACCAACAGCTCAGGACCTGAGATCAACAGTCAATAAATGGGACCTCATGAAACTGAAAAGTTTCTGTAAAGCAAAGGATACTGTCATTCGAACAAAACGGCAACCAACAGACTGGGAGAAAATCTTCACCAACCCCACATCTGATAGAGGGCTATTATCTAAAATCTACAAAGAACTCAAGAAACTAAATGCCAAGAAACCAAATAATCCAATCCAAAATTGGGAGATGGAGCTAAATAGAGAATTCACAAAGAGGAATCCCTAAGGGCTGAGAGACACTTGAAGAAATGTTCAACATCCTTAATCATCAGAGAAATGCAACTCAAGACTACCCTGAGATTCCACCTAACACCTGTTAGAATGGCTAAAATAAAGAGCTCAAAGGATAGTGCATGCTGGCGAAGGTGTGGAGAAAGGGGTACCCTACTCCATTGCTGGTGGGAGTGCAGGCTTGTGCAACCACTATGGAGGTCTGTCTGGCGATATCTTAGAAATCTAGGAATAACCTTCCTCAGGACCCAGCCATACCACTTCTGGGTATACACCCAAAGGACCTCTCACGGAGACATAGGGAAGTCTCCTCATCTATGTTCATAGCAGCCTTATTTGTAATAGCTAGAAATTGGAAACAACCCAGATGTCCCTCAACTGAAGAATGGATTAAAAAATTGTGGTACATTTATACAATGGAATATTACTCAGCTATCAGAAAAAATGAAATCATGCAATTTGCAACCAAATGGATGGATCTAGAGAAGCTCATCCTGAGTGATCTAACCCAGACTCAGAAGGATGCACATGGCATCTATTCACTTATAGTAGGATTTTAACTATATTGAACAGGATATCTGTACTACAACCAAAACACCAAAAGGAACATGGACATAAATTTTTTTTTATCTTTTTCTTTTTCCTTCTTTTTTTGTTTTTTCTTTTTCTTTTTCCCTTCTCTTTTTCCTCTCTTTTTTTGTTGATATTCTTTGTTTTTGTGGTTTTGTGTGTTTGTTGGTCTTTTTTTAGTATTCCCCCAGTAGCAAGGAGACACCTTTCACTGGCAGTACTGCCTCATAGACCCCCGGTGAATGAAGAGGCTCTTGGCCCTCATATGACTCCTGATCTGTGGTGAGAGAATGTTAGGCAGGGACACTGCACCCCAGAGGAAAAAGACGGAAGGGCCAGGGGGTAGAGCATGGGAGGGTGGGGCTGGGAAGCAGGAAAAGAGGACAATATGATAAGGATGTAACCTGAAGCAACAAACAAATAAATTTATTAACTAAAAAAAAAAAAAAAAAAAAAAAGGGCAGGTGGCAGGGCTGAAACACTGTGAATGGAATAGAGGATACAGCCATTTGGCCTGGTTTTGCAGACCTCCAGGTGTCAAGAAGATGTGGAGCTAAGGTAAAATATAAGAGAATTGTGGTGTTGGCCCATGCCTTTGACTTCAGCGGAGATGGGGGGAGAACCGTAGAGTTGGTGGTCTTATGTATTCTGGAGTCATACGGAGCGGGGTGGTGAGGGTGGATACTCTTGGTCCCACCATTCAAGAAGAGTACACCCTTGTTCCCAGCTCCCAGCACACTGGAGACAGAAACGGGCAGATCCCGAGCTCAGGGTCAGCCTGATGCAGGGCAAACTCTAAATAGAGAAAGACTTCGATCCAGGAGTGGTGGAACACTACTTTGATCCCTTCAGATGGGAAACACAGGTCTCTGATCCCAATAGTTAGAGTTCAGAGACACACACATGGGATTTGGAGGGACCTAGGTTTGGAGGCTACTTACAAAAGGCCTTCTCGATGCAGGCAGATTGTCCTTTGGGATCTCAAAATATATACACTAGAGCTGGTTTAACTCCAAGGTAACAGAATGATTTCTTCTTTAACCCGGATTGAAAGATAACGCTTTGTATGTTGTCGGAAGGCCAAATTTGCTTCAGGAGAAGTACTACCTAGCCCCCCCCCACCAAAAAAAAAGAGGGCAATTGTCCTAGGGTTGGGATTGGGGCAGGGCTCTGTTCTTATCTTTCCAGGAGAATCGAAGCGTCCATTAGGGGAGCCCGGGGACGGCTGGAGAGCGGAAACCTCAGCAGTGAGCAGAATCAGGCACCAAGGAGGACGAGTGACCCAGTTAATTCTGCCTGGCAGACTTCCTCAATAGCTGTCTCCATCGGGGGCCTGCAACCACCACTGCAATCCAATGTCGCTGGGACCGTTCAGTTCTACCCAATACCCCGGCCAGAACCTCAGTGAAGCCTGCAAGATCAGCTCCTGCCTACAAACCCCTTAGGTCATCTAAACAGCTGAGAACAGAAGGACTGAACATAAAAGGAGTGTACTAACATTTTTAACCATTTTTTCCATTTTGGTTCGGGCCCCAAACAGGTCTACTACGACCCAAATCAGCAAGAAGTCACTTTAAGAGAGCGACGTCCCATGCCCAGAGGGTGGGGAAGGTGTTTCTCTGCCCTTCTTTTTGGTTATTTGAAGGATAACTGAAAACTCCGATATTTAGGGGAAGAGATTACAAGTTGATAAATGGTCCTGTTTAATGGGTTTTGGAGGTTGGCCCCAGGGACTTCCTACTTTTCCTTTTCTGTATCCTTCTTCCTCTCCTATGTAGGAGTGCATAGGCTTGAGAAAAATGAGATATAGACATAGCACAGGAAGGTCCAAGAAGAAGGGGCAGATTATTGAATATGCCCTTATACCTTTGTATATTGATACAAAATTGGTAGTTTATTTGGCTAAAGTGGTATTGACCATTTTTTATTGTGCAAAAATAAGGTTGTATTGGATTACATCGGTATTGATCTTTGTATATTGATACAAAATTAAGATTATAGTTGGCCACAATGGTATTGATCCTTGTATATGGACGTAATATTAAGATTGTATTGGGCTACATAGGCATTGATCTTTGTATATTGATACATAATTAAGAGTATATTTTACCACGATTGAATAGATCTTTGTATATTGATACAAAATTAAAGGTAACTCTTCCTAATGGTATCATACCTAGAGATACTTAAAAATAAAATGTGAAGCTCTGGCTTCTTGATACCAACCGTCTAAAACTGTCTAGGATAGTTAAGTAAAACAAACTCCTAGTCATGCAAACATGTCACTTTGTTAGCTACTATGACAGTCTATCACAGATATTCTCTAAACTACCCAGTAATCAAGTTGCTAAGAGACAAGCAACATTTGCTTATCTAAATACAAGAGATGGATAGGGCATCTTCAAAAACCCCAAGAGATCTGCAGAATATGGCATTCAAAGATGTTATCTTAAATTAAGATTTTCTTTTTTTTTTTGATATCGAGACATATCAGCGCCTGACAGCACCCCCTATTCTACTCCAAGTAGAAGATAAGCATCGAAGAACCTCCACTGTAAGATGGTTGAATTAGTGGCAAGCCTATCTCTTGGCATGAAAAAACCCCTTGCACCAACTGCAGACAGACTGCTGTCCAAAAAGGACAAAACTTGGTAGCAGCAAAGTCGACAGCCTAACTCTGCCAAGACAGGGTAGGTAAGTCCTTCATAATCCCTGCTCTACAACAAATATCTGTCATAGAAACAGGAACCAAAGGCTGAAGACTGATGCAGGAATGTATGGAGAGAAAATGGGAACTGTCCAGGCAGTCATTGGTATGTCCTTTCTTAGTTTTGGAAGCTGCAGGCCCTGCACTTCCTATATAAGCAGATATATTTATCCCTCTCAGGTCTCTGAGGTGGTTGAAGAATAGACAGCTAGAGTCTCATAGTTAAATTTTGAGTTGTTTAGGAATCAAGAGGGTGTTATAGATCTAAGAAGATACTCTTAAAAGTGTGTTGCAAGTTAGTATGAATGTTGAGTCAGATATAGACCTTTAAACTCATGGAGATGGTTAGATAGTAGAATGTTAAAGTCAGGGGCCAAATATGTATAAACTGGACATTGGGAAGGTATACTGGGCCATTTAACTCTCATAAATGTGGCATATTTATATCTGTTGTTTTGTATAATACTGTTATAAGAGAAGGAACCATCTGTTGGACTGAAAGGGGAAACTTCTTGGGGGAAAAGGGTGGAAGGGTGGGATAAGAAGGGGGAATAGGGAGGGGTTTGTGACTGAGATGTAACTTGAAGAAAAAAAAATAAAGTATTAAAAAAAAACATTCACATGGGCACAAGTTTGAAAGTATTTTCTCATAAATGGAGGTGGGTGAACAGTACTTTTACCCAGGGTCCCTTTCCAAGAATACTTGCCACTGTTTTCCCCAAATAGATCCTTGTTCATCAAATGTGGAAGAGTGATGATACTTTTTAGATCAGGGTTATAGAAGGGAGATCTAGACTGGCCTCTGGTCATCTGTGCACTATACTTCCCTTACATCACTTACTCCATCAATTCAAAGTTCATTGATTCACTTAAAGATCCCTTATTCACTCTCTCCCCATTACCACATCCTTAGTGGCCCTCAATCCCTGCTCCAAATGTCTGACTGTTAAGCCAAGTCAAACCAACCAAAACTTCTAAAAGTGGCCCAAGTCTTAAAATCTCCCCCAGATGAATTTTTTAAAGATATTTTTAGATAATGTATTAGATCACAATTCTTAATATGGAATTAGGATTAAGAACAGCTTCTCTGGTTCAGTCTTTACATTTATGTAACCACACTAAAACCATGCATGCCAAAGAGCAAACAGAAAGATACCATTAGAAACCAGGAGAAGCACTTTTGGAGATTATGGTAACACCATTTCTAGAAAAAAGTTTGGGGTAAACAGCTTGTTTTCCTAGAGATCATCAAGAAGAACTCATTACATTTTGATACTTTGATTTATTTTTTTAGAAAGCCCAAAATTTCTGCCTTCATTTTCATGGCTGTAAAGGATGAAGTAACAGTTAAAGTGTGAACAAACTTTCATTCATGTTTCTTATCACTCACTATTTTCTCTGGCATACAGATAAAGAGATAGACATCACATGTGTGTATAGATGTATAAATAGATATTTGATAGATATATAGATAGACATACAGACAAATACATACATAGATTCTGTATATGATAAAGACACTTTTTTAGTTTATCCTGTATTCTAACTTCAAGACATGAAATGTCAGATATCTACGGACAAAAATAAAGTGAGAATTTTTCCATAGTCAGATCTATTACTCTAATTGTTAAAGAGATTTTGTCACACTGAAGTAATGCCCCTCTCCCTTCCTGAATGTTTAAATTCAGATGAATGGGCTAATGTGTAATTTGTATGCTATCTCTGCATATTAGTTGCTGACATTTATAGCTACAATTTGGACAATAACTGTTGTTTCCTAACCTAACAATTCACTTTCTGTTTACCACAGCATTTTCCATATCATATTTATTTGACCTGAAAATAGGATGTCTTCAGTTATAGTCATTTTCCAAATGTTCTACTTTGCCATGAATCCTTTCTTTTCTCTGTTCTTTCGCAAACTAATCCTATCCATAGTCCTACTCAGCAGTTCCAAATAAGGAATATTTTAACTTCAAATTTATTAGCACAAATGGAAAATTTAATTATGTTAATGGTAGTATTACTTAGACAACGATTAGATAATGCCTATAGTTTGGCAAGGTGTAGCATTAAATCTACTGATCTAAATTCCGCATTTTCATGTGTCATAACAATAAATTCCTATTAAGACATATGTAATACATATTTTAAGATTGGAAGTTTTGAACATAATTTTTTAAGATAGGATTTTGCAACTCTCAAAACATACTGGCTATTGCCATTGCTATTGCCCTTGGTTGATCCCTAGGGGTGGAACATTAGTTCCTGTCACTGAAGACACCATGCACTTCATAGACAGAGCTCAGAGGCCACTGAACTCTAACTGAACGTCTCCTTCCTGGGGACAGTATCAGAAGAACAACCAACAGTCCTACCCAGCTTTGATGCCTATGAACCACAATATCAAACAGCTTGGCACAATAACCCTGAGCGTACAGTAGTGGCACAAATACTTTGGTAGGAAGCAACAGCACTATAATTGGACATAATACCTACTCAACACTTATCACAGGAAAATTATAACTGGTACTAGAAACCTAGCCAACTACCCAGGGCTATTGAAGCCATGGGTCTTAGAGGAGAACCTACAACCACAACTTTACTAAGCCAGCATAATCTCTTTTCTGTATTATAAACATTTGTCTTTATACTGACAGATGAATATAGTCCTCACCTCTCATCAAGGAAACATTTTGCCAACTGATAGAGACCATTACAGAAAACCCCAACCAATCAAAATGCTGAGTCATAGAGTCCAGTCTCAAGGATCCATCTACATAATAACTCCCTCATTCAATATTCTGGGATCATTGCTTAAGAGAGGCGAGAATATTGTAAGAACCAGAGGATCATGGAGTTTTGTGTGAGATTTTTGTATCCTAGCAACATCAGAAGCTACAGAGTCTCACTAACATAACTCTGCGAACATGAGATGAACAAGTACAAGAACAATAGACATGCCAAAGTTAATGGGGGAAACCCATGAAGCCTCATCTCCACACAAAGAACTATAGACAAGTCAGGAATGCTACAAGTGGGAGAAATAGTCCTCACCAGGAAAGAGAGCATGTCAAACGGTTATCAACACCACACAGTGAACACTGAAAAAATATATATACAAGTAACATTTTACAGGATATAGAGGCTTTATTTATATAGTTATAAATTTATTTATAGGTATATATTTACAAAAATATATAATTGTAAATATATACCTATATGTAGGTAACAACAATTAAATAAGTTACAAATCTGCAAAAGAACAAAGAGGGGTATATGGTGGGGTTTAGAGGAATGAAAGGGAAGAAATGATGTAGTTATATCATATTTCAAAAAGAAAAAATATAGACTCTTACTACTTTGCTCAGGTTGATCTGGAACTTACTATGTAAGATAGACCAGTCTCACACTATAGACTAGTGACTCTAAACCTTCCTAATGAAGTGGTCCTTTAATACATTTCTTCATGTTGTGGTGAGCACCACCTATAAAATTATTATTGCTGCTACTTCATAACTGTAATTTTGCTACTATCATGAATCATAATGTAAATATTTGTTTTTCTAATGGTCTTAGGCTACCCCTGTAAGAGGGTAGTTTGACCCTTGGTGGTCGAGGCCCACATGTTGAGAATAGATGCTTCTTCCTCAATCTCCCAGAGTTCCAGGCAAGCAACAAGGCAGAGGATGGCAATGTGCAGTCAGAAGTTTATCTAAATACCAAGAATATATAAGGAATCTTTTAACTTCAAATTTATTAGCACAAATGGAAAATTTAATTATGTTAATGGTAGTATTCCTTAGATAATGATTAGATAATGCCTATAGTTTGGCAAGGTGTAGCATTAAATCTTCTGATCTAAATTCTGCATTTTCATGTGTCATAACAATAAATTCCTATTCAGACATAAGTAATACATATTTTAAGATTGGAAGCAAAAAGATAGGCATTATCTCCAAGTAAAAGGTCTTTGGTTCTTTGATAAAATCAATAAAATAGACAAACCCTTAGCCAAACTAACTAAAAGGCAGAGGGAAAATACCCAAATAAACAAAATCAGAAATGAAAAGGGGGAAATAACAACAGACATCAAGGAAATCCAAAGAATCATTACGTCCTACTTCAAAAATTTGTACTCCACAAAATTGGAAAACCTAAAAGAAATGAACAATATTCTTGATATATTCCACCTACCAAGGTTAAATCAAGAACAGGTAAACAAATTAAACAGTCCTATAACCCTTGAGGAAACAGAAGAAGTCATTAGAAATCTTCCAACAAAGAAAAGCCCAGGCCCAGATGGTTTCAGCACAGAATTCTAGCAGAACTTCCTACAAACTCTTCTACAGCATAGAAACAGAAGGTACACTGCCAAACTCATTCTATGAGGCTACGGTCACCCTGATACCTAAGCCATAGAAAAATCCAACAGAGCAAAAAAAAGAAATTTTTTTTTCAGACCAATTTCCCTTCTGAACATGGATGCAAAAATACTCAATAAAGCCGGGCGGTGGTGGCTCACGCCTTTAATCCCAGCACTTGGGAGGCAGAGGCAGGCGGATCTCTGTGTGTTCGAGGCCAGCCTGGTCTACAAAGCGAGTCCAGAACAGCCAGAGATACACAGAGAAACCCTGTCTCGAAAAAAACTAAAAAAAAAAAAAAAAAAAAAATACTCAATAAAATACTTGCAAACCGGATCCAAGATCACATCAAAAATATCATACACCGTGACCAAGTAGGCGTCATCCCAGGGAGGCAGGGATGGTTCAACATATGAAAATCCATCAATGTAATCCACCACATAAACAAACCAAAAGAAAAAAAAAAAAAACGTGATCATCTCATTGGACACTGAAAAAACATTTGATAAAATCCAGCACCCTTTCCTGTTAAAAGTCTTGAAGAGATTAGGCATACAAGAACTAACTTAAACATAATAAAGGCAATTTGCAACAAGCCAATAGCCAATATCAAACTAAATGGAGAGAAACTTAAAGCATTTCCGCTAAAATCAGGGACAAGGCAAGGCTGTCCACTCTCTCTTAATCTCTTCAACATAGTTCTTGAAATTTTAGCTAGAGCAATAAGACACTAACGGAGATCATGGGGATAAAAATTAGAAAAGAAAAAGTCAAAGTAGCCCTATTTCCAGATGATATGATACTATATATAAGTGACTCCAAAAATTTACCAGACACTCCTACTGCTGATGAACTCCTTCAGCAAGGTGGCTGGATACAAAATTAATTCCAAAAAATCGGTAGCTTTTCTTTACACAAAAGATAAATGGGGTGAGAAAGAAATTAGGGAATCAACACCCTTCACAATAGCCACAAATAATATAAAATACTGGGGGGGTAACTCTAACCAACCAAGTGAAAGACCTGTATGACAAGAACTTCAAATCCTTGAAGAAAGAAATTGGAGAAGCTATCAGAAGATAGAAAGAGCTCTCTTGCTCTTGGATCAGTAGGACCAACATAATAAAAATGTCCATCTTACCAAAATCAATATACAGATTCAATGCAATTCTTATCAAAATACCAATGCAATTCTTTACAGAACAACTCTCAACTTCACATGGAAAAACAAACAAACAAAAAAACAGAATAGCTAAATCAATCATGTACAATAACAGAGCATCTGGAGGTATCGCCATCCCTGATTTCAAGTTATACTACAGAGCAAGAATAATAAAAACAGCATGGTACTAGCATAGAAACAGACCAGTTGATCAATGGAATCAAAGAGAAGACCCAGAAATGAACCCACACACCTACAGTCACTTAATTTTTGACAAAGAAGATGAACCATACAATGGAAAAAGGACATCATCTTCAACAAATGGTGCTGGTCTAACTGGATGTCAACATGTAGAAAAATGGGAAAAGACTCATCCTTATCACCGTGCACAAAACTTAAGTCTAAGTGGATCAAAGACTTCAACATAAATTCGGAAACACTAAAATTAATAGAAGAGAAAGTGGGGAAAAGCATGGAACTCATTGGTATGGGTAGCAACTTCCTGAACAGAACACCAATAGCTCAGACTCTAAAGCAAACTGTCAATAAATGGGATCTTATGAAATTGAAAAGCTTCTGTAAGGCAAAGGACACTCTGCTTAGAACAAAATGGCAGACCACAGACTGAGAAAAGATCTTCGCCAACACGACATCTGACAGATGGATAATATCCAAAACATAAAAACTAAAGAAATTAAACACCAAAAAAATCAAATAACCCAGTCAAAAAAATAGTGTATAGAGCTAAACCACAAAAGAGGACTCTTTAAAGGCCGAGAGGCACTTGAAGAAATGTTTAACATCTTTGGCCATCAGAGAAATGCAACTCAAAAAAAAAAAAAAACTCTGAAATTCCATCTCACACCTGTCAGAATGGCTAAGATAAAAAACTCAAATGATAGTACATGCTGTTGAGGATGTAGAGAAAGAGGAACATTTCAACATTGTTAGTGGGTGAGAAAATTTGTACAACCACTTTGGAAATCAGTCTGGAGATATCTTAGAAAATGTGGGATTGGGGATCCAAGATGGCAGCGGCCCATATGGATGCATTTTAATCTTGGGGAAAACCGTGAATATTATAAGACACTGTGCAAAAATATCTAAGAGACCCGACCACCACCCCCCACCCCCCCCGTCAGTCTCACCCACCTACCCGGGGAACACTAAAAGTCCCTGGGAAGGACACTCCCTCCCACTCTTCGCATGCTTGGAAGCCACTGAATCCGGGTGTCAGGATCCCCCCCCCTCCCTACCAGGAGAGACATGCTAGGTAAGTTCCAATCTAATACCCAGTGGGCAGATTCAAACCCCACATAGAGATACTCTCCAGCCTGCTGCCCCCCCCAACCACGAGGCTTGCACACCCGTGGGAGTACACGCGTGGGGCTCGGCAGCAGAATACCCATCAGGCTGTAGATTGCGACCCACTGCAGTGCACGGGAACTTGGTCAACTGTGACACCACCTGCCAGTTTCCAGAGCCGACTCCAGGGGAGTAAGGTGGATTTTACCCACCATAGGATTCAATCCTGGGCAAACTGTGAAGTCTTTTCCATTATTATTGGTCTTTTATTGCTACCATGGACACTTCTGGCGGGGAGCCAGAGCTTAAGTGTGTGCAGCCCGCCCCTTTGATAAATGAAGTCTCCACCTGAGAGGCGGGGCAGAAAAACAAACCTCACAGGAGTGGAGTCAGGCAATTCGACTGCTACACTAAAGCACCCCCTTTGGATCTAAGAATAGAAGACAACAGGAACATACAGTTAAGACTTCCAAATGGCCAAGGGGCCCAGAAAAAGCAGGACTCAAAGGGGAATGACTCCAACAAAAGAAAGCGATGCCATTTCAGCCAACCCGGATCACATCACCACAACTGAAACACGTGAAAACGATAACAAATCTACATTATGGAAAGTGATAGAGTCCCTTCAAGAAGAACTTAAATTTATGAAGGAATTTAAAGAGGCCACGATTTCACAAATGAAAACTATGGATAACACCATTAGAGAACTTCAAAATAAGGTGGATCAGCTTGAACACGAAAAGGACAGGGCAATAAAAGACTTCCAGGCAAAGACAAGCAATTTAGAGCAGGAAATGTACAAAACGAATAAAACCATTCAAGCCATGAAAATTGAAATGGAAACAATAAAGAAAACACAGTCAGAATTAAAAACAGAAATGGAGAGCCAAGGGAAGAGAACAGGAACTATGGATATCAGTACCAAAAATAGGATTCAAGAGATGGAAGACAGGATCTCAATCATGGAAGATTCGATGGAAGAAATCAGTACAACATCCAAAGAAAATGAGAAAGCTAAAAAATCTCTCACCCACAACATCCAAGAAATCAAGGACTCAATGAAAAGGAGGAACCTAAGAATTATAGGCATAGAGAAGACTCCCGACTCCAGGGTCCAGGAAATATCTTCAACAAAATCATAGAAGAAAACTTCCCAAACCTAAAGAAAGAGATGCCAATAAAATTCCAAGAGGCTTACAGAACACCGAACAGATTAGATCAGAAAAGAAACTCCTCTCGCCACATAATAATTGAAATTCCAAATGTAGAGAACAAAGAAAGAATATCAAAAGCTGTAAGAGAAAAGGGCCAAGTCACATACAATGGCAGACCCATCAGAATTACACCGGACTTCTCCTCAGAAATTTTAAAAGCTAGAAGGGCCTGGACAGATGTCCTACAAGCCCTGAGAGAACATAGGTGCCCAGCCAGACTACTATACCGAGCAAAACTCTCTATCAACATAGATGGAGAAAACAAGATATTCCATGACAAAATCAAACTTACACAATATCTACCCACAAACCCAGCCCTACAGAAAATCCTAGAAGGAAAATTCCAACACAGAGAATATAACTACACCCAAGAAAACAGAGGAAATAGAAATCTCCACAGCAACTAAACAAAAAGAAGCACAAGGCGACCACCTATACCAAAATAATGGCAAATAACAACCCCTGGTCACTAAAATCCATCAACATCAATGGACTCAACTCACCAATAAAAAGACACAGACTTACAGACTGGATAGATAAACAAGACCCATCTTTTTGCTGCATACAAGAAACACATCTCACTATTGAAGATAGACACTATCTCAAAGTAAAGGGCTGGGAAAAGGTCTTCCAAGCAAATGGACCCAGGAAGCAAGCTGGAGTAGCCATCCTAATATTGAACAAAATAGATTTCTAATTGAAGTTAATAAAAAAAGACAGAGAAGGGCATTGCATACACATTGAGAGAAATATCCATCAAGAGGACATCTCAATATTGAACATCTATGCCCTAAATACAAAAGCACCTACATTTGTAAAAGAAACACTTCTAAAACTTAAATCACACGTCGATCCCAACCCTTAATAGTGGGAGACTTCAACACCCCACTCACACCTATGGACAGATCATCAAGACAGAAGCCAAACAGAGAAATAATGAGTCTAACAGAGATCATGAACCAAATGGACCTAACAGATATCTACAGAATGTTTCACCCAAACGCAAAAGAATATACCATCTTCTCAGCACCTCACGGAACCTTCTCCAAAATTGACCATTATAGTTGGACACAAAGTTAGCCTCAACAGATACAAGAAAATTGAAATAACACTTTGTATCTTATCAGACCACCATGGAATAAAGCTGGACTTCAACAGCAAAAGAATCAACAGAAAGGCTACATGCAGATGGAAATTGGACAACTCTTTACTAGATGACTATTGGGTCAGGGAAGTAATAAAGAAGGAAATCAAAGACTTCTTAAAATCCAGCGAAAATGAAGACACAACATACCCAAACCTATGGGACACAATGAAAGTGGTTGAAAGTGGTGCTAAGAGGAAAATTCATAGCACGAAGTGCTTTCAAAAAGAAAATTGTGACAGCTCATATTAACGAATCAACAGCCAAACTGGGTGAATTGGGAAAAAAAAAGAAGCAAATACCCCCAAAAGGAGCAGGAGGCAGGAAATCATCAAACTTAGGGCTGAAATCAACAACTTAGAAACAAAAAGAACAATACAAAGAATCAATGAAACCAAAAGTTGGTTCTTTGAGAAAATCAACAAAATAGACCCTTAGACAAATTAACTAAAAGACAGAGGGAAAAAACCCAAATCAACAAAATCAGAAATGAAAAGGGAGAAATAACAACAGACATTGAGGATATACAGAAAATATTTAGATCCTACTTTAAAAATCTATACTCCACCAAATTTGAGAACTTAAGCGAAATGGACAATTTTCTCGATAGAGTCCACCTACCAAAGCTAAATCAAGATCAGATTAACAGATTAAACAGCCGTATAACTCCTAAGGAAATAGAAACAGTCATTAAAAATCTCCCAACCAAAAAAAGCCCAGGGCCAATGGCCTTAGCATGGAATTCTACCAGACCTTCAAAGAGGAGCTAACACCAATACTCTTCAAACTCTTCCACCAAATAGAATCAGAAACAACACTGCCAAACTCATTCTATGAGGCCAAAGTCACCCTGATTCCTAAACCACACAAAGACCCAACAAAGAAAGAGAACTTCAGACCGTCTCCCTCATGAACATAGATGCAAAAATACTTATTAAAATACTAGCAAACCGAATCCAAGAACACATGAAAAGTATCATACACCATGATCAAGTAGGCTTCATCCCAGGAATGCAGGGATGGTTCAACATAGAAAAACCCATCAACATAATTCACCATATAAACAAGTTGAAAGAAAAACACCATATGATAATCTCGCTAGATGCTGAAAAAGCATTTGACAAAATCCAACACCCCTTCATGCTAAAAGCCCTGGAGAGAACGGGCATGCAAGGACCATAACGAGAAATAATAAAGGCAATATACAGCAAGCCAGTGGCCAACATCAAATTAAATGGAGAGAAGCTTGAAGCATTTCCTCTAAACTCAGGGATAAGACAAGGATGTCCACTTTTTCCATATCTCTTCAATATAGTACTTGAAGTTCTTGCCAGAGCAATAAGACAACTAAAGGAGATCAAAGGGATAAACATTGGAAAAAAGGAGTCAAACTATCCCTATTTGCAGACGATATGATAGTATACATAAGCTACCCCAAAAATTTAACCAGAGAACTCTTACAGCTGATAAACACCTTCAGCAAGGTGGCTGGATACAAAATTAATTCAAAAAATCAGAAGCCTTTCTTTATCAACAAACAAATGGGCTGAGAAAGAAATAATGGAAACAACCCCCTTCACAATAGCCACAAACAATATAAAATACCTGGGGGTAACTCTAACCAAGCAAGTAAAGGACCTATACAACAAGAACTTCAAGCCCTTGAAGAAAGAAATGGAAGAGGCCTTTAGAAGATGGAAAGATCTCCCATGCTCATGGATAAGTAGGATCAACATAATAAAAATGGCTATCCTACCAAAAGCAATATATAGATTCAATGCAATTCCTATCAAAACATGAACACAATTTTTTATAGACTTGGAAAGAGCTATTCTCAATTTCATATGGAACAACAAAAAGCCCAGAATAGCTAAATCAATCCTTTACAATAAAAAAAATCTGGAGGTATCACCATCCCAGATTTCAAGCTGTACTACAGAGCAATAGTAGCAAAAACAGCATGGTATTGGTATAGAAACAGATCAGTAGATCAAAGGAATCGAATTGAAGATCCAGAAATAGACCCACACACTTATGGCCACCTAATTTTTGAAAAAGTAACCAAGACGGCACAATGGCAGAAGGACAGCATCTTCAACAATGGTGCTGGTCCAACTGGATGTCCACTTGCAAAAGAATGAAATTAGAACCATATTTATCACCTGTACAAAACTTAAATCCAAGTAGATCAAAGACCTTAACATAAGGCCGGTCACCCTAAATCTACTGGGAGAAAAAGTGGGAAAAACCCTTGAACTCATTGGCACAGGTGACAACTTCCTGAACAGAACACCAACAGCTCAGGACTTGAGATCAACAATCAATAAATGGGACCTCATGAAACTGAAAAGCTTCTGTAAGGCAAATGACACTCTCATTCAAACAAAATGGCAGCCTACAGACAGGGAGAAAATCTTCACCAACCCCACATCTGACAGAGGGCTGATATCCAAAATCTACAAAGAACTCAAGAAATTAAATGCCAAGAAACCAAATAATCCAATCAAAAGTGGGGGATGGAGCTAAATAGAGAATTCACAAAGGAGGAATCCTTAATGGCTGAGAGACTTGAAGAAATGCTCAACATCCTTAATTATCAGAGAATTGCAACTCAAGACGACTCTGAGATTCCATCTCACACCTGTCAGAATGGCTAAGATCAAAAGCTCAAATGACAGCACATGCTGGCAAGGGTGTGGAGAAAGGGGAACCCTACTCCATTGCTGTTGGGAGTGCAGGCTTGTGCAACTACTATGGAGGTCAGTTGGAGATATCTTAGAAAACGTAGAATAGCTTTGCCTCAGGACCCAGCCATACCAATTCTGGGTATATACCCAAATGTCTCCTCACGGAATCATAAGGAAGTTTCCTCATCTATGTTCATAGAAGCCTTATTTGTAATAGCTAGAAACTAGAAACAACCCAGATGTCCCTCAACCGAAGAATGGGTTAAAAAACTGTGGTACATCTACACAATGGAATATTATTCAGCTATCAGGAACAATGAAATTATGCAATTTGCAGCCAAATGGATGGAACTAGAGAAGCTCATCCTGAGTGAGCTAACCCAGACTCAGAAGGATGAATATGGCATCTATTCACTTATAGTAGGATTTTAGCTATATAGTAGAGGATATCGATACTACAACCAATGCACCAAAGGGAACACGGACATAGATTTTTTATTTTTTATTCTTCTATTTTTATTTTTTTATTCTTTTTTATCTGTTTGTCAGCTTATTTGTTTGTTTGGTTTTTTAGTTCTCTCTCCCTGGCCATGAGACACTTTTCACTGGTGATACTGCCTCATAGACTTCCATTGTATGAGGAGGCTCCTGGCCCTCATATGACCTATGAACTTGGGTGAGGGACTGTTATATAGGGACACCCCACTCCAGAGAAGCAGGATGGAAGGATCAGGGGATAAAGAAAAAAAATGAAATGTGAAGTTTCGTCCTTTGGCTACTAATTGCCATAAACTGTTTAGGATAATTAAGAAATGTAAACTAATCGTCATGGAAGCCTGTCATTTTGTTAGGTGCTATGACAGTCTACTATAGTTATTTTCTAAGCTAATCAGAAATCAAGTTGCTAAGAGACAAGCAACATTTGCTTATCCTAATATAAGAGATAGATAGGGCCTCTTCAAAAACCTCAAGAGATCTGCAGAATATGGCATTCAAAGATGTTTGCTTAACTTTAGATTTTTTTGATATCGAGTTATGTCAACTCCTGACAGCACCCCCTATTCTACTCCAAGTAGAAGATGAGCATCGAAGAATCTCCAGTGGGAGATGATTGAATTAGTGGCAAGCCTATCTCTTGGCAGAAAAAAAAAAAACCCCTTGCTACAACTGTAGAGAGAATGCTGTCCAAAAAGGACAAAAATTGGAAGCAGGTAAGTCGACAACCTAGCTCTTCCAAGACAGGGTAGGCAAGTCCTTCATAATTCCTGCTCTACAATCAATGTCTATCAGAGAAACCGGGCCAAACAACTGAATATCGATGCTGTAATATATGGAGAGAAAATGGGAACTGTCCAGGCAGCCACTGGTATGTCATTTCTTAGTTTTGGAAGCTGCAGGCCCTGCACTTCCTATATAAGCAGATATATTTATCCATCTCAGGTCTCTGAGGTGGTTGAAGAATAGATAGCTAGAGTCTCATAATTAAATTTTGTGTTGTTTAGGAATCAAGAGAGTGCCCTGGATCTAAGAAGATGTTTTTAAAATTGTGATGCAAGTTAGTATGAAAACTGAGTTAGATATAGAACTTTAAACTCATGGAGTGGTTAGATAGAACATTAAAGTCAGGTGCCAAATACATATGGACTGGACGATGGGAATGTATGTTAAGCCATGTAACTCTTATAATTGTGGCCTCTGTTGTTGTGAATTGTATTTATTATTATATGAGTAAGAGCCATTTATTGGACTGAAAGGGAGAGCTGTTGGGGAGAAAAAGATATACCTTAAACTTAAAAAAAAAAGGATGGGGATGGGTGGGTTGAGGCAGAAGAGGGTGGGAGGATGTGACTGGAGGGGAGTAGGGAGGGGATTGCGATTGAGATGTAACTTGAAGAAAAAATAAATAAATAATAATAATAATAATAAAAGAAAATGCGGAATAGTTCTACCTCAAGACCCAGCCATACCCCTCCTGGGCATATATCTGAAGGATTCTTCAGTTATATGAACCTTACCTTTAAATTGCCTTTCAATTCCCAGCACCCACATAGTGATCCAAGCTGCCTGTTATCCCCAGTCCCAGTTAATCTGATGCCCTTTTGTGGACTGCAGGGGCACTGTACACATGTGGTATACAGACATAGATTCAGGTGAAACACTCATATGCATAAAATAAAGTAATTTGTAAAAGAAAATTAAAGGAGGAATTTCTAAAGGTTGAGAGACACTTGAAGAAATGCTCAGCATCCTTAAACATCAGAGAAATGCAACTCAAGACGACTCTGAGATTCCATCTCACTCCTGTCAGAATGGCTAAGATCAAAAGCTCAAATGACAACACATGCTGGCAAGGGTGTGGAGAAAGGGGACCCCTCCTCCATTGCTGGTGGGAGTGCAGGCTTGTGCAACCACCATGGAGGTCAGTCTGGTGATATCTTAGAAAACTCGGGACCCAGCCATACCTCTTCTGGGTATACAGCCAAATGATTCCTCACCGAACCACAAGGAAGTATCCTCATCTATGTTCATAGCAGCCTTATTTGTAATAGCTAGAAACTGGAAACAACCCAAATGTCCCTCAACTGAAGAATGGATTGAAAAACTGTGGTACATCTACACAATGGAATACTACTCAGCTATCAGAAACAATGAAATCATGCAATTTGCAGCCAAATGGATGGAACTAGAGAAGCTCATCCTGAGTGAGCTAACCCAGACTCAGAAGGATGCACATAGCATCTATTCACTTATAGTCAGATTTTAGCCATATAGTACAGGATAACTATACTACAACCAATCCTCCAAAGGAACATGGACTTAGACTTTTTCTTTTTCTCCCTGTCAATGAGACACTTTTCCCTAGTTGTCCTGCCTTGTAGGTCCCCAGTGTATGAGGATGCTCTTGGCCCTCATATGACTGCTGAACTGGGGTGGGACTGTTATGTAAGGACATTCCACTCCAGAGGAGTTGAATGGAAGGGTTAGGGGGTAGGTGGTGGGAGGGCGGGACTGGGAGGGCTGGAAATAGGACCCTATGATGGAGATGTAACCTGAAGCAATAAATAAATAAACTAAAAAAAGAAGAAGAAGAAAATAAAAAATAAAAAACTGGTACATTTACACAATGGAATACTACATTGCTCTCAGAAACAAGGAAATCATGAAATTTGAAACCAAATGGATGGATCTAGAAAAACTTATCCTAATTGACCTCAATCAGTCCCAGAAAGATAAACATGGTATGTGTTCTCTTATAAGTGAATATTAACCATATATCACAGGACAACCATCCTACAGCCCACAGACCCAAGCAGATAGGAACCTAGCATAAGTATCTTAGGAAAAACTCGACCCAGCAGAGAGTCATGGAACCTGTTACAGGTCACTGGAACACTTTACCCTAGATGGGGGCCATATCAAGCCCCAGTACAAGAGGAAGCTCTTGGCCCTCACATGAATGACGAACTGAGGCATTATGATATGTGAGGACCCACCTCATCTGAGGAGGGGAGTATCAAGAAGGGGAATAGTGAGGAAGGGAGAGAGGGAGGAAGGAAGGGAAGGATCAATGGATGTGAAAATTTTAGTTGTTTCATTTGGGAGAGTGCAGTTCTGTTGAAAACCATCAACAGCAATGTATGAAATGTGACCAACAGATGGAAGATAATCTTGCCATTAACAAAATATGATACTGAAACACAAAAGCTATAAATGTGGATTCTGTAGCTGTAAAACACTACAAAGTCATCTATATAATCTAATCACTCTTCTGATGATTGCACTGCCTCATTCCATTTGATGGCGCGGTGTTCAGAGATGATGGGTTCCCTGCAGTAAGTGTCCAAGCGTAAGCTGAGAGGCCAAGTTAGAGATGCAGTAGATGCTATGTAAAAAAAAAAAAAATAGAATTAAGTTACCCTCATAACTCCTTTGTGCTAACCTATGATTACTCTAATGTGATGGGTCAGAATTAATACAACATATGAAATAGAACACAATTTTGCATATTTTATTCAAACATTGTTATGCTAATCTGAATGAAGAAAATGCTGGCATTATTACATCAAATTTTAAAAGCTATTTATAAGACTAGTATTCTGTTCATACTTCCTGCACATACAACAGAAGGTAAATGCTTTACAGGGGAAATGAAGAAGTCCCCATGCTTTAAAAATATCTGAGCCATCAATAGGGGGCCTAACATAACTTTTTACTGTCTAGTAATGCCTGATCAATATTTATCTGTTCTACTGAAAGCATCTCACAATGTGGAAAGGATCCTGCCTGAGGTTGATGGCAGGTCAGCCAAACCAGCTGAAAATTCTGTTATGCTTTACCTCCTAGTTTTCATTTCTCAGCACTGACAATAACCTCAGAGGATGCTTGGGATTGCCACCCATACTAGAACAGTAGGACTGTGAAAATTCCCAAGAACACTGAGGACTCTAGCTCAGAGTGACTACTTGCTCATTGTCAGCTGAGATACTGACTTGTGATGCAATATTCCACAGTCAAGTGTGAGGCTGTGCAACAAGAATTAGAACAAGGGTTCCAAGATACATATGACCCTTAACCATTCACTCATCATAGTTATATCAAAATTTTTAAATATTTGGATAGCAAGAGAAAAAAGAATTAGTGAGATATCAATCTTTCCAAGCTTCTGAAATGGAGAGACATGAAAATGTTTCCTATTCAGTCTAGTCAGTACAGAGGGTCCCTAGGCAGTTTTTTCAGACATAGTTGTGTTTGGAAGATATAGTGAGTTGGTCAGTGAGAAAATAAAGAAGCGAAATGTGAATTGGATCTGTTTCTCTGGTGACAATCTATACTCTCACCCCTTGTGTTGAGAGTAGCCAGTGTCACAGAATTTGTTACAGGTTGAAAAGAAGGAGGAAGAGAGGAGGAGAAGGGAGAGGAGGGGAAGGAGGAGCAGATGATATATCTCTTGCTCTAAATAAGAGGAAGTTAGGAAAGGCTAGTCTTAGAGCTCTCCCCTAAATCTGCCTAAGGATAGACAATCAAGAGAGAATCCAGGGGTATCTTTGTATATGTAGAGCTGAGAAAGACCCAAAAACTGAGAAAATTAAAATGGATTATGCTTCCCTGTCAGGGAAATATAGAAGAATAACTTTCAAGATGGGGTGTTATGGGAGTTTGAAGTAGCCATCTCACACTATCCCATCCCAAACCTGTAACTAAAGGATGACAATTCAACTCAAAAGGGAGCCTAAGCCAGGATACAGTGCCATTAAATATAGGTAATAACTCTCTCTCTCTCCTTGTAGTTTCTTATTCTTGTGCTTATTTGGACTTTGGTAGAGTGAAACCTGCTGCTTAAGAGACAGAAATCAGTAAACAGCTGAGCGGGAGATGCCAAAGTTATTACATGTGTGACAAGTACATGAGACTGGAAACAGTCACTAACCAGAAAATTTTGTTTTCCTAACTTTTTATTAGTTCTTTTGTAATTCCGTGTAGTGTATTTTGATCAACATCACCCTTCCATTAACTCATCCCAGATCCACCTCCTTCCCCATCTGCCCAACTTTTTGTCCTCTTGGTTTTCTTAACACCTGTCAAGCCCTGTCATATTAACTATATACACCTGTATGTATGGATTTCCACTGGATTGTGGTCAATCTGCACCATAAAGGAAGCCAACACTCCCCTTCCCAGCAGTTATCCATTGCCAATATCTTCTTCTTGGGGCTGCCTACCTCCTATCTTCATGGTGGAGTATTTTCTGGCTTGAGCTTGCACACAGCTTGTGTGTTCTCTCCCACCTACTCTGAAGTCACATGTGCAACTGTCCTGCTGTATCTGGAAAACACTGTTTCTTGTAGTCGTCATTGTTTCTGGTTCTTATAATCTTTCTGCTCCCTCTTCCAGAATGATCCTTTAGCTTTAGGATGGGGTCGTGTGATATGAATATCCTGTTTAAGGCCAGGCATCCCTCGGTCTCTTATTCTCTGGATGTTGATCAATGTAAGTACCTGTGCTAATCACCATATACTGCAGAAAAGAAGCTACTCTGATGAGGACTGAGAAACGAACTAATTTATGGGTATAAGGATAAGTCATTAGGAGTCAATCTGTCTGCTCACTTAGTAGAATAATAGTTGGAAGTTTTTTCCTGGGGCCTATGTCCTGTCTAGCTACAGGTTCTTGGCCTGATGTCTGTGCCAGGCATGGGTTTCAAGTTGTAGGATGAGCCTCAAACCTAATCAGAAAGTGGGTGATCACTTCCATGATATCCCTGCCATATTGCACCATTGAGCAATTTGCAGTCTTGCCAGGTTGGTCATTGTAGCTTGAAAGTACACAGAGCTAGTGACAATCATTCTAAGTGAGGCAACCCAGATCCAAAAAGAAAACCTCATCCTTTCTCTCATTTGCAGATTCTAGTTTTGAACCTTTAGGTATGTGTGCTTCATATGAAATACCAACAGAAGTGAAGAAATTAGTAAAGGGCCATGGAGCTTACAAGGGATGAACTACAGAATGGGGGCTATATCCCCCCATAATATAAATATTAAAAGGGGATAATTGAACAGGAAGGATTAAATGGGGTTGTGGATAGGAAGGCAGGGTGGAAGAAAGAGTATGGAAAGGAATAACTAACATATAAAATTTTCAAAAAACAGAGCATGACTGTGCACGTCCTCATTATCAACACTCAGTTTGAGGAGGCAGGTGGGATCTCTGTGAGTTCAAAACCATCCTGGTCTACATTGTAAGTTCTAGGACAGGTTTGGTTTTTGTTTTTGAGGCCCTATCTAAAAAAGAGAGAGAGAGAGAGATTGAGACAGTTTTTTAAAGTCATTTGGAAACCAATACTGTAGAAGCTCCCTAAAATGTATAGACATCTCAAAAAACAAAAAAGTCAAAATGGAGTTACAGTGAGGCAATATTGACCATACTAGACACCAGAGGCCAACAAATAGCCCAGTAACAGGAATAGGTTACTTCTTCTGGAGTTGTTGACCAGTGAGTTCACATAGACCTCAAAATATTACAGGCTATTACCATTGCTCTTGGATCTTCTAGAGTGTGACAGTAATATGCCATTACTAAAAACGCCACATACATGAGTCCTAGAACATGGAGATCTCAAGCATGAATAGGAAGCTTCACCCCTACTGACTAGCTTTCACAGTGCTGAGAGGAGTTACACATGCCACGGGAGGAGAAAAGAAATCACCAGTCTTAGCCACCTATGAACTAGATGTTTTATTATCTGAAAGTAAGTAAGAGATCTAATTATTCGGTATAATGACTCTGAACTTCCACTCCCACATGAGACCTTGCAGCAAGACCCTGGAGTTAGCCACAGAAGCAGAAGCAGCTACATGATTTGAGGTGATAGGGGCCATCCAAATATCCTGCACTCTTACAGAAGCAAAACTAGGAAGAACAAGGCTGTGGCAGCAAGTAATGTGAAGAATTGACAAACAAGAACTAACAGTTGCCATGTTTGTCTCTCCTACTACCAGCAATTAGGCAGAGTTTGATGCAGGTGGGTGTCCTGGGTTGTTAAGCACTTTTTTAAAGAAAAGAGTGTGTGTGTACCTGAGACCAAGAGAGATCACAGGTTGCTAAGCTGTCCCTATGCTTACCTGACTCCGAACTGGTAGGTGAACTTATGAAGAACTGGTTTATGGAGAAAACCTTGATAGAGTCTACCTGTAGTTGATAGACTAGGGCTCTTCCATCATTACATGAGGTAGAAATTAACTTGAACACAGAAAAATGAAGCTATGTTCTGAATTGTTGTTTGATGCCTGAGAAATTTCTACCCATCACATTCAACAGCAAATTGACTGACATTCAACTTTTCACCTATGTAATCTTATACAATAGTTAGTTATAATTGCTAACTCAGTCTGATTAATACCGAAGAGATTATAAAAGCACCTCTTGCATCTGTGACAGGGTTTTCAAAGATATTCAGATACTGAGAACTCTAAGCTAATCAATAGCTTAATTCCTTGGTGGATTTATACTATGGTGGCTTTATTGAGAAGTGGTGAAAAACAAAAGGTGGGGCCTTTGGAGAAAGGGAATACATGTTTCCAGGGCTCCTTCCCTTTCTCTGCTTCCTGTACAACATAGGTGGACTTCCTCTGTTATATACCTCCACTGCCATGAAGTCTTGCTGATGTGTATGGGATCAAATGATCAATGTCTGAATCCTCTGAAACTATTAAGAATAAATAAATCCCTTTTTTAAGTTGTACTTGGGTATTTTATTACAGTTATAAGAAATGTACCTGATACATACTGATAAACTTTTTTTTTAACTTATGTTGGTACCTCCAAAATACAGTCTATTTTCAAATCAAATCTGTTCTAACAAAGGAGCATCTGCAGTGGCCTCTGATGTAACCAAGTGAATTACAAATTCATCAAGCAAAGGGTCCTGCAAAAACAAAACAAAAAATACAAAACAACAACAAAAACAATTTAGAGATTTACAGTCTCTGCTAGATTCTGAGACATTCAGCTTCATGGTGACTTTCTAACACTTGTGGAGTTCTGGTGACTTCTGCTGTCCTCACTGTGCCGTGTCCCTTCCTACCTTGGGACTTCCTGCTGTCACCCGACTCTTTAACCTTTCCTGTGCTCATCATCCCTGAGAAGTTTCTTTCCAACTCTGATCTACTTTGTCTCATATTGCTTCATTCCAACATACTCTCCAAGAATTCTTCAATAGAAAGTTTTATTGAGAAAGATGTCCGCTGGTGGTCAGTCATAAGCAGAAACACAGAGACTCTTTACAAGATTCTTCTGGAAGAAAAGTTTTGCTAAATTGTGGTGTAGTTATCATAGCCAGGATATTGGTATCTTTTATGCTGTGTTAGTCTTGTTTATATTTCTAGAGTTTTATTTTTACTTCTGCCTCTATGTGTGCTGTTGTGTGTATAAATTCTCTGCAAATCAGCCATACTGGTCCATGTATCTATTAACAATGCTTAACTAACTGACTGTGGTCAGCAGGATCTGAGGAGTCCTCATGTTGCTGGTTTTAGTAGTTCTCTGTGTCCCCTTCCTGTCCAGCCCACTATTAATCATATCTGACCCCCATTAATTTATCCTACCCTCCTAAAATCCTGACATTTCAAAAATGTACTATAAATGAAACCTTTGGAGACTAGCCTTTTCCACTTTGCACAATCCTCGGGAGGTTGTTGTGTAAATTAGTACAGCCATTAATTTCATGCCTGTTGCCTGCAAGTATGATTTAATGATTTCATACAGAAAATGTTCTGTCTGTTTTCTAGAAATACTTGATTTGAGTGCTTTTTGGTTTCAATGTTACAGAACAGCTCATACATCCTGATTTCACATACAGTACAAATGCTTTTAAAAATATTTTTTCTTTATCTCCCTGACACTTCAGTACTTAAATACACCAAACTAAAAAAACAATTGCTTTTGTGGGAAGAACTCCTTTGTAACTTTTGCAAAAATATTGTGGCTGAACTCCATCTGGCTAGTGTGTATCAGAGATAGAACAGCAGAAGTCAGGGCACACTAAAGTGTTTCATCATCTGTCTTATACAAAAGAATTCTCATCTTGACTGAAAAAAAAATTATCTGGTAAGTGATAGAGAAAAACTGTCTCTGTGGTCTCAAAAAAAGATCAATAAAATCGAAGCATTTAAAGGTGAATCCATTAAATACAAACGTGATAACCAGCCAAAAATGTTTTTTCTACCTTAGCATTCAGCATGTATTTTATTACATAGTGCCCAAGCTTTATCAGTTTTAAAATATTTTGAATAGCACCCCTACCTATGTCACACATTACACAGCATAGCAAAGTCAAGAGATTATTTGGCCCAGATTCTAAAATTTACATTTGATATAATTGAAGTGGAATTGTGGTGCACTTGTTAGAGAACGAAATGACATGGTTTCAGAATTCTCACTGCGACTTTGTCAGCCACTTGAGCAAAAAAACAGTCTGTTTCTGTAACACTAGCAACTAAATTGAATGGCTGACTTTGTGGACACAACCCCAGCATTTCTTCCTGTTCTTCTTATTTTACACATTAATTCATAAATACATATTTACAGAGAACATTCCTGAATGTATTGAACTTGTTCTTTTCATGCGTCCTTCAGTCTGGCCTAGTGACATTTCCTCCGAAATTCTAATATACATTGAGTGCTGCCTTCCGATAGCCTTTTAGTATTTTTAGACTTCATTTTATCTGGGGCTGTTAGTGCCTGCAGCTAAAATCTCAAAGTCTTGGCTTTTCTTGAAGTGAAAATAACCCTGCGCTTGGTGATGTGACAATAAAAGGCCACCAGTACATGACGCAGGGAAACTATTGGACACTAACGAAACACTGATATTAACTAATTTTGTGTGCACCTTTATTCTCATCCGGAATGTAACCAAGAATAATGAAAGCATGATAGGATCTTGTAACCCCGAACTAGCTGCTCGGGGGCAAGAATGTGGGAGTCAGGCTTTTGCGTACCACAGGACTTGATTTGCCTATCTTTGTTTCACTGTCATTTGGATGAAATAAATCACAGATTTGTTTGGGATCCTTCCAGATGGAGCCAAGGGCAATCATGACTAACAGAGGAACTGAAATCATATAATTCAAACAAATGGTGTCTGCCTAAAACTTATGTGAGCTGCCTGTCCAGTTTCCACAAATGTATGTCCTTGACCACCAGGGTAACTCACTCCACTTCCTAAGACATTATCTCCCTCTTTCTCAATTCTTGAGCACAGTTGTCTCTTCTTCATTCTTCACTGACTACCAACATGTAGTGGAAGCCAAATAAAACTCTATTCTATCAAGGAAACATACCTATGCCTTCCTAATAGATCACAATTTTCCCTGGAACTTTGGCACACTAGTAATAATGAATTATTTGATATTCCACGTGTATCACAGTCATCCATACCCACCGTACATTCCTTCTTCTGGAGAAGCTTGATTCTTCCTTCTTGACCAAGCTAACCCTTAGTCTTACTTTCATTCCCTGAGTAAATGGTTTCTTAAGTCAGAACTCAAGACATTTGGCATGTATCTTTAACTTAGATCACAGTTATTTCTCCCCACACATGACATCATGAATAGAGCTTACTCAGTCTAACACACCTAGAATATGTTAGACACTCACTACATATTTACTAAATCACTGTTGACTCTCAG
Organism: Lophiomys imhausi; assembly: GCA_907164525.1. Lineage (NCBI taxonomy): Eukaryota > Metazoa > Chordata > Mammalia > Rodentia > Muridae > Lophiomys > Lophiomys imhausi. The sequence continues at coordinate 16,122,802 of CAJQZJ010001969.1, forward strand.
TTATCTACATGTGAGGTAAACCAACTGCAGATAACCCTTTGTAAAGTAATGTTCTACACCACAGCAGTTGAGAAATGATTCTATCTGTCATCATGGTGTTTTCAACAAGTTATAGATCTTTTAAAAAATGGCTAACATCAAATTAAAGGTTGAAGCATGGATTTAATGATTTTTTAAAAATATTTATGGTACATTTTAACAAAAATCCACAGATAACTATGAATGCAAACATACCACACAGTAATTCCTCCTTGTTAAGAAGAGGGAAACAAATACCTGATTAATACAGTCCTGGTTTTCAGATTATCCTAGATGTGTTATTTTGAGCTCTCCCCAAGGCAGACCTGAAAGCAAGTATTTCTGTGACTTATGTTCAATTTCAAAGGGACATTGACAGGGGAATGAGACATCAGAAAAGAGAGGTTTGACAAAGAGCACCTCATCCAGCTCAGCCCTGAAACCTCATCTGAAATTGACTGCCAGCAGGGGCAGCTAAAATGCTCATTCTCCATCTCCCATCATTACCCCATGGATGTTCTGACATAGCCATCCTATGGGGAGAGGAGGCCCTTTTGTGTAGCAGGAGTGTACCTAGAGAAAAGCTCTGGATATGACCTGTAAATGTGAGTGCAAAGAATATGGAGAGGAGTGATGTCACCTGTTACCTTAGGCAAGCTGGAGTACACACACACACACACACACACACACACACACACACACACACACACACA
>CAJQZJ010001969.1:16131468-16147372 GCA_907164525.1 Lophiomys imhausi
TCTATCTATCTATCTATCTATCTATCTATCTATCTATCTATCTATCTATTTATTTATTGTCCCCTCATTTATTACATCCCAACCCCAATTTCCCCTCCTATCCCTCCTCCCAGCCTCCCTCACCCCCTGTGCACTTACCCTCTTCCCTAGATCCACCCCAACTCCACCACCCCTCAGAAAAGAGAAAGTCTTCCAGGGAAATCAACCTAACACACCATAACAAGCTACAGTATGATTGGGCAGATGCCATCATATCAAAGGTGGATAAGGCAGTCCCCAAATGTAAGACCACCCACATTCGTTAAAGAAACACTACTGCAGCTCAAATCCCACATTGAACCTCATACATTAATAGTGGGAGACTTCAACACACCACTCTCACCACTGGACAGATCAACGATGCAGAAACCGAACAGAGAAATAATGAACCTCACAAATGTCATGAATCAAATGGACCTAATTGATACCTACAGAACATTTCACCCCAAAACAAAAGAATACACTTTCTTCTCTGCATGGCACTGAACATTCTCCAAAATCAACCATATAGTCGGTCACAAAGCAAGCATCAACAGATACAGGAAAATTTAATTACCCCTTGTAACTTATCAGATCATCATGGAATAAATCTAGACTTCAACAATAGCAAAAACAACAGAGAGCCTGCAAAAACATGGAAACTGAACAACTCTACTGAAGGACCTCTGGGTCAAGGAAAAAAATAAAAAAAGAAATTAATGTCTTCTTAGAAACTTATGAGACACATTGAAAGTAGTGCTAAGAGGAAAGTTTATAGCACTAAGTGCCTTCAAAAAGAAACTGGAGAGTTCCCATACTAGCCACCTAAAAGCACACCTGAAAGAGCTAGAACAAAAAGAAGCAAACACTCCCAAGAGGATCAGACGAGAGGAAATTATCAAACTCAGGGTTGAAATTAACAACTTAGAAACAAAAAGAACAATACAAAGAATCAACAAAACCAAGAGTTGGATCTTTGAGAAAATCAACAAAATAGACAATCCCTTAGCTAAACTAACTAAAAGGCAGAGGGAAAATATCCAAATCAACAAAATCAGAAATGAAAAGGGGGAAATAACAACAGACATTGAGGAAATCCAAAGAATTGTTAGGTCCTACTTCAAATACTTGTACTCCACAAAAATTGGAAAATCTAAATGAAATGGACAATTTTTTGATAGATTCCACCTACCAAGGTTAAATCAAGAACAGGTAAACAAATTAAACAGTCCTATAACCCTTAAGGAAATAGAAGAAGTCATTAGAAGTCTTCCAACCAAAAAAAAAAAAAAGCCCAGAGCCAGATGGTTTCAGCACAGAATTCTACCAGACATTCAAAGAAGAGCTAACACCAATATTCTTCAAACTCTTCCACAACATAGAAACAGAAGGAATACTGCCAAACACATTCTATGCAGCCACAGTCACCCTGATACCGAAACCTCACAAAGACCCAACGGAGAAAGACAATTTCAGACCAATTTCCCTTATGAACATGGATGCAAAAATACTTAATAAAATACTTGGAAACTGGATCCAAGATCACATCACACCATGATCAAGTAGGGATTCAGGGGTGGTTCAACATTACAATATCCATCAATGTAATCCACCACATAAACAAGCTGAAAGAAAAAAAACACATGATCATGTCATTGGATACTGAAAAAGCTTTTGACAAAATACAGTACCCCTTCATGTTAAAAGTCTTGGAGAGATCAGACATACAAGGACCATACTTAAACATAATAAAGGCAATTTACAACAAGCCAATAGCCAACATCAAACTAAATGGAGAGAAACTTAAAGCATTTCCTCTAAAATCAGGGATAAGGCAAGGATGCTCACTCTCTCCATATCTCTTCAACATAGTACTTGAAATTCTAGCTAGAGCAATAAGACAACTAAAGGAGATCAAGGGGATACAAATTGGAAAGGAAGAAGTCAGAGTATCGCTATTTGCATATGATATAATAGTATATATAAGTGACCCCAAAAATTCCACCAGAGAACTTCTACAGCTGATAAACTCCTTCAGCAAGGTGGCCGGATACAAAATCAATTCAAAAAAATTAGATGCCGCCAGGCGTGGTGGCACACGCCTTTAATCCCAGCACTCGGGAGGCAGAGGCAGGCAGATCTCTGTGAGTTCAAGGCCAAGCCTGATCTACAGAGTGAGTTGCAGGACTTCCAGAGATACACAGAGAAACCCTGTCTCGAAAAAAACAAAACAAACAAACAAACAAAAATCAGATGTCATTGTTTTTAACAGTTAAGTAATACTCAATTGTGTGAATGTATCACATTTTCTTTATCCATTCTTTGGTTGAAGGACATCTAGATTGTTTCCAGTCTGTGGCTATGATGAATAGACCTGCTGTGAACATAGTTGAGTAAGTATCCTTGTGATAGGATAGAGCATCTTTTGAGAATATGCACAGTAGTGATATAACTGGATTTTGAGATAGACTGATTCCAATTTTCTAAGATACCATAGGGCAACATTTTTTAACCTCTGCTTTTTTTTTTCCTGGTTTACCAGACATTTATTCTCTCTTAAGTTATCCGTCTTTAATTATCTACTATGGTAACATCCTTAATTTTATAGATTATAAGTATAACACTTCTTCAAATCACAGCTTCAAGGGGGGGGGGAATCAGCTACAAAATAAAACAGCTAAAAGAGTATTTGTGTTAAAGTGTCCCTATTTGCACATCTTAGTATTACCCACTTGGTACCACACACTCTCTTCATGAGTTTGGGACTGGCAGCAAACAAAATATGGAGGCAGGGGCCAGGGAGTGGAAGCAATTAGCAATATACTAATGGTAAGTGCTATATCATACTATACATGACAGTGCAGAGTATGTCATGCAGATAATGACATGAATGATAATAAAACAATATAATGAAGAAAAGAATAAACAAAGTTTGGATGGCAGGAGGACATGACTATGTTTGGGAAGCCATTTTGGGTATAGGTTACCCAGAAGGTAAATTGCATAAATATTTAGAATTAAAGATCTATGAAACATTTAATCAGGAACTTGAGTCTCAACTTGACAGTTGGTTAGTGTCTTTGTCTTTAGACAACCTTGTATATTTTTTTTGCCAAAACTTCCACAGAAGAGATGAAAAGGGAACCTATTCCAAACGTAGGTATTGTGGCTTTGTCTAATTCTGGGCACAGGACAATGTTCTATAAATGGGCCTGAAATCTGAGATTTCAAACTGTGATGTGTCACATACAGACATCTGTGTTGTACATCTGTTAAAGAGAGGGAGTGTCTCCACCTACTGTGGCTCATCAACAGTACATTGAAGCAAAATGCCCGCACCTCACCTTATATCCTTCTACATTTCCCCAAAGATTAGAGGACATGCATTGCTTTTAAATTTTTTTTCCTATAGTGCTTTTTAACTCATTTTTATTGTCTGTTACTAGCAAAATCAGGCAAACAATTATTTAACCCTTACAGGTTATTGTCACCATTTTGTTTTCCTTCATCGTTAATGTGTAAACAGTATTTCTACCAATTTTCATATTTCAGTTCCAATCTAAAAGTTATAGATAATTTAAACAGTTGATTTTCTTAGATTAAGGAATGTGTAGGGGATAGGAATGAGGTTCCATTGGTAAAGTGTTTACATAACATGCATGAAATCCGGGGTTCAATCCCACAGGTGTGGTGCACATGCCTGTAGTCCAATAACAGAGGGGTCAAGGCAGTGAGGTTAAAACTTGAAGGATTCAAGGTTATCCTTGGCTGCCCAACTAGTTTGGTGCTTGTCTGATAGCCTACCAGAAAGAAAACAGGAAAAAGAAAAGAAGGAAGGAAGGAGGGAGGAAGAAAGGAATGAAGGAGGGAGGGAGGGAGGGAGGGAGGGAAGGAAGGAGAAGGAAGAAGGAAAGGAAAGACTTAAGAGATTAGTGCTTCACATACCTTTGGATGAATCTGTAAAGGTATTTAATTGAGTGGCACTATCCCACAAGATGAAATTATTGATTGAATAAAAAATAGAGGAGAAAGTCACCTGATCACTGTGCAATAATACAAAATAGGAAAACCAATATTTGGTCAGTTTAACAGATAATGCCATCATGTGTACTGAGTAATAGCATCATGTGTGCTGAGTAATAGCACCATCGAAAATAACAAATTCTATGAGAATACATGCTCTAGCAACCAATTGGAAAGTATCACCATGCTTTGGACAATTGAATCACTCCAAAATAAATCCCTTGTATGATGAGGTTTTATATAGACTCCATCTGGTGTTTCAATCTACAATGGCCCTTTCTTACATATTAATTCACATGTATGTTTAAGTTGCTGTACAATACAAATAAAATCTATCAAAAGAACATATTATACATTCATGTTGAGCATCTCAGAAGGTAAACATGTATGAAACATTTGTTAACATATAGAATGGCAAATTCAAATTGCACTAATGGAGTTATGGCAAAATGTGTTAAGACAAAGATCACCTAATTGATGCTTAATATTGATCATCAACCTGACTGTAAGTTGAATCTCCTAGAAGTCAAATCTCTCAGAATGACTGTGAGGTAGCATCCACTTGGGTTAAATGAAGTAATTATACAGTAATACCCACATAAGCATGGGTGGTAGCCTTCCCTTAGTACAGGGCTGGGTACTATACTAAATATAAAAGCAAAGTTTGCTGAATACTAGCATCCTCCTCCCTCTGCTTCTTCACTGTGAACAAATGTGACCAGCTGCCTCACACTCCTACATCTGTGACTTCCCAAGAATGATGGAGGGTGCCCTCAAACTCTGAGCAGTAATATTTAAGTTGCTTTTGTAAGATATTTTTTTCAACAGCACGAAAAAAAGTAAATAATACACCTATAAAAAAATATGAATTAGTTTTTCTTCATTGTGAGATAATGGATGGTCTTACTAAGTAAAACCACAGGGAAGGAATGAATGCCTTTGTGCCTAGAGCACAGGCACCACACCCAGAACAGGACCTGACACTTTAATCAGTACTGTAATACAAATGCTGGCAGGCAAAAAGTAAATGTGTTTTCTTGGCATTTAATTTCTTGAGTTCTTTGTAAATTTTGGATATTAGCCCTCTGTCAGATGTGGGGTTGGTGAAGATTTTCTCCCAGTCTGTAGGCTGCCATTTTGTTCGAATGACAGTGTCTTTTGCCTTACAGAAGCTTGTCAGTTTCATTAAGTCCCATTTATTGATTGTTGGTCTCAGATCCTGACCTGTTGGTGTTCTGTTCAGGAAGTTGTCATCTGTGCCAATGAGTTCAAGGGTTTTCCCCACTTTCTCTTCTAGTGGATTTAATGTGTCTGGCCTTATGTTAAGGTCTTTGATCCACTTGGACTTAAGTTTTGTACAAGGTGATAAGTATGGGTCTAATTTCATTTTTTTACAAGTGGATATCCAGTTGGACCAGCACCATTTGTTGAAGATGCTGTCCTTTCTCCATTGTATGGTTTTGGCTTCTTTGTCAAAAATTAGGTGCCCATAGGTGTGTGGGTTCATTTCTGGGTCTTCAATTCGATTCCATTGATCCACTGGTCTGTTTCTATATCAGTACCATGCTGTTTTTATTACTATTGCTCTGTAGTACAGCTTGAAATCTGGGATGGTGATACCCCTAGATGTTTTTTATTGTACAGGATTGATTTAGCTATTCTAGGTTTTTTGTTGTTCCATATGAAATAAAGAATAGCTTTTCCAATCAAAAAATGGGGAAAAGAGCTAAACAGAGAATTCACAACAGGAATTCCTAAAGGCTGAAAGACACTTGAAGAAATGCTCAACATCCTTAACCATCAGAGAAATGCAACTCAAGACAACTCTAAGATTCCATCTCACAACTGTCAGAATGACTAAGATCAAAAGCTCAAATGACAACACATGCTGGCAAGGTTGTGGAGAAAGGGGAACCCTCCTCCATTGCTGTTGAGAGTGCAGGCTTGTGCAACCACTATGGAGGTCAGTCTGGCGATATCTTAGAAAACTTGGAATAGCTCTGGCTCAGGACCCAGCCATACCACTTCTGGGTGTACATCCAAATGACTCTTCACCAAATCACAAGGAAGTCGCCTCATCTATGTTCATAGCTGCCTTATTTGTAATAGCTAGAAACTGGAAACAACCCAGATGTCCCTCAACCGAAGAATGGGTTAAAAAACTGTTGTACATCTACACAATGGAATATTACTCAGCTATCAGAAACAATGAAATTAAGCAATTTGCAGCCAAATGGATGGAACTAGAGAAGCTCATCCTGAGTGAGCTAACCCAGACTCAGAAGGATGTGAATGGCATCTATTCACTTATAGTCGGATTTTAGCTATATAGTACATGATATCTATACCACAACCAACACACCAAAGGGAACATGGACATAGACTTTTTCTTTTTCTCCCTGTCAATGAGACACTTTTCCCTAGTGGTACTGCCTTGTAGTCTCCCAGTGTATGAGGAGGCTCTTGGCCCTCATATGACTGCTGAACTGGGGCGGGAGACTGTTATGTAGGAACACTCCACTCCAGAGGAGTGGGATGGAAGGGTTAGGGGGTAGAGGGTGGGAGGGAGGGGCTGGAAGGGGGGGAAAGAGGACAATATGATGGAGATGTAACCTGAAGCAATAAATAAATAAATTTTAAAAAATAAACAGGGACTTTAAATTTTGTCAGAATGCACAACAAAATCTAATCATTTGTATTCCATTGTCAAAAATTATGATAATAAGTATCTAAAAATGAGCAGCAAAGTACAAGTCTAACACGAGTTTAATAGACTTACAATATTGTGAGTCTTTCATACTGCTGATCTTCAAGTTTAAAGGAGTCAATGTCTGCTGTGGTATTCTTGATAAAGGACCATATTTGTATCAGCTAAAATAACCATCAATATTGCCTAATAGACTAACTAAGGGATCATGAAAATGTCTGACTAATATGGAAAAATATCTGGAGAAAGCCTTCTCAAGGTTGAAAGAAAATTTGGTATAACCATTATTGAAAATCTTCTCAGTATTTTATATTACCCTACATGTCATGAAGCCAAAACCAAAACACATTCTTTGGTTTATCAGAATTATTTCAATATCATTGTATGTTTTTGACATATACTTACTTAAAATTTTATAACATATAATTATATTCATATATATGTATATACACATATATATGCCAAAATGTATCCTGATCATGCATCTTTTCATAGCATGTTTCGACTTTGAGTACCTTTTCTTTCAGCCATGCTGGAATCAATGTGTGATTAGAGATTCCAGCTTTCCTTTCTCTAACATTTAGTGTGCAGTTTGCTTTTTTAAAAATTTATTTAGTGTTCTGTTCTGAAAATGTTGACCACATATAAGTTCTGTGCATACCCAACTCATTTAACCATTGCAGCACATTAGTGATGATGGCAATATTTTGTCTTCTGCTCTATGTGTTTGTAAATAAACTCTTTTTATATGAAAAAAAGTAAATGTGTTCAGGAAGACTTGATTGTGCACTCACATGGGATCAATCAATACCTCAACAACAGGGCCTCTATCTAAGATCGGATGTGATGAGTAATACTGTTCAGGCCCCTGAGGCATGACCACTCAGCCCTCCCACTTGTATTTCAGAACCAAAATGCAACTGCATTGTAAGTGTGAAGATTGCAGGTTGCACCACTGAGCAATGAGCTTTGAGACAACCCAGGTAAGAGAAAAGACAAGTCAGACACTTAGATCCTTCTCAGACAGCATGAATGTCACAACCTTGCAAGGTGCAGTGCAGCAACCCTGCTTCCAGTATTTCCTAAAGTAAAATTTCAAGGTCTGATTATTTTCTCAAAATATTTATTGTCAGTCATAATAATACACACCTCTGATTCCAGTACTCAGGAGGCAGACAGGAAGAACAAGAGTTTAAGGCAAATCTGAGCTACACAGCAAGAACCTTTATCAAAAAACAAAGGGATGAAGATATGAAGATATAGCTCAGAGGTAGAGTAGTTCCCTAGTATCCATGTGGCCTGTGTTAGATCCATGATACCTCAACAGCAAATAAATATTTGGTATATGTTTAAAAGAAACAACCTAGATATCTAATAATAAAAAATAGCTAAACATAACTATGAATCAACATGTTAGAGAATTTGACAAGATGTATTTTGTGTTGACATACCAATTTATTAATTGATTGATTGATGGATTGAAAATAGATTCTTCCCTCATATAGTACATCCTGATGATAGATTCCCCTTCCTCCACTCCTCCCAGTTTCTCTTCACTTCCCTTCCCCTCTGGATCCACTTCCTTTCTGTCTCTCATTAGAAAAGAAGAAGCTTCTAAGCTATAACAACCAAACATGATAAAATAAGATATAATAAGTTATAGCAAAATTTTTCATATCTAAGTTGGACACAGCAACCCAACAGGAGGAAAAGAGTCCCATGGGCAGGCACAAGTCAGAGACCCACACATTCTCATAATGAGGAGTCCAATGAAAATGCTAAGTTATTAGGGTTTCCACTAGCTCTCACATTATTGTGAGTTGCTGTGCAAGCTGTCAAGAGAGAAAAGCAAGCAGTAATCCCACCCAACTGTGATGCCCACAAAACTCAAAAATGAAAAGCATGGTTAAAATATATCCAAAGCTAAAAAAGTAGCACTTATATGTTGGTGGTAAACAGTAGCTATCTAATTAAACTGAAGACCTACTCAGTAGGAGGCATTTCATGCCTGTGACTGTAAAGTTGTCCTACTACCCATGACTGATAAGACTATGGAATCTAGAGGACCTACTAATGCCACTTTTAAGCTAGTAAAATTTCTAATTGCACTGTAAATACTCAACCTTCTGCCCATAGGTAAATGTAGTTCTCACTCCATATCAAAGATGTTTGCTTTTCCAGGAGATCATTATAGAAAGTTTTAACTGGTCAAACTTCAGAGAACAATTGGTCATGCAGTGCCCAACCCCAATTGATATATCTACACAATAACCCTTACACTTAAGGCTTAGGGAACATCACAGAAGATGAAGGCAGAAAGATTGTAAGGACAGAGGCTCAGAATATCTACTGCTATAAGATATGTCTTCTATATAGGACAGGAAACTTTGCCCATGGAATCTCAACAATGTGGTCACCTAAAGAAGACCTGAACAATGACACCACCAGTTAACATGTGAATGCCAATGGAGAAATTTCACAAGGATCTTCCCCTAGATGAAGAACAATAGACATAACATATGAAAGGAGAATGAAGGAGTTAGAGGGTGGGAAAATATAGGATTAAAGTGATCAAAATATGTTGAATGTCTGGAATGCCACAGCAAACCCAATAATTTGTACAATTAAATACAAATAAATGTGATTTGCTTTAGAGAAAAAAATGGAAGTGGCACTGTAGGGGACATCTGTTCCCTTTATAAATGTGATATCAATCTGACTTTTCTGACTCTTTTTTTAATCTATATTGACGTAACCAAATATAATCTTAATTTTGCATCAATATACAAAGATCTATATGGAAAGATTCAATAATCTACCCTTTTTTCCTATTATTCCCATACTACTTTTTTTCCCTTTTTTAAAACATTTGTTTATTTCTTAAAGTTACATCTCAATCATGGTCCCCTCCCTTCTCTCCCTCCTGGTCCCACCCTCCTATCCTCTTTCCCCTCTCCCTGCTATCCTCTTTTTTTTTTAATTTAAGGTGTATCTTTTCCCCCCAACAGTTCCACCTTTTAGTCCGATTTAAAAAAAAAAAAAAAAAAAAAAACCTCTTTTTCTCGTAACAATAAACATAATACAAAACAATAAGAAAAGGGGGATCCAAGATGGCAGCTGCCTGCACGGACATAGTTTGATTTCGGGGTTAATAGTCACAGGGCAGCGAGTGTTGCAGGATGCTGTACAAATGGCTCTACCCCTTCTAAATCTCACCCAGCTACCCAGGGACCATTGAGAGTCCCTGGGCAAGACACTCCTTCCCACTCTCAGACACACAAGGAAGCCTCTGGACCAGGGAATCGGGACCACCCATCCTCCAACAGGAGAGACTCTGGTAAGTTCCAATCTAAAACCCAGCGGGCAGATTCAGATCCCATGCAGAGATAATCCCCACCCTGCTGGGCACCCCCAGGTCTCGCACAGACAATCCAACTACCTGGCGAAAGGTTGCGACCCTTGGAAGTGAGCATAGCTCCGCTGCAAAGTGCCTCCAGACCACAGATCGCAACACCACTGCTGTGACGTCACTCACCAGTTTCTAAGCCGTGGGAGCAGCAAGGCTATTGGGGCTGAAGGGCAGGCAGATTTACCCACTACAGGAACCAACCCTGGGCAAATTGTGAGATATTTGAAGCTGTTGTATATCGGACTTTGTATTAGTACTGGCCCTTCCGGCAGGGAACGAGACCTTACTTGTACAAAGCTCCACCACCTGGATTAGTTAGGTCTCCACCTAGGAGGAGGGGCTGAATGACTCACCTTATAGGGATAGAGTAAGGCAACTGGAATCCTACACCAAAGGGCCCCCTTTGGACCCAAGTCCAGAAGACAGCAAAAAAATTTCACATGGCCAGAGGCCCCAGACCAAAAAAAAAAAAAACCACAGCTAAATGTCTCCAACAAAAGAAAGCAACACTATTCTGTCCAGCACAGAACCACCTCACCATAACTGAAACACATGAAAATGATGACAATGCTACATTATGGAAAGTGATAGAGTCCCTTCAAGAAGAACTTAAATCTATGAAGGAATTCAAAGAAGCCACAATTTTACAAGTCAAAACAATGAATAACACCATTAAAGAGCTCCAAGCCAAGATGACCCAGCTTGAACAGGAAAAGAACACAACAATGAAAGATTTCCAGGAAAAAACAAGCAAACTGGAAGGAAATATACAAAACAAACAATACCATTCAAGACATGAAAATAGAAATGGAAACAATAAAGAAAACACAGGCAGAGTTAAAAGAGGAAATGGAGAATCAAGGGAAGAGAACAGGAATTATGGATGTGAGTATCAAAAATAGGATGCAAGAGATGGAAGACAGGATCTCAGGCATGGAAGATTCGATGGAAGAAATCAGTACAACATCCAAAGAAAATGAGAAAACTAAAAAATCTCTCACCCACAACATCCAAGATATCAAGGACTCAATGAAAAGACAGAACATAAGAATTATAGGCATAGAGGAAAGAGAAGACTCCCGACTCCAAGGTCCAGGAAATATCTTCAACAAAATCATAGAAGAAAACTTCCCAAACCTAAAGAAAGAGATGCCAGTAAAAATCCAAGAGGCTTACAAAACACCGAACAGATTAGGTCAGAAAAGAAACTCCTCTCACCACAAAATAATAGAAACTCCAAATGTAGAGAACAAATAAAGGATATTAAAAGCTGTAAGAGAAAAAGGCCAAGCACATACAATGGAAGACCCATCAGATTCACACCTGACTTCTCCTCAGAAACTTTAAAAGCTAGAAGGGCCTGGACAGATTTCCTACAAGCCCTGAGAAAACATAGGTGCCCAGCCAGACTACTATACCCAGCAAAACTATCAACATAGAAGGAGAAAACAAGATATTCCATGACAAAATCAAATTCAAACAATATCTCCTCACAAACCCAGCCCTACAGAAGATCCTAGAAGGAAAATTCCAACACAGAGAAGATAACTACACCCAAGAAAACAGAGGAAATAGAAACCTCCACAGCAACTAAACAAAAAGAAACACAAGACAGCCAGCTATACCAAAATAATGGGAAATAACAACCCCTGGTCACTAATATCCATCAACATCAATGGACTCAACTCACCAGTAAAAAGACACAGACTTACAGACTGGATCCATAAACAAGACCCATCTTTTTGCTGTATACAAGAAACATATCTCACTATTGAAGATGGACACTATCTCAAAGTAAAGAACTGGGAAAAGGTCTTCCAAGCAAATGGACCCAGGAAGCAAGCTGGAGTAGCCATCCTAATATCGAACAAAATAGATTTCTAATTGAAGTTAATAAAAAAAGACAGAGAAGGGCATTACATACTCATTAAGAGAAATATCCATCAAGAGGACATCTCAGTATTGAACATCTACGCCCCAAATACAAAAGCACCTATATTTGTAAAAGAAACACTTCTGAAACTTAAATCACACATCGATCCCAACCCTTTAGTAGTGGGAGACTTCAACACCCCACTCACACCTATGGACAGATCATCAAGACAGAAGCCAAACAGAGAAATAATGAGTCTAACAGAGATCATGAACCAAATGGACCTAACAGATATCTACAGAACGTTTCACTCAAACACAAAAGAATATACCATCTTCTCAGCACCGCACGGAACCTTCTCCAAAATTGACCATATAGTTGGACACAAAGATAGCCTCAACAGATACAAGAAAATTGAAATAACCCCTTGTATCTTATCAGACCACCATGGAATAAAGCTGGACTTCAATAGCAAAAGAATCAACAGAAAGTCTACACTCACATGGAAATTGAACAACTCTTTACTAGAGGACCACTGACTGGGTCAGGGAAGAAATAAAGAAGGAAATCAAAGACTTCTTAAAATCCAACCAAAATGAAGGCACAACATACCCAAACCTATGGGACACAATGAAAGCCGTGCTACAAGGAAAGTTCATAGCACTAAGTGCCTTCAAAAAGGAAATTGTGACAGCTCATATTAGCAAATTAACAGCTAAACTGGGTGAATTGGAAAAAAAAGAAGCAAACACTCCCAAGAGGAGCAGAAGGCAGGAGATCATCAAACTTAGGGCTGAAATCAACAACTTAGAAACAAAAAGAACTATACAAAGAATCATTGAAACCAAGAGTTGGTTCTTCGAGAAAATCAACAAAATAGACAGACCCTTAGCCAAATTAACTAAAAGACAGAGGGAGAAAACACAAATCAACAAAATCAGAAATGAAAAGGGAGAAATAACAACAGACATTGAGGAAATCCAGAGAATATTTGGATCCTACTTTAAAAACCTATACTCTACCAAATTTGAAAACTTAAGTGAAATGGATGATTTTCTTGATAGATTCCACCTACCGAAGCTAAATCAAGATCAGATAAACAGATTAAACAGCCCTATAACCCCTAAGGAAATAGAAACAGTCATTAAAAATCTCCCAACAGAAAAAAGCCCAGGACCAGATGGCTTTAGCACGGAATTTTACCGGACCTTCAAAGAGGAGCTAACACCAATACTTTTCAAACTCTTTCACAAAATAGAAACTGAAAGAACATTGCCAAACTCATTCTACGAGTCCACAGTCACCCTGATTCCTAAACCACACAAAGACCCAACAAAGAAAGAGAACTTCAGACCAATCTCCCTCATGAACATAGATGCACAAATACTTAATAAAATACTAGCAAACCGAATTCAAGAACACATCAAAAGTATCATACACCATGATCAAGTAGGCTTCATCCCAGGAATGCAGGGATGTTTCAACATACGAAAATCTATCAACGTCGTTCACCATATAAACAAGATGAAAGAAAAAAACCACATGATAATCTCGCTAGATGCAGAAAAAGCATTTGACAAAATCCAACACCCCTTCATGCTAAAAGTTCTGGAGAAAACGGGCATACAAGGACCGTACCTAGAAATAGTAAAGGCAATATACAGCAGGCCAGTGGCCAACATCAAATTAAATGGAGAGAAACTTGAAGCATTTCCTCTAAACTCAGGGACAAGACAAGGATGTCCACTTTCACCATATCTCTTCAATATAGTACTTGAAGTTCTTGCTAGAGCAATAAGACAACTAAAAGAGATCAAGGGGATAAACATTGGAAACAAAGAAGTCAAATTATCCCTGTTTGCAGATGATATGATAGTATACATAAGCGACCCCAAAAATTCCACCAGAGAACTCTTACAGCTGATAAATACCTTCAGCAAAGTGGCTGGATACAAAATTAATTCAAAAAAATCAGAAGCCCTTCTTTATACAACAAACAGATGGGCTGAGAAAGAAATAAGGGAAACAACCCCCTTCACAATAGCCACAAACAACATAAAATACCTGGGGGTAACTCTAACCAAGCAAGTAAAGGACATGTACAACAAGAACTTCAAGACCTTGAAGAAAGAAATGGAAGAGGCCTTTAGAAGATGGAAAGATCTCCCATGCTCATGGATAGGTAGGATCAACATAATAAAAATGGCCATCCTACCAAAAGCAATATATAGATTCAATGCAATTCCTATCAAAATACCAACACAATTTTTTATAGATTTGGAAAGAGCTAGTCTCAATTTTATATGGAACAACAAAAAGCCCAGAATACCTAAATCAATCCTGTACAATAAAAAAACATCTGGAGCTATCACCATCCCAGATTTCAAGCTGGAGTACAGAGCAATAGTTGTAAAACAGCATGGTATTTGTATAGAAACAGGCCAATAGATCAATGGAATCGAATTGAAGAACCAGAAATAGACCCACACACTTATGGCCATGTAATTTTTGACAAAGAAGCCAAAACGGCACAATGGAAGAAGGACAGCATCTTCAACAAATGGTGCTGATCCAACTGGATGTCCATTTGTAAAAGAATGAAGCTAGACCCATACTTATCACCTTGTACAAAACTTAAGTCCAAGTGGATCAAAGACCTTAACATAAGGCCGGTCACACTAAATCTACTAGAAGAAAAAGTGGGAGAAACCCTCGACATGATTGGCACAGGTGACAACTTCCTGAACAGAACACCAACAGCTCAGGATTTGAGATCAACAATCAATAAATGGGACCTCACGAAACTGAAAAGCTTCTGTAAGGCAAAGGACACTGTCATTCAAACAAAATGGCAGCCTACAGACTGGGAGAAAATCTTCACCAACCCCACATCTGACAGAGGGCTAATATCCAAAATCTACAAAGAACACAAGAAATTAAATGCCAAGAAACCAAATAATCCAATCAAAAAATGGGGGACAGAGCTAAATAGAGAATTCACAAAGGAGGAATCCCTAATGGCTGAGAGACACTTGAAGAAATGCTCAACATCCTAATCATCAGAGAAATGCAGCTCAAGACGACTCTGAGATTCCATTTCACACCTGTCAGAATGGCTAAAATCAAAAGCTCAAATGACAGCACATGCTGGCGAGGGTGTGGAGAAAGGGGTACCCTACTCCATTGCTGGTGGGAGTGCAGGCTTGTGCAACCACTATGGAGGTCTGTCTGGCGATATCTTAGAAAACTTGGCATAGCTTTGCCTCAGGACCCAGCAGTACCACTCCTGGGTATACACCCAAATGCCTCTTCACGGAATCATAAGGAAGTTTCCTCATCTATGTTTATAGCAGCCTTATTTGTAATAGCTAGAAATTGGAAACAACCCAGATGTCCCTCAACCGGAGAATGGGTTAAAAAACTGTGGTACATCTACACAATGGAATATTATTCAGCTATCAGAAACAATGAAATTATGCAATTTGCAGCCAAATGGATGGAACTAGAAAAGCTCATCCTGAGTAAGCTAACCCAGACTCAGAAAGACTCATATGGCATCTATTCACTTATAGTAGGATTTTAGCGATATAGTAGAAGGTATTGATACTACAACCAACACACCAAAGGGAACTTGGACGTAGACTTTTTTTTAATTTTTATTTATTTTTATATTTTTTTAATATTTTTTCTATTTTTTAGTCTTTTTTATCTCTTTGTCTGCTTATTGGTTTGCTTGTTTAGTAGTTCTCTCTCCCGGGCAATGAGACACTTTTCACTGATGGTACTACTTCGTAGACCCCCAATGAATGAGGAGGCTCTTGGTCCTCATACGACCTCTCAACTGAGATGAGGGACTGTTATATAAGGACACCCC
>CAJQZJ010001969.1:16162078-16188488 GCA_907164525.1 Lophiomys imhausi
TAGATAGATAGATAGATAGATAGATAGATAGATAGATAGATAGATAGATAGATCCAATTCATCTTGAGTAAAAAGAACACAGCAGGAGGCTAAACATTCTTGAAATGTAAAGCCAAACTAAATGAGATATCTGCAAACCCTTGTCCGGACTCTGTGTTAAAGACACAGAAGGATAACAAGTGCTGGCGGGTGGGAGGTGAGTTCATACAGCCAGGACAGTGTGTAAGTGAGCTTCTCCCCCCACAAAAAAAAAAGATAGGAAATTAAACTACTATATATGCCCTGTGCGAGACAGAGACAGAGAGAGTGCTTAGAAAGACATATCTGTTGCTCAGTGTTTACTGTAACACATTTGTCTTTCTTGGTTAGGTTTTCTGTTGCTGTCATAAAAACACCACAAGCACAAGTAACCTGGGGAGGAAAGGGCTTATTTTATCTCACAAGTCCCCACCACAGTCCATCATGAAGGGAAGTCAAGTCAGAAACTCAAGACAGTAATCTGGAACCGGGAACTGAAGCAAAAACCATGGAGGGACACTGCTTACTGGCTTGCTCCTCATGGCTTGCTCAGCCTGCTTTGTAATAGTACCACAGACCAGCAGCCTAGGGATGGCACCACCTACAGTGAGCTGAGATCTTCCACACCAATTGTCAATCAAGAAAATGCACCACAGGCTTGCCCCCAGACCAGTCTGGTAGGGGCATTTTTTCAATTGAAGTTCCTCCTTCAGAAGCGACTCTGGCTGGTGGTGTCCAGTCGACATAAACCTAGCCAGCAGTATTTGAAATAACCAAGAAACAGAAACAACCTCAGTGTCCATTAAGGGATTGGCATATTTTTTAAAATACAATGTATAGGCACAATGGAAGATTATTCAGTTGCAAAAAGGAAGAAATCCTGTCCTTTGCATCAGCATGGATGGGTTTGGAAAACATTATGGTAAATGAAATAAGCCAGACACTAAAAACAAATAACACATGGTCTCACTTATATGTGGTGTTGTGAAAAGTTGGTGTCATGGGACTTACGAGAAGAATGGCAGTTACCAAAGGCTGAAAAAAGTAAAGGGGAGACTGAGCTATGGAAAGGTTGACCAATGAGTACTAAGCTATGGTTGCAAAAAGAATGAAATTCTGATGTGCTGTTGAGGATTAAGGTAACTATGGGTACCCATCAGAAACTATATCTTAAAAGCTAGAGGGGAGGATTTTGAATACTTTTACCACAACACAATGACAGTTTGAGGAAACAGATATGTTTAGTCATAAATAGACAATTTTTAATGTAAGGATTGATCAACCCATCATTTTATACTCATTAACATATATGATTTTCATGGTTGTACTTATCAGCTGAAAACAGATTTAATTTTATAAAATGGCAGGAATAAAGAATTATCTTGCTTTTAAATATAGGAAAACAATAGCGTGTTTCTTGTGAAATGGATTAAAAACTTTGGAACTGGCCCAGGCCTGCTAGTACATACATGTCTTTAATCTCAGCAGAAGCAGGAGAAGATCTTTGTGTTCGAGGCCATCCTGGTCTACATAGAGAGCTCCAGGCTAGCCAAAGCTACAAAAGTGAGACCCTAGGTCCAAAAAAAAAAAAAAAAGATTGAAACTGTTGTCATACACATGTCAATCAATGATGCTAACCCTTATTTGGTCTATCCACTCCCTGCCTAAAGAAGTGTTGCTTCTGCTGAGACTGCTGGAGCTTGTCTTAATCCCTCCTCTCTCAATTTTAAAAACAAATTCCCATAGGCCAAAGAAAACATATTATTTTGAAAACGTAGTTCCTTTTTTCAAGGAGGTTATTATTTTCTTTCTCACACAGTATGAGGTTTCATGTGGTAGCCCATGCAATTTTTACAGCTAAACACATGGTAGAGAACAAAATATAGTAGTGGTCTGTAGGAAGCCTGAAGCCTTAAACTGGATAGCATGCTGATTTTCTTGCATGTCTAGGATAGGATAAGAAAGACTCTCCTGATTTAAGTATGCTAGGCATCATTCTTCATAGCTTTCAAAAAAAAAAAGTCCATGTAAATCCATTATCTTTAAAAATATTTGGTGTTAAAATTCTGTGTCATGGCCACGTTTATATTTAATTATAGAAAGGATCCGTTCTATCTTTATGCACCTTGGTTTCTGGCTGCAAAGCACTTACTTCCCCCCACCTTCTTGGAAGAATTGCTGGGATCTGAGTTTAAGCCAAAAAAAAAAAAAAAGCTAAAGAGTCTAAAGCTAAAGATGGAGAAAATTAGCATATTAAAATAGGCCAGCCAGATTTTTTTTTTAAATCAGGAAGTACAGGGGTAAATGTTCTTTCTGGCAAGGCTGTAGAAGTGGTGTGGACAGAGGAAATGTGATTCAAACTGGTATGAGAATGGTATTTTACTTGAACCAGGTTTCAAAAGACTAAAGCCGGAGTTCCTTTGACTGAAAACCATGAAGCTGGCAGGCTGAGCAGGGGCCTCCCTTGAAATTCTGCTCCACGGGTACTGCTTTGAATTTTGTTTGAAAGTCTTAGAATGGGAGCCACTTGGTTTCAGGAAGACACAGGATAAACATGGAGAACCCCATTGCTTCCTAATGCGTGGTGGAGGAAGCAGCATTCTGGCATTACCTCCCTCTGAAAGGGGATTACAGAAGCTGGTGAGATGGGAAAGAAGGCCCTAGAACAAAACCTCAGACTCCTTGGACATTTTTTTGCCAATCCTAAGGCAACAGAAGCCCGAGGCTGCTATGGGGTTCGAAGTCTGTCAATGGTGTGTGCCTATTTGCCAGATAATTCATTGTAGTTTCCTGAAGTCCTTACTCAGTCAGCTCTTCCAGTTAGGGGTCTACCCTCTTACTTGGAACAGAGCATTTTAATGGGTAGTGTGGACACTGACTAAATATGGAATATCCCAGTAGGCCAGCCCCATTGGCCAGGAATGAACATTCTCCAATTACTGTGGTCCTGTGCAAGAACAATTAGCCATGGCACTGACACTCTTCATCATGCGCTTCACATATGCAAATGTCTATTGCTATCTTATACAGATGTTTTGTTTTGTTTTTTCCCCTTCAGCAAGTAACTAGTACAAACATCTCAGAGATAACTTACATGATGAACACAAAGAAGGAAGGAAAAATTGAGTAGATTTACCATTACTCTACTTAGAAAAAAAAGGTCAGTCCAAAAGATTCCTGTCATTCTTCAATATTCGGAACTCCATGGCTAAGCAGCCTTTCCTTCTGTGAAGAGTCTTGGGTGTGCTACAATGTGGAAGATTTCAAATAGACGCTAGCCTTACCTCTTCCGTGGTTCTCAACCTTTGCGTCGGGGACCCTTTGGGAGTCGTATATCAGATATTTACATCAAGATTCAGAACAGTAGTAATTTTATGGCTGTGGGTCACCACAACATGAACTGTTTTAAAGGTCTGCAGTATTAGTAATGTTTAGAACTACTCAGCTATATAAGTAGGTTTTGTGTGGTGGTGTGTGGGTATGTACCTTCTTCTTTTATTTTTTCCTTTTATTGAAAACACATTCTTTTTTCATATAATATATTATGATTATGTTTTCCTTTCACTCTACTTCCAGTTCATCCCCATCTCCCCTCTCATCAATATCCATTCCCTTTCTGCCTCTCATTATAAAAGAACAAACTTCTGAGAGATATATTAGAATATAACAAAGCATATATTTATATATATAAAGATAAAGCAAAAATAATCACATCAAACTTAGACAAGACAAATTAACAGAAGAAAAGGAGCCTGAGAGAAGGCACAAGAATCAGAGATTCCAGGGCTAGAGAGATATCTCAGCAATTAAGAGCACTGGCTGCTCTTTCAAAGGACCCTGGTTCAAATCCCAGCATCCACATGGCAGTTCACAGCTGTGTCTAATTGCTGGGTGTGGTAGTGCATGCCTTTAATCCCAGCACTTGAGAGGCAGAGGCAGGAGGATTTCTATGAGTTCAAGGCCAGCCTAGTCTAGAGAGTGAGTTCCATGATAGCCAGGGCTACAAAGAGAAACCCAGTCTTAAAAAAAAGAATCAGAGATTTCCCTCATTCACATACTCAGGAATCACATATTAATTGATTGTTTCCAAATATCATAAAGCTAGAAGTATCTTAAGACATACATTCAGGCAACTATATATAATTTTTCATGCTCAGAGTTTGTCTTCTTAGGAGGAATAGATCTCATCTCCGGGAGGTGAAGGATTGTTTTGCACAACAGGGACAAGAAGGAATCCTCATAGAGCTGATCTCCATAGGTGTTCCTGACACTCCCTTTATCCATTGCAGCCTAGAACAGACATTCTCCATCACCCTGTGGAAGCACAATGATCATCAAGAGCTTCAGCTGAAGGAAGATTTCCACTATCAGATAAATGGCTCAACCTGCCAAGTGCAAACTGAGAATGGGGGTGGATTTATAGATGGTTAGGAAACATAGAGAAGAAGAATACCAGAAGATGGAGTTAGTGGGATGGACCAGGGTACTTGCTGGGGAGTGTTATGTTCTGGTTCATTTCACTAACTTTTGTAGAAAAAAAAAACAGGCTAATTAAATTATTTACCAGTATTTATATTATATTTAATTTTTCCATGGTGTTAGTCCTTAACCTGCCATTATAAATGAGCAAACAAGATACCTGATGGATTTTAACATGCCTTGGTCTAAACTGTGCAATTTTAGCCCATCTAAGCCAGCCCTTAATTCTATCCCTCAAATATGGCCCCATATATACATATGTCCACTGGGCTGTTATTCCCCATGCTATGTTGATGTTCCAGGCCACATGGAATAATGTTCTTTTCTCTAACCCGTGGTGCATGTCCTCCTTCCTGCTCTTAACTTCTTCTCCTTCTCCTTGAGGTTCCTTCTCTTCTTCTACTACCCAAGATGCTTTCTGTCTGCCCCAGAAGCCCATGTAACTTAGTCCCACCTACCTCTGTCTTTGTCCAATCTCAGGTCTTAGCATTTATTTTACCAATCAGAGTGAATGGTTAGCAAGTAAGTAACAGACAGCAAGCAGGCCTCTGGGACCAGGTTAATTAACATTTAGAATGCATAATATCACCCCATCAAACTTTCTCCTTCTGAGTTTCTTCTCAAAGACAAGCTCATAGGAAACACTGGGGAGCTGCTTCCAAACTTGTATAGCAAAGTATATATGCATAGGATAAGAAGTGGACTGCATCAGCCACTGAATTGTGTGGCTTGGATCTAAAAGAAAAATGTCTGCAGTAGCAGAGTTGGTTGACAGTCCAAAGGCAGCACTTCAGCATTCCCTACCACCATCATCCTTGTGTGCAATTCATCAAGGTCCAGGACTGAATGTGGCATATGTCTTCCTATTAACCACAAGGTGCAGGAATGGAATTCTTCAGATGGGCATCCTTAGCTTGAGGATTTGTAAATGTTCATTTCAACGAGTTGTTGATTTGATATGAGGCTCCTGTTTTCTGCTACACTATCAGTACAGGAACCTCACTGGGATATTCTGTTATTGCCCAGTGTCATGGAAATCATGTAGTTTTGTATCTGATTGATCAGCCCCCTTCATTCACTCTATCAGTTCATTGATGGGATAGATGTTGGGGTGGGCCAATTCAAAGTCCTGGATCTTGGCCTGAGAGGTAACTGAGCTTCTCAGCCCACCAGCTCTCCCACACCACCATGGTGTGCTCTCCTGCCTACAGGGCCTATGATCTCTAGTGCTGTAACTGGTGAGGAACAGGGACTGTTCTCCCACTCTCATGACCCTGTGCCCAGTTCTCCTGCCTGCCATAGATGTCAAGGGACTAGGGAGGTAAGGAGTGTCTCTTTCCCTGAACAGCACACTACACAGCAGACAAAAGGCAGGATTGTTGTGGAAGTTCTAATATCATTGCTTCTGATAGGTTGAATTCAATACTGAGATCTGGTTACCTCCCCTTCTGAGGCATTCTCTTGATTGGTTAAGAAAAGTCACTTATGGCCAATTAGCTAGGTAGAAAGAGTATAGGAAGGTGGGACTTCCTGAGATTAGACAGGAACCCTGAGCTTACACAGAGAATCCCTCTCTTTCTGCTGGGACACAGAAGGAGACAGACATCTTGAGAACTCTGGAAGGTAATTGCAGGCACATGGTAGTTTGGGATTAGGTGATCCTGGTTAACTGAGAGTAGCTAATTGAAAGTCTGCCTGGCTAAGGGCTAAGCATTAAAACATTAAAAGGTTTTGGTGTATTTAATTATTGGGGAAAAGACTGTGGCAGCTTCTATGCCCTCAACCCAAGCAGTCCCAGGCCATCAGACTTCCAGACTCCCAGACTCCACTCGAACACAGGCAAAGCTCCCACCAAGCTGCTGGTAATTCTACTGGCCTAATATAACAACTTGTATTAATTAACAGAGTTTAGGTTACAGGTTGTGTAGGCCATCCTTGGTTCCAGAACTCTTTCCCCAGAATAAATCAGGCAACCAGTTAAGTCACGTGGGCCAGGCTGCCTGCTCCTCTGCCAAGCCACCGACTGCTCTGCCGGCTTAATCATACAGTTTACACTTACTAATAACTACAATAATTAATTAATTTTCAGTTTCACAGGATCATCTCTCCTGCACTCATGCCCTCTGGACCAGGTCACCCATAATCCCTATATCCAGGGCCAGCTCTACTTGTGCTGCCCAGGTGAGGTGCAGGCTCTACTCCCCTGAGTGCTGTATCATGTGAGGGACAGGGACAACTCTCCTGATCTCATAACCCCAGGCACAGCTCTCCTGCCTGCCATAGGTGACAAGGGGTGAGGGTGGGGGAGTGTATCAGTTAACAATCAAGACAATCTCACACAGATAAATATGATCCTAACAATTCCTCAATAGAGCCTTTCCTCTCAGATAACTCTAGGCTATGTCAAGTTGACAGTTCAAGCTAACTAGGATAGTATCCTTAAAAGAAAGGCTATCAGAGCAGACTATTTATACCCATTGCCTCTCTGTGTTCTCCATCTCTTCCTCTGGCTTTCTCTATGTCTCTCTGCCTCTCCCTCCCTCTCTCTCTCTCCTTCCTGTCCTCCCTCCCTCCCCCATGGATACATAAAGAAGTCACGTAAGCACACAGTGAGATGTTAACTGTCTATAAGCTGGAAAGAGAACCTTTACCAGAAACTGGTCATGTTGACATCCTCAAGTCGGACTTCTGGTTTCCAAAACTATGAGAAAGTTAACTATTTTTGTGCCTCCCAGTCTATAACACTTAGTTATGATAGCCTCAATTGACTAAGATGGGATCCAAGGTGGACACCTGGTATTATTTGTCATGATGATAGTCATAGTGCATTTTTCACAACTGTACATGTTTTCATAAGCAGATTCACCAAATGAACACTTAAAAAGCATTATTATCTCAATAAATGAAGGAAATATGAAATCCACTAAGACAACAAAGTGGTTTAATTTTTTTCATAAAGATTTCGGATTTATAGTGTGTTCCTGGCTATGATTTGGTGCATGTTGAAAAGCACCACTTAATGGCTGGAGAGGTGGCTCAATAGTTGAGAGCACTAGTTGCTCTTCCAGAGGTTCTGGGTTCAATTCTCAACAACAACATGACAACTCACAACCACCTTTAACTATAGTGCTATGGGATCTTGTGCTCTTTTCTGGTGTGCAGACATAAATGCAGACAAAACACTCATGTACATAAAAATAGATAAATCTTTTAAGAAGAGGGAAGAGGAAGAGAAAAAAGAGGAGGAGAGGGAGAAGGAGGAGGAAGAAAAAGAAAAAAGAGGACAGAAGGAAGAAAAGAAATAAATGAAAAAGAAAGAAAATAAAGAAAAAAAGTCATTTATCAACTCAGAACACCACAGGTGAACTGGAAAATTCATGTTTATTCCATCCTATGATTCTGTGACTCAAAGACAAAAGCAACACCCTTAAAAAAAAAAAATCACTGTTGACTCAAAGGTCCACCCATATCCACACAGCACTGCTGGGAGGAAGACACAAGAGGCCCTCTCAAAGCGTGGCCCACCCACCACAGGCACCACTAAAATGTGCAAGTATGTGGTGCAGACATGGGAGAGAAAGAGAAGCAAAACAGTCTGTGCAAATGTGAGGGTGTTGAGGAACAGCCTGCTGTGAGTAGTCTACTCTGCCACCTCAGGACATGGTGAAGTCTAAGCCCGTGCTGCCACTGAGGTCCATGTCTGGGTCCATGGCCCTGCAGCACCAGGGTCTATGTCAATGTCTGTGACCCATGTTACCACCAAAGGCCATGGGAATGTCCCTGGTCTGGGCTGCCACCAGGGGCCATATTGATCTCCAAGGACTGCCCAGAGCTGCCCCTGATGGTAGGGGGCACAGGTGAGCCTTCCTGAGGGCATGAAAACAGGAGAGCTGGTTCCTCCATTTGCTGGCTATCAGCAGGCAAAAGAGCTGGCCCCACCCCTTGCCTGGGCAAAGTGGGAGAGCACACCCTGGTGGCTTGAGAACAGAAATGCTGGCAGGCTGAACTACTCAGCTATCACCCAGGCCAGATCCAGGGCTTTGAGTTGGCCCACCCCAACATCTACTCCATCTGTGAAGTGTTGGAGTGTGTGAAGGGGCTGGTACCGCAGAACCAAAGCTGTAGGATCTCCATGACACAGAGCAACAACAGTTTATCCAAGAGGAGTCCAGGTGAGGATGCAGTATTGATGGTGTAGTAGAATCCAGAGGCCTCAACCTAGGTCAATGACTCACTGCAATGAACATCTGCAAGTGAAGACGTTTGGATGAAAGGATATACTGTGATACACACTGTGACACCCTGGAGCTTCCATGGTGAGATGTTTTGGGGTTTGGGGTTTGGTGTTTGTTTATTTGTTTGTTTTTATTTTTTGTATTCTTTTCATGTGGAGGTTGCAAGAACAGAGGGTAGATATGGAGGAACTGGCAGATGAGTGGGATTTGGATGCAAATCCCACTGGATTTGAAATTCACAAAGAATCAATAAAAAGTTTTTTTTTTAATCACTGACTTATTGTATTAAAGGTTAGAGCAAATGATTTGCCAAGAAAGAAAAACATTGAATAAATCTATAAATTATTGATAACTTTGAAACTCAGGACTTGGTTTTAAAAAGTTTAAAACTCTTTGTTCCTCACCCCTTTCATGGGAAATCTGGCCTAGTGTGAAATGTGTGGAACTAAGTATTATAATTTAAAATTACTTAATTCAAAGTTGATTTAAATGTTTTTATAAGACCACTAATCCCAGTGGCAGTTAGTGAGAAAACTTGAAAGGAAATATGAAAATTTTAAGTCATGAGAGTGTCATTACACTATAGCCTGGGTAAAAGAATGAATGATATTTATATTTCTAGTTACCATAAAGTTATAAATAGCATGAAAAGCCTTTGAAGGCATCTTTGAAATCCAATTGTATTAAAGTTTATTAAACTTTTATCAATACCCTGCTGTTCACACCAAATTTCTATAGAATGTGTTTGTCAGAAGTATGTAGGAGAAGCATCTGCCATGGATGATTCTCTGACTAGCATGGATGTATCGGTAGGTAAAGACTGAATCCCAGCTTGCCTAGGCCAAGCAGAACACTTGTGATCACGTGGTAGGAGGTGAGAGGTGGCCTCAGAGCCACTTCCCACTCATCTATCTCCCCTACCAGACTAATACATAATGGGTTTTTTTTTATTAACTCCCATTTTAGGAAGTATGGAGCTTTCTTTCCGCTCTCCCCAGAATAAGGATGAAAAAATAAAGATGTGATTGGCTCCTCAATAATGGAATGAACAGAGGGGAATGGTGATTGGAATGTAAAATAAACAAATAATTTTTTAATGGAATGAGCTACAATTCACCTTGTAGTGACATAGCCCCTTATTTAGTTGTTTTGAATGTGTTAGTGTGTGTGTGTGTGTGTGTGTGTGTGTGCACGCGCGCGCATGTATGTTTGTTTATTTCAGTGTGTACAAGGATCATGGGGAGCTGTCACTTTTAGTTTAATTTCCTATTCACTATCTGTCTAATAGATTATCTAAATCTAAACATTCTCCTTTTATCCTTTTGTCATGAGTGGAGCCTTGAACTTACCCCTGTCTTGAGTTGATCAAGGATTTAAAAACAAATAACAAAAAACCCTCTTCTGAAATCCCTCTAGTTAGCTACAAAAGTGGTTTTGGTTTGTTTATAGTATTTACCTCTTAACTCTAAATCTGTGTTACCTCAATGCTAATTTATTTAAATTTCTATTTTAGTAAAATATTTATGAAGTAGAGCATTTGCCCATGTATAAACTCTCTATGAAAACTAATTTAACTAGCCCATCAGTCTTGATAATGAACTAGGAACTGGCAACCTTGTAGTCGATCTCATCATTTTATAATGTGTACATTTTTCTGCTGCTAAAATTTTTCCTCCACACTTTGGGGTGTAAAGAAGTACAATGAAATGCTTTGAATACAAATTGAATTTTTAAAATGCCATAGAAAGTTTCATTCTTTCTTATGCCTGATTGACTAAACAGACTTTGAATTGGAAAGAAAGATGATTCGAGTCGATCTTTGAGTAGCAGGAAGAAGCAATCAAAAGAACAACACTTCAGTCCTTGCATGCTGATGTTCTTTCCTGATGCAGAGCATGTGGCAGATGAGAAACAGTTCCCCAAACTGCAAATTGGTCCACCCGAGATTCCTTATTCTTGAATAACATACTGAGAATGAGAATTTGCAACCATTGTAGTCATTAATTCAATTTATATTTGTCAAATATACTAATTTTACCAAAAGTAAACTAAAAGCAGTAGCTAACAGAGGAGCATTGCTGAGTAAATGCAGAAAAATGTAGCGATCCCCCATCTGTCCAGTTCTGACTGTCACCCACCAAAGTGATAGGATGTTTGCATGCATGTATCAGGTTCTCTTAAAAGCCCTAACCCTTCTATGTCATTGAGATGGAGCCTGTAGCCAAAAAAGTAAGTTCTTAACATTTCAAAGGATTGATAAATCCCAACAGATTTCTTTCCCCTTATGATACACTCTAATTTAGTATCATGAAACCCAAGCAAGTGTAGAAACAGACTGGCATACTTTCAAAAAGGTTGTTGAGTGCATACTTACTTCCATTTTCTTCATTATATTTCTAACTCCTTGTGAAATACATGCTCCATATTTGACCTCCCAATGACCCAATTCACCACATTATATTTCTAACTCCTTGTGAAATACATGCTCCACATTTGACCTCCCAATGACCCAATTCACCACAGTGAAGACACAAAGAACTACTCTTTTATATGTCACTTTTCATTTTTCTTCATTATCAGAGAATAAAAATATCAACAATATGCAAATTAAAGATCCTGATTCTACTTGAAATAAGAAGCGTAGAGGCTTCTAATGTTAACATACTTTTGAGAAGACCCCATACTAAGGATTCTCATGTAAGTGGAAGCTTCTCAGTGAGTGTTGTAAACCACTATCATATTAAAAGATACCTTTAAAACCTCTCTATGTGCTCAGAAATGAAGCAATAAGACAGTATAGCAAAATGAGGAAAACCAAGTATGTGAGATGAGAGTTTGAAGCCTGAAAACATCCTATGGATGCAATATTCTAGAATTCAGTCATGTTTTCTCCCTTTTATATCTTTACTACTAAGGTAATAGAAAGAAAGTTGAATCCTGTATGTCTCAGGGGCACAGTGTTCTGAACTATTTGAAAGTCATTTAATTTGTCTTTAAAAATAGTTTGGGAGGAAAAAAATCTCTACACTAGAGCAGTGGTTCTCAACCTGTGGTTTGAAACCTCTTTGACAAGCCCTTATCTACAAAAATATTTACATTACAATTGATAACAGTAGCACAATTACAGCTCTGAAGTAGCAATGAAACCAATTTTATGGTTGAAAAGTTATCACAATATGAAGAACTGTATCAAAGGTCACATTATTAGGAAGGTTGAGAAGCATTACACTAGAAAGAAGAAAAAAAATGCTTATAAAAGACCATTAACAAAAAAAGATCGAAGACTGGGGAGGAATTAAAAAAAAAGTAGAAGAGGTATTTAAGAGCCTTGTAATAGAAACAAGAAATTTGGGGATTAAAGTGGACAAGGCTTACAGTGATGATGATGATGATGATGATGATGATGATGATGATGATGATAGTTTGTACTTAGCAAATACTTAGTTGACACTAGGACTTTTCTAAACATGATATTCCTTTGATCTGACTTTGCAGAAGGGTGACATCACTGCTCAACTTCATAAAGTCATCTTCCTATGTCAAACACAAACACACCCTGTGGTAAAGATGAAAACCTGAGACTTGATTTGCCTACAGTGCCAGTTACTTCAAGATTATAGGAAAGCATCCTTGGCTTAGCATTTGCTTAAGGCCAATTCTACTAAGGGACAATTTAGTGAGTTATCCAGAGAATTGTCTTCATTTGTTACAAACACCCACCCAAGGGGCTAGAGAGATGACTCCATGATTTAAAGCACTTGATTCTCTTGCAGAGGACCCATGTTCAGTTCCCAGAACCCATAAGGTGGCTCACAACCATCTGTAACTCCAGTTCCAGGGGATGTAAGACCCTCTTCTGGCCTTAACAGGCTCATTAACCCAAGTTGTACACATAAACTCAGGCAAGCACGTGCATAAACACATAAACATAAATAATAATTAGTTAATTTAAAACACCTGAGGACCTCTGGACTTGGTAACACACTTTTCTTAACCTCTCACAGTGTAGTGATTTTTCCATGTCATCATCTATGACATTGTAAAATACAAGGCTCACCTTGTATCCACGGTCCACATCACATTCATAGGAAACGCTTATTAGTGCAAGTGAACTCTAAGATATCTGGAGGAGTCCCAAATATAGCTACTCTGTGACACAGCTGCCCTGATAATTTTTCACACTTGAGGTTCCTTAGGAGACTCAAGGATTCTTCAACCTGAAGGAATCTTTATTTGACCATCAAAGTGGACCAGCTGAAGAACTGTCTTGATGTGAGGGACAGGCATCTGTCAGAAGTTGCCTTTGTAAAAGTGGTGGGCCCTCAGCACAATTCTGCATAAAAAGCTTTCTGTTAATTCACTTTCCAATCCTCTTCTCATGCTTGGATGTTTCTGATTAGGATGAGGAGACTAAGAAAGATCTGCTTCTCAAATTCTTACTTGGAAGCCCTGGTCCAAGACTCCAACTTGGAATAGGTGTCTGCTATTTTGAAACCTAAGCTTCCATTTTACAACCTTGTTATAACATATTGCACATATTCTATATTTAATAGTTTCCTTTTTTACATATATGAAATTGTCCCAGGCCTCACCCAATTGGGAAAAAAAGCAAAAACAGAAAAGGACTTGCAATCCACTTATTTCTAAATTATATTGGCAAGAGATCCAACTAATAATTACCACATCCTCAAGTGTCCACAAGATATTTTAGGGAGTTTACCATAAGGGTGCCACACACATGCCCACAACCCAGGATATAACTGTGTGGTGTCTGTTTTTTCCTTCCTTTCCTACTGTCACCTATAATTTTCCAAATTCTGTTTCCAGATTAGAAGGATGTCAGATCATTTCTGTGCTCCAAGGGGAAGTGGAGGGAATGGTCTCCCTTGCATACCATTTCTCCTCACCAAGACTCTGAAATGGCTCATCTTTCTCAGAAATTAACTATGGGCCATCTCCTACTTACCATAATCTTCCAAAGCAATCAATAAACCCCACTTCAAGAGCAAAAGAAAACAAACAAGAGTGTCATTTTTTTCCTGACCACTCCTTTTCTTGGCATGGGCAGTGCAACTTACTGTAGAGCCAAACCCACTCGTATCCTTAGCTCCACACAGCCACAGCCTCCACAAACCAAATTCCTTTCTCCTTCTCCTTCTCCTTCTCCTCATTGCAGCAAAAATACCAGGAATGACCGTGCTTGTTGATGTTTGGCAGAGAAGTGTTGGCACAGACAGGTACCATTGGTTATTTCTGAGTCATTGCTCTGAAACTCAGGATGCCCACTGTTAGCTTGTTTTTATTTTTATACTTGAAGGCCATTCTGGAGAGGTTGGAGAAATAAAGTGAATGACAGTGTACATGTACTTGATAGAAGTGAAATCATAAATATGTAAATCTTTACAGATGCAAAGAATGTCTCCAGAGAGACCCTCAAGGAACTGAGTTATGTAAGAGGCTGCTCCCATGATGCGAACTTGTTATGTGGAAAGAGAGATAGAGAAGATTTCTTCTCAACTGAATTTTATTTTCCATCTTTTGAGTGTTGTACATGTGACTATATCCCCCACTCCATGTAAAATTTTAATGATCACTCTGTGAAAAGTCATCTAGCTCCCCAACTTTGAAGTTGTTGCCTATACGTCTTTTTTAGCTCTACTGAAAAAGAATTTACAATGTTTTGGAAGTGAGTGCTGGTCAGGGAGAGATTTTTCTCTTTTTCTCCTTTTCACAGGTAATTACATTCTTCAAAGCAGGGATATTCTTTTACAAAACATATCACTCTAAGGATTGTCTATTGTACTGTATTCTAATAAATATGAATTCAGTAAGTCTCCATGTCACCAAGGAGCTTAGAAAGTGATAAATTACAGAGTGGCTGACTCTATATATATTCTTTCTAATATGGATTCTTCAACATTCCCTGTAGAATCCTGCCAATGTTCTTTAATGAACAATATTAAAAGTTTCAAGCCAGAAGCACACATTTCAGCATGATTATCCCACACATTTTTAATTTGGTCATTCTAAATTTGCTTATGACATACCTGAGTGTGTTTTTACTTGCCGTGCATGAATGTGTCACTTGGTTGCTGGTTCAGGTTTTCCTCAGTCTTTCCTTACAAGGTTGTAAGGAAAGTGTTTTATATAAAAAATGGAGAAGTTAGTCTGTTGTCTTTATAAAATTAAAAAAATATCAGTAGTGCTGAAATTTTGTGTCATTTTCCCAAACCTTTAGCAATTATACTACAGTCAGGTATGAGTGTTGCAAGAGAATGATTCAGTCAGTCATTTTGGAAATGATATATATATATACTCAATACATGCAGATATAAATAAAACATGACAACACATGCACATACGCTTGCACACACACAGTAGGTGAAGAAAGACAGGGACATAGACATGCATACATATAGATTAATGGGTACGTAGACATAAACATAGCACAGACAGGTGGAGACAAATGTACATATAGACATCCCCACAACTACTCTCACAAAACCTCATCATTCAGCTTTAGATTCTTAAGTAACATGGATCCACAGTGCTACCTTGATGTATCACCTCCTTTTCCTTCCTTCCTCTCTGTCTGCACTCTTCCACATCCAACAAGGGTTCACCTTTGAATCCCTGTTTATTCCAAAGGCTGAAGTCATGTATGCCCATCAGTCCTCAGCATCTGACACTGTAACAGCTCCCTGGGAAAGTACATGTGTCCATGAATTTCATAGTATTACTCTGTTGTTGCTTTTTTCTACTTTCCTGATTACTCATTCTTTGTTTTGGGTTTTGGTTTTGGTTTTTGTCCAATTTTATCATTGCTATTGTCATTAGCTTAATATATATTTATATGGGGATCTTTCTAGAAGACACAAAGAACATAAGATTACAAGATTTCTTTTTTCATAGAATTTGATGGCAATTGGGAAAGAGAATCAAAAAAACCAGCAATTATCATAAAGGTTGTGAATATCAGGACTAGAGCTGTACGAGGTACCGAACAAATGGGAATACAGCAGAAGTAACTGAGCCTTTGGAGATAAGGACAGAAACATCATCCCAGAAGTGTTTTTAAATTTACTTCTGAATAGCAGCAATCATACACAGAAAAGGACTGTTCGGGGCTGAACTGCTTTTCCTGGAAGCACAAGGGCTGAGAACTGGGAATCAGAAATAAACAGTCCAAAATTGGTGTCAGGAGAGATGCAAGGACTGAGGTCTCAGGCCAACAAGTTTATTTGTATTCTAGCTCCCTATCTATCCCACACATGAAGAGGCAGAAAAAAGTCAATAAAGGGCATCAGACAGCAGGGATTTCGGGACAGCTCTTGTTTCTCTTTTGCAAAGTACATGTTGGTACAGTAATCAAAGCATTTCACATTTTAGTGTCTGGAACACTTTACCTCAACTTGTAAAGCTTTAGTCCCCAGCCTCAGGCTCCCCGGAGCCCTGGCACTAGTCCATTGCCGGAACAGAAGCTTAGCACTCCTTGTTTTGAAGGGCCTTTGGTCCAAACTCACCAGGCAAAGGGAACAAAGTGTGTGCAAGTCTGCAAGTGGGAGAGCATTACTCCTCTTAAGAACTGAGATGGTTCCACAGTCACCACAACATGAGTGCTGATAACTTCCATCACTGGCATCTGGGTTCTAGATGACCTACTATTTGATATATTCTCTAGTTCACTTCAAATAGTGACATAAAGCAGTTGTCAGTATAGCTAAAAGCTCAGTTTCTTGGCTATCGTAAGTGTTTGATATACTTCATGCCTCTACTCATTGAATAGTCATAGGAAGCTTATAACAATACAATATAGGTGCACTTTCTCTCTCCTCCTCTCTTCCTCTATCATCCTCCCCTCCTTTTCTCAACCCCATTCTGATATTATTACCACTACCTCCATTTACCACTTCACACAGTTTGACAGACACAGAGTCAAAGGCAAACCCAAGCAGCACATACTTTTACAGGTGTCATGATACCTAAACATAAATAGTAAAAATAAGGCTTCAGGACAGTTTGTTGGTGATGCATCCCCAGGGATAGGAGGACAGAAACAGTAAGAATCTGAATGAAGAAAATGAGAGACATAGAAAAATGGTGTGGTGGTTTGTGTACGTATGGTCCCGTAGACTGTTTGAATGCTTGTCTCATGGGGAGTGGCACCATTAGGAGGTGTGGCCTTGTTGAAGTAGGTGTGGCCTTGTTGAAGGAAATGTGTCACTATGGGGGCAGGCTTTGAGGTCTTCTATGCTCAAGCTTCACACAATGTGGCACATACTCTCTTTCTGATGCCTTCAGATCAAGATGTAGAACTATTCGCTCCTCCAGCACTATGTCTGCCTGCATGCTGCCATCCTTCCTGCCATGACGATGATGGACTAAGCCTCTGAAAGCATAAGCCAACCAACAAAACAACAATTAAATGTTTCCCTTTACAAGAGTTGCCATGGTCATGGTGTCTCTTCACAGCAAAGAAAACCTAACAAAGACAAATGGATTGGCAGCAAGGGGGAGGAGAGACACAGAGAGGGAATATCATATTTAAGAAAGAATAACAACACAGAGGACATTCACTAAACACATATTTTTCAGGATTTGTTTTTACTATTATATTCTGTCTCGTTAATGATTAAAATTGACTGAAAATCATCAATTCTAAGTTTTAAGATAAATAATAGACTCACAAAAAGTTGTCACCATTCCTAAGAAATACCATTCTTGGTAGGCTCACTCACATGATTGAATCTATTTGTTAGAAAAATAGGAGGTCTTCCCTCTGAAATCTAAGTTTAGAATGGAAACAGTGCTTCCAACTGAGCACAGAATACATAGCAGGACTAAACTATGTGTTTTATGTGCTGTGTTTCATTTAGTCCCCCAAATAAGCTATGTATTATTATCTTCATGAGTAGAATGAAAGCCAGTTATCAGATAAACTTGTCTGGGTGGCATATGTGATAAGAGTAGGAGGCAGAATTTAAGCCTTGAATGTGCAATTAGTCCATGCCCATGTTTGATGTCCCCATCTGTGCTTTCTTATGACTGGTAGATGAGTCTCAGATATCTTTGACTGCCCTGCTGAACAGCCAAATCTACTCTGCTTTAGGGTACAGTACTACACATTGGCTATGCAATAGTATGACATCCTTCTCTGCCAGAGCGCACATGGGAAAATAGTACAGATGTCTTCAGCAAGGTTTTAAAATTTAAATTTAAAATTAAAAGGTTTTAAACCTTTTAGTTTTAAGGTTTGTTTTCTGTTTCTTAATGTGTTGTAACAACAAACACTGTACAATACTTTACTTGTGTTATGAGTACCGTGTTTTCTCATAGTGTGATTATCAAATTCAATGTTTGTAATAAGGGAGAATGAAGTACTTGCATTCATAGTCATTCTGCTGAGAATCAGTGAATTGTTTGAATCATGGATACTACCACTGAATGAAAAATGTGAGGTGGATGAACTTTAGGCAGCAGTACATTTTCTGTCAAGAAACATATGTAATAGTGGGCTGAGATAAAACAAAGTCATTTCTCTTGGGAGTTTAAATTGTACAGAAGGTTAAAGAAACAAGGTATGGGTTTTAATACTCTGTCTCTCAACAGGCACCCTGGGAGTGTCTATCCTTGCCGAAAAATAATCTCACTCTTGGAAAATAAACCTATATGACAGAGAAGGCATAATCACAATAGGAAAATGTAACATTTTTAACCATCTTGACCTCAGGCAGCTGAACCCTTCTCACTCTTAATTTTTTAAAGTATATATTTTATATGTATAAGTGCTTTTGTCTGCATTATGTATGTGCAGCACATGCATGCCTGGTGTACGCAGAGGTCAAAAGAAGTCATTGGATGCCCTGGAAATGGGTGGTTCTGAATACTATGTGAGTACTGGAAGCTAAACTCTGGTCCTCTGTAAGAGCAGCAAGTGCTCTTAAATACTGAGCCAAAAAAAAAAAAATGCTGAGCCATCTCTCCAGCCCCCAGCTGAATTCTTCTTATATGCATAGTATCTTTTCTTTCTCCTTTCAACCAAATGTTGCCTAGTTCAAAGGTTCCAGGAAAATACCATTAGAAGCAACTGTAGGAACATGCAGTTTACATGTGTGGATGGATGCAATACCAATGAGCTCTATAAACTGTTCTGTGGAATCCCAATTTTCAAGATATGTTGAAAGAACAATGTTTTTCCTTGTTTTTTAAATTTAGTTTAGCTATAAGAATCTTTCTCTTTTTTTCTTGAAAGTTGTCCTAGGCTTGCTTTTTATTTGTTTTTTATGTTTTGCTTTTTGCTTTTGCATTTGAAATAGTCTCGTGTAGCTCCAGCTGACCTAAAATTCGTTATGTAGCTAAAGCTGACCCTAAACTTCTGATGCATCTGCTTCTAACTCTGTAGTGCAAGATTCCTTATATACTCCACCTTACCAAATCTATGCTGGAGACTGAACTCAGGCTCCATGTATGCGAGGTAAGCACTTTACCAAATGAGCTCCAGCTCCTAGATCTATACTTTCATTGTTCCTTCTTTGTATGTCAGCTATCTCTAATAGTTTTACTTCCTTCCCTGTAGAAGGAATATCTTATGTACTGTATGAATACATCATTTGTCAAAAAAAAACCTACGGCCTATAGGAAAAGGTAGAATAGAAGGTGGGACATCCTGTAGGCAGAGAGTATTCTAGCAGAGTGGCTGGTGTGAGAGATTCTCTAGGAACATGGAGGAGGACACACACATGGTACCTGTGCAGAGGTAACCAGCCACATGGTGGAACTTATGCTAGAATAAATGGGCTAATTAAGTTACAAGCTAATTAGGGAACAAGCCTAGTTGTATGGCCTAGGTATTTGAAAATATATTTTGAGTCTCAGGGTCTTATTTCTGGGAGCTTGGGACTAAGAGGAAGAACATGCACTACAACACTTCCCCTAGTTCCTCATGATCTCTTCTAAATAAATGCCAGGATCACAAAATTATACAAATGATCTTAGTATCTATCCTCTGTTCTACCTCTCTCATTTTGTTATTGATGTAGAAACTGGAGCTCATGAAAATCAAAGCGTTTGTTCATGATTGTTCAGAGATGGTCACAGCACAGTGTACAGACTCAGTATCTAGTTGCATAGATTATCACAAATGAATCTGTAAGCTCATGGAAGTGAAAGAGTTCTCAAACAGAGCCACTGCTGGGACAGCATCCCCTCCAGAAATCCAAAGCTTTGCTACCAAGACCATCCTAAGTTATTTTGAAACAGAAGGCTTTTCTGAGATTCAATAAAGCTCAGGGCTGTAGAGTTGTGATAACCATCTTCAAAACAGCTTTTACAACACTTACCCAAAAGTTCATTTTATTAATAAAGAACCTAAGTCATGAAGAGATAAGCCACTGGGATAAGAACCTACCTACATTTGAAGAAAGAAAAAGTAGGTTCCCAAGCTGAGTCTTGAATGCCTTTTGCAATAGCCCAAGTTACTTCTCTTTCCGTGATTCCACCAGTTCAAAGATAACATGGTGCATCTGGGCTACTTTTTCCTTTTTGATCCACAGTGTCACTTATGTCACACGAGCATCAAATTCACTCTGTAGTTGAGAATGACCTTGAACTCCGGGTCCTCCAGCCTTCACCTCCCTAGTGGTAAGATTACAGCTATGCACCACCACAGCCAGTTCAATTTTGCTTTTTGAAAGACAGAAAAATTATGTAGGGTTAGCAAAATTGAAAATCATGTGGACTGCTTTTGGGTTTCTTCCCTCGCCTATGCATTCACAGAGTAGTAGACACTTGAAACACAGGCTTGAAGGCACCTCTTCAGAAAAAAAGCAGAATGCAACCTTCCAGAGCATTCAGCAGAAGCATCAAATGCAAGCTCTAATTACTAATTTATTGTATGAAAAACACTTATTTTTATAATTTATTTTTTATTTCTTCAAGTTACATCTCAATCACAATCCCCTCCCTACTCCTCCCTCCTGTCCCACCCTTCCACCCTCTTTCCCCTCAACCCCCTCATCCTCTACCCTTTTTTTTTTTAAGTTTAAAGTATATCTTTTTCCTCCCAACAGCTCCCCCTTTCAGTACAACAAATGATTCTTTCTCTTATAACAATAAATACAATACAATACAACAGAAATAAATAGGCCACAATTATGAGAGTTATATGGCTTAGCATACATTCCCAATGTCCAGTTCATATGTATTTGGCACCTGACTTTAACATTCTACTATCTAACCATCTCCATGAGTTTAAAGTTCTGTATCTAACTCAGCTTTCATACTAACTTGCCTCATAATTTTAAAAACATCTTCTTATATCCAGAACACCCTCTTGATTCCTAAACAACTCATTTAATATGTAGTCTATACTAAGGAAAGGAGGGGATTTGAAAGGAATCTGAAAATAGCATGATGATTAAATAGAAAGGAAGGAATTACACAAAGGGAATTATTTCGTCAACTCAAAAGAAATGTACGTAATAATAGTTTTCCAGGGTATGAAAGACTATTTTCCTGACAGCGATGACAGATTGTTCTCTATTTCCAAATAAAACAAAACCAATGGAAATTTAACAAAACCTGGAGAGTTCAGTCTGCTGAGCATGAGATTTAAATCTTGGTTTTAGTTCACAGTAGGAAAAGATGGAATTTCAAGGATAATTGAATTTTTTATCTCATGAAACTCCATAAATTATATTTTAGCACAGGGTGAAGCCATGATTTCCTCTAAGAAAGGCCCATATCAGGGGGAGACTGTAGAAAAACTGGCTCCATAGTCTCTGAAATTTTCAGAGCTCTATAATATAAAGGAAGCACTTTAATAGCATTTCGTTAAAAATGCAATCATATGATTTCATACAGAAAGTTATTCCTCATCAGTATTATGATGGCCACTTCAATCTTGGTGCCGCAGCCTCGCTCCAATTCTCCCACCTATCTACATGTTATCTGAAGTAGACGGGGTGCTGAGTCCGAATTCCAGTGAGTAGTTCCAAGAGTCCAAGGGTGGTCCTCTGAAGAGCACAGGGGCCTAGTGGGTAGAATTTCAGCACAGAGAGGCTGAAGGATGGGCTGAAGTCCATTCAGCAGAGCGCTAGCCATGTCCAGCAATACCCTATGAACTATGTCCATTATGTGATATGTCTTCTAGTAGTCAGGTAATGAACATGCAGTTTATTGGCTCTCGGAGACAGGACTGACATCCTGTGTTCTCTGATACTGGTAAGCTTACTTGATGTTTGTCTCCCTAAACTTTTGCTATCATCACAATTGCAGTAAGGACGGTTGCTCCTTTGGAAATTCTCAGTTGTTGAGAGTTCCAGGGCAAGAAAATGATTAGTGATGAAATACCAGGACAAATGAACGCGATGCTAGGTATGATATGGGGCAGTAACTGATCTTCACATGCAGTTTGGCCTTTGAAGAGATACCAGAAAGGCAGTGGGTTAAGCC
Organism: Lophiomys imhausi; assembly: GCA_907164525.1. Lineage (NCBI taxonomy): Eukaryota > Metazoa > Chordata > Mammalia > Rodentia > Muridae > Lophiomys > Lophiomys imhausi. The sequence continues at coordinate 16,184,263 of CAJQZJ010001969.1, forward strand.
CTGAGGACTCCCCCTCATCCCAGCTCTACCTGATGGCCCTTCCTGACAGAACAGCAGTGCAGCGAAAGATTGGAGGTCAAGAGAGCTAAGATACTGAGATATAGAAAACATCTGTTGAAAGTTGGGCAACTAGCAGTCTGCAGGCAAAGGCAGGCACATCTCCGGGAGTTTAAGGCCAGCCTGGTCAACAAAATGAGTCCAGGTCAGCCAGGGCTACACAAAGAAACCCTCTCCAGAAAAGAAAAAAAAAAAGGAGCAAGTAGAGCATGACAGAGCCTTCTGGTACTAACCTTTCCCTAACCATGAAACAAGACAGCCAATGGGTAAACCACTGGAAGAGAAACTAGTTTGGGGACTCCAATTTCCAGACTTTTTCCAACTTTCAATCTACCACTCACTTATCCCATTGCTTTTTCCATCTGATGAATTTATCTCTGATAATTTTCTTGAGCAGTTATATTCTGAAAAGTGTTTGACTTTTCAAAATCATTTTGTAAGTTAACTCTCCCCAGAGTACCTAAAACTTGGGGAAGGAGCTAACTTTTCATTTTTATTCTCCAATAACACATACGGGCCACAATGGGTTTTCTAAAACATTCAAAAACAGGGGAAAATATCAATTTTGGATTGAAAATGAAAAGAAACTGAGATCCCATGGGAAAGAAGAAACTTAGAATGAAAGTGTTTCCTAACCAGAGCACTGGGACGATTCAATAGTAAATGCTATGATAACAGAGGCTAGATTTCTACTTGATACAATCTCAGGAAAATAAAAATGTGTATAAGTCTGAAGTATAGGTGTTTGCACATCCACTTTGGGTCTTTCTTTACAAAAATACATGTCACATTTTTCTACTTATCAAATACTGATTTTGTTGGATTCAGTCTTTTTAACTTAGCCTTATTTTGCAAAATTTAAGACTATTTTATATAGTTGGATAAGGCCACAGATAGATGGTATATGTAATCTGATATTAAACTTGTTCTACAATGTAATTGTGCTAACTGACATGCAGCATCTCTTTTCCCCAATGTGTTTAATCTTTTTTTAATAAGATTTAAAGGCATCTGCAAACCTAATTACCATGAATTCCTGAGGATTGTCCCAAATCTATTGTCATACTAGAATATTACAATAGTGAAAACTGTTTGAAATAAGTAGGACATAGCTAATGCTGAACAATAGTTCTTGACATTTTAAAATTACCATCGCTCTGGTGGAAATTGTTTTTGTTACAAAATAAGAATTTAGCAAAAAATTTTCTATTTTTAACTCACCAAGAAATTGTTCATGGTAAAAAGTTGATAGAAGGATGCAAAACCAATATGCAATGTCAGAATATATGCAAACTTTAAAGGAGCTCTAGCATTTATAGGCAGTTCACACTTACTAAAAAGAATCTTCAAAAATAGCATATAGTTGAAAATATAAAACAAATATGTGCTATTGGAAAAATGAGATGTGTGTGTGTACATATATGGCAACATCATGAAGCAGCTATATGAAATAAGTGACAACTAAATGGGTACTTAACTGGAAGTTAAGAAGGTAAGGTTTCATCACATTCAAACGGGAATGTATCATTTTGCCTCTAAAAAACTGTAAACCAATAGAGATAGAACTATTGTGGATTTAAAATAAGCATGCAAAGTGGCCATGGGAACCCTCAGACTGAGGAGTATAGGTAGGATTGAACTCTGGATATGTCTTAAGTGATTGCAAAAACAAAAACAAAGATATGTTGTCTCCCAGGGCATATATAGCCCTGTGATACCAGAAGCATGATGTTAGGGTGGCAGTAGAAGGGTGATTTTTTTTGTGTGTGTGTGTGTGGCACCTGAGAAAAGGCTCACAGAGTCTCCCAGTTGTGTTAAGGGAAAGTTAGAAATATTTTGACTCCTGGAAAGACATCAGAGAAGCAGACAGTAGTTCATACTCCTAGAGGAGTCCAATGGAGATGAAATATATTCAGTAATTCATGGAGGCTATGATGAGTGTGACTCCATCAAGACTAGATATCTCAGAGGGCGTCAAAGCAATGCCCCCAAACCACAGCATCAGCTACAATATGTAGGAGCCAATAGTTGCAGGAGGCAGTTGACAGCTGAGGTTTCTTTTCCTCGATTACTTATGTCACCTAGCATTTCAAAGACCTACAAAATGAAAAGGATGGGGAAAAAAGCCAAAAGCAGGTTCTGTATTGGCACTGTGAGTTTTGTAGACATAAAATTATATTTGTATACACAGTTATATAACAAGCCATCTATTCATCAGACCACATTTATTGATTTAGACATTTGAAACACTGTCATCTCTCCAGTGGTAGCTACTATAGTAAGTCCCAGAAATAGAAATACTGATAAGGGACAAACACTTTCCTCAAGTTAATTACAGACTCACATAAACATTAGCACATTAGCGGGGCTTTAATGCTATGACAGATCTCTGATATAAACTGATCTAAAGATGTAGATCTGTATTTTGATCACGGTTTCAGATGTACGATTGTTACCATGGACTCATGGCTAGCTAGCTTTGGGCCTCAGGGGAGTGTGAACATCAGTAAGCCAGGAGCGTGGTACAGCAAAGCAGTTCCTTTCATGGTGGTCAGAAAGCAGAAAGGGAAGAATCAAAGGGTTCAGGAAAAACTCCTTCAATGATGGCCTAGTTCCTCCTACCAACCTTGCCTTCCATAGTTCACCTTCCAATGGTCTATTCTCATTTTGAACCCATCAAATCAGCTGCTTAATGAAAGCACTGCTCTAAAGATCCAGTCGTTTCTCCAAAGCCAACCACTAATTGCTGCCAGAAGTGGGAAGCCAGATTTTAATGCATGGGCCTTGGGAAGAGGCAGGGGGCACTTCATATCCAAACACAATTGCACAACACAATTTAAACTTCATTGTGTATGTTCCAAAGACTACTCGACAGCTGCTGTTTGAATAATCCATTGGAGGCCCTCACCATCCATGTCTTCTCTCTGATCTTTATTTATACAGTGTCCCCCATTTTTGGGCTTCTGTTCAGATGGTAGATTCTCTGAATTATTTCCACAACTCCAGAGTTTTCCATGTTGTTTTTTCACTAAGTGCTGTGTGAAAGAAAAATATATTCAATGTCAGAAATCACATAACTGTCAAAGTTCAAGTTTCTGATCTACTTTTTAGGAACTGAGCATTATTTAACTTTTCCAATGTTCATCTGAACTTTCTGGCATGGTAACAAAGTGCCTACTTTGCTGAGTTTTTGTAGCTATTAAATAAAATAGCATATTTAAACTTCCTCATCATGGTGTTTGGTGAATATGAAGTACTCAAGTTAGAAAAACCAATAAACTAACTTACTAGCTTACTGGTGTCAAAAACGCTGTTTTTGACATTTAACTAAGGAAGATGCTATGCAGAGACTGAGAGGGCTGTAAAAGTAAACTCAGTGATGACACATGGTCAGACTTGAAACTTAGCCCTGGCTGTCCTTGATGGACTCACAATCTTACCACATGGACCACTGAAGACACTGACAGCTTTGGCCTCAACTGTCTGCTGTTCTCAGCTAGCATCTGTGCATTTGTTACATTACCTGAGTAGTACTAGAAAAGGAGATTGCAGGTGAGCAATTCCAAGATTAATGAAAGTCTTTGGAAAGTGACTCAGTGTCTTATGAAGATTTCCCCAAATATCATTCTGAAAACTTTACTCAGTTGGGAACATTTTGAGCGTACTGCTTCAAAATGTAACCCCTGAGGTTGTTATTGAATTCTAATAAACAGAACTAAGGATCTGATACATCCTTATTTTATGTAAATTAAGAAAGAATTGAACCTAAAATTTTGTGAATTGTTTTAAGAGACAAGATTGGATATATTATTAAAATATTAGCATTAGAGAGCGAGAGATTGCTCAGTGGTTAAAACACATACTGTCCTCTGTCTCTGTCTCTGTCTCTCTGTCTTTGTATCTCTCTTTCTCTCTCTCTCTCTCTCTCTCTCTCTCTCTGTGTGTGTGTGTGTGTGTGTGTGTGTGTGTGTGTGTGTGTGTGCCTGTGTTCCCATACTTTTCTTGCAGAGGATCTGAATTTGGCTTCTAGCACCACATCAGGTGGCTTGCAATTGTCTGTAATCCCAGCTCTGAGAGATTCAACACACTCTTCTGGCCTCCAAGGTACAGGTGGCATACATTCACACACACACACACACACACACACACACACACACACACACACACAC
>CAJQZJ010001969.1:16188498-16214808 GCA_907164525.1 Lophiomys imhausi
ACACACACACACACACACACACACACACACACACACACACACACACATTTATGTGTGTACACACAGACCTATGCACACACACTACAATATGGATAATTGAAAACAAATACTAGAAATAGAATTATCAAGCAATTTCTCATCAAAACTAGGATAACTGGGTTGTGGGCATAGCTCAGTACTGGAGGGTTTGCCTAGCACACACAAGGTCCTGGGTTTAATCTCCAGAATGACAAAAAACAGATGGGAGAGAGGAACAGCAAGATTGGAATCCTTTTCAAGTATAAAACCAGGAAAATAATAAAAATATTAATACTTGAAATACTAACTGGCTGACTGATGACAAGATCATATTAAGCTTGACATAACCAGTGATTCTATTTACATCTCATTTTCAGGGATTTCTGCTTCCAGGCTCAATAATCTGCAACAACTGCAGTTACTTGAACATTAAGGTACTGAAAAATGGAAACAAATATATAATGGAAAGATTTTGGAGTTTGGACAATAAGCAATCCAGGGCAAAGATGCAACAGAGGAGAGGAACAAACAAGTGAGCTGTAAGAATAGATATAGCCGGGCGGTGGTGGCGCACGCCTTTAATCCCAGCACTCGGGAGGCAGAGGCAGGCGGATCTCTGTAAGTTCGAGGCCAGCCTGGTCTACAAAGCAAGTCTAGGACAGCCAAGGATACACAGAGAAACCCTGTCTCGAAAAACCAAAAAAAAAAAAGAATAGATTTGTTCAACCTTACTTTCTTAGATAGGGTTACTATTGCTGTGATGAAACACCATGACCAAAGCAACTTGGGGAGGAAAGGGTTTATTTGGTTTTTACTTCCAGATCACTGTTCATCATCAAAGGAAGTCAGGAGAAGACCTCAAACAGGGCAGGCACCTGGAGGCAGGAGCTATTGGAGAAGCCATGCAGGAGTGTTACTGATTTTCTTGCTCATCCATCACTAATTAAGGAAATGCTCTAGAACTGGATCTTACAGAGACATTTTTCAATTGAGGTTCCCTCCTTTCAGATAGCTCTAGGTTGTCTAAGTTGGCATAAAACTAGCAAGCGTACTTACCATGGAGTTTCCAGGGAAGGAGAGCTGGAATCAAAGGCGGCAGGCTTCCTTAGTTGAAAGGGCAGAACTGAGAACCTGGGAGGTCAAAGGGATAAATTTTTCGATATAGAGTACTAAAAAAGAAAGAACTGTGACGAGAACAGAGAGTGATAGAAGAAAGTATTTCAGAGAACCACAGTTTCCCCCTTCAGGTGTTCAGGTAAGCATAAATCAGTATATGTATTTGTCAGGAAACTCCTACTTGGAAAAAAAAAAAAACATGAGAACAATCTTAGCATCCACATGTAGTTGGGAAGAGTCACTAGACTATACCTTCTCTTCAAACATGAGGGTTTAGAAAAACAGGTGCTATGGCCTTTCCTAGAGAGTTATACAAACAAGTTTCAAAATGTTCATATGGTGTCTAAGCAACAGATTCCCCAGAATACACCTTAGTAACATCATCAGGAGTGATTAATCATCCAGTAACTCTGGAGTTAAAATTCTTTAACATGTGGCCTCAAAGCAAAAACTACCAAATTAAGTCAGGAGAAATGGAATCAGGAATCACACAAATATAGAGTTATTTGATAAAGTCCTTAAAATGGTTGTAACTACATTATAAATGTTTGATGACATAAAAGAAATCAGGAAACCTCAAGAATGATTAAGGAAGATTTTAAACAAGCAAGTGAACTTCTAAAAGTGAAAATGTAATGCCTAAGGTGAAAAAGATATTCTGATAAAGTTAACAGATACTATTGACCAAAAATATCCAAATTTAAGCTGCACCCAAAAATTGTCAAGACATTCCAAACTGAAATCACAGAATTTTGCATTTTTACACCATATGGGGTCTTTCATTGACTTTATTCAGTTTTTCCCTTGCGGTTATTTTGTCATATTAAAGTTCATTGCTTTTCCTTTGATGGTGTTTGAATCTATAATTAGAATGATATAAAACCGGGGAAGATTTTTGACACTGTGACATTAAAAAAAAAATGTCAAGAGACTGTTCGCATTCCATGAAATTGTTCCATTAAACATGTGCAATGGTTTTTGAATAAAGTATAAAAAATTAGATGGTTCATCTTTTTAGGTTTAATACAACTGTAAAGTACCACAGGGAGTTTTTAGGGATGATCAACCTCGATGATGGGAAGCAAGACGGGGGCATGTGCTTCTTTGGTGATGTACACTCTTCATTCAACACACCTACTGTGTCACAACATTCAGTGATTCAGTTTTGAATAACTATGACTATACAGATGTATAGATATCAGCAACTCTTGACAAATACAATATAGAATTCACCTCATTCCAAGTGGAAATCCTCTATATGTTTCTCAAAGCAATGACAGCCTTGTTTCCTTATCAGCCTGTATACTTACAAATATTTTATCCACATAAACATATATAAAAACAAACTCAATGTTAAATGTTTGACTTAATTTATAGGATTAATTATACTATGGTAAAAATATTTCAGCAGATGAAATTCCAAAAGTTTTTCACTGATCCTGTTGGTGGAATTTATATTATATTTATTTTTATTGAATTTATTTATTGGAGGTGTAGAACTCACTATGTAGACCAGGCTGGCCTGGAAATTACAAAGATCCACCAGCCTCTGCCTCCTGAGTGCTGTGATTGACTTTTAATGGAACCATTAGAATTAATTTTTTCAGGGTTTTTTTTTTGTTTGTTTGTTTCTTTCTTTTGTGAATTTCACATCATGCACCCTGTTCCCTCTCATCTCCCACCTCCTCTCAGACCTACCCTCCACTCTTGAAACCTCTCCCAACATTAAAAAATAAATCTCACTGTGAAAGCTGTAGTGTGTCTCAGTGTGTATCACAATATTCCATTTTGTCCACTTTTTTTTTTTTTGCAAATGTTCATCATTATAATGATTCCTTGGTCTGGTATGAGGCCTCTGGCATCTGTTACTTTGTATACTAGAACCTCACTGAAACTCCTCTCAGATATACTGTTGTTATACTGTATCATGAATATCCTGTAGTTTTGCATCTGTGGAACTGGCTTCTTCATTCATTCCAGCAGTTTATCCATGGGGTACATGTGGGATGGGCCAACTCAAACTTCTGTTTCTTGCCTTGCAACCCCCACATCCAGGGCCAGTTCTACTGTGCTATGCAGGTAAGGTGTAGGGCCTGCTCTTCTATGTGATACAGCATGAAAGGGGCTGGACCAGTTCTCCTCCTGTCATAAACCCATCAGAGCCAACTCTCCCACCTGCTACCTGTGTTGAGGACATCAGAGAGTTGACAGTCTCTCTCTCTCTCTCTCTCTCTCTCTCTCTCTCTCTCTCCCTCCCTCCCTCCTGAAAAGTAGGCAAAAGGCATGGTTGGCTCACTCACATCCCCCACATCAAGGGATAGCTGTACTGTGCTGTCCAGATGAGTTGCAGGGCCTGCTCTCCTGAATGTTGCAGCATGTGAGGAGCAGGAACAGCTCTCCTGCTCTTGTGACACCATCAGGGTTAGATCTCCTGTCCACCACCCACTGGTGATGAGGGCAAAAGGGAGAGGAGGGGATCTCTCCCTCACCAACACCACCAAAAAGTAGACAAAAGGTAGAACTGGGTCTCCCATAATCACTCCCTCAGGGCTTGCTAACCTACAACCCACACATCCATGGCTTCTTCTAGTTTCTGTCTTGCACCCTATCCTGGGATCTCATCTGGTGCTTGCCTGATGCTAGACTGGTGATTATTACAATCTAGCCCCCTGTCTGGGCCCCATGGTGCCAAACTGGTGTTGATCTCTGGCTTGTTTTTTTTCCAAGAATATTAGGCCACTATTCATTCAGAAGTTCATAGGTCAGAGCACTGAATGTAGATCTATCCTTTCTCCTGTCTGCCATCTACTGATGCACATGTGACATAGCAGCTAGGGACAGTCCATTAGAACTAATTTTCTTGAATGTCTCTGTGAAGTATCTGGTGTCATCTTTATAAACAAGCTTCTTTGCTTGTGAAGGTCTAACAGGGATAGCACATTAATAACTATTGCTTCATTTTTAACACATGTAAAAAGAAGTGGGTTTGTAGTGGTGGTTCATGCCTGTAACTCCATCATTCAGGAGGCTAGAACAGGAAGATCACAAGTTTAAGGCTAGTGTGGGCTTACAGTGCATTCCAGCTTAGCCTGCCTAGTAGACAGTGAGGGAGGGAAAAAAATACAAATTAGAGGAATCAATTTCAAGGAATTCATTTGATTTAGGTGAAAGCTATCTACTATCTTTTAAGACGGTCACTGCTCTGGTAGACACTGTTGCACCTTCAGAATATCTTTCTCTTCTGGATTTGCACAGTCAGTAATATCACATTTGCATCTACAGTTGTTGGTAAATATCTTCAAACCTTACATATCCATACTATGTTCGGCCTCACTGTCACTGGGAGACAGAAACAAATTACTTACCTTTCCACTAAATGTGTACTTTGATTTGTTTTCCTTTTATCTTTTTGTGTGATAGGAAAATTTAAATCCAAAACCTTTCCCACCATAGCTAAATATTCTATTGCTAGATTCCAAACTAGTTATTGATTTATTATTTCACTGTACTTTGATTTTACCTTAAGACAATGTCTTGGTATGTAACCCAGGCTGTACCATAACTTGCTATCCTCCTGCCTCAGCTTCCCAAGTAGCTATAAACATGTGGCACTTTTCCCAGCTCAATTATTTGTTATTTGTTTTGTTTTGAACTTATTGAAGTCAGAAAGGTTTATTGAAAATAAAAAAGAGTAACTAAAAGCACAATGAGTAAATAAATCACCAGCATGCTTTCCATAACAAATAACACAACCGCTGTAACAACAACATTCAGCTGACTTCTGTGGATAGCTTAGCCTCTCCCAGTTCTTTCACACACATCCGTGTAACTTACAGTTTCCTGTTTCCCAGGGATACAATACATTGGCAGCTCTGTGGGTCTGTGCCTCTGCAAGACTGGAGCAGAAGCTGGGCACAGTGGGCTCAGTGCCAATAGCCCCCAAAGCAGAAGCTTCTCGTATTTTCTGTCCCCCTCTACACCAGGACTAAGATGTCATGTGCTGCTCACATCCTATTGCACTTTATTTTATCAGTGAGCTTTTCATGCTGACCGTGAGACAAAGAGGGTAACTGTGTGTTCTGTCTGAAAAGAGATGGGAAAATATGAATGGATGGTCATCCCTGGGGTGAAGAACAGAGTTTGGTCAGAACTGTTCACTGTGCACCAAAACTCTAAAGCAAAAGTCCACCAAACACAGAAAGGCTTATTTGAATCCAAGGACTGATGTAAATGCTTTATTTTTTAAATACATAAACAAACCAAACTGCAGGATATATGTTAATAAATAAATGATAAGCCAGGCATGGTGGTGCATGCCTTTAATCCCAGCACTCGGGAGGCAGAGGCAGTAGTTCAAGGCTAGCCTGGTCTACAAAGTGAGTCCAGGACAGCCAGGACAGAGAAACCCTATCTTGAAAAACCAAAAGAAAGAAAGAAAGAAAGAGAGAGAGAGAGAGACAGAGAGAGAGAGAGAGAGAGAAGAAAGAAAGGAAGGAAGGAAGGAAGGAAGGAAGGAAGGAAGGAAGGAAGGAAGAAGGAAAGAAGGAAAGAAAAGATATTTTGACATCGGGAATAAATGGAATTTCCCTGGGAAAGCCATATCATGTGACCACCAGAACAGAAAGAGACCTTAAATCTGGCACAGCTACTATTACTGTTTGTTTGTTTGTTTGTTTGTTTGAAGGTTGTTTTTGTTTTGTTTCAGTTCTCTCACAAGCACTGATGGGCTGACGTTATCATTGTGAAAAGCACTTTCAGTTATTAGTGTTGCTCACAGAATTGAATTTTCCAGTTATGTCAGTGACACAGCTAATTTCTCTCACTGCTTAGATAAGTGGCATGGTTCTAGTTGATTAGAGAATTGAGGCTTTCATCTATCGCTAAACCTATGTCCTTAACAGTGATTAGAGCAAGGTCTGTGGGCTCTGTAAACCCTTGCCTGAACTCCTCCTGCTGTGGTTATTGCTATCTTACCCACATCAGACATGTAGCAGGCATCAGGCAACCATGAGTTCATATTGATCATAGTTTCTCTGAGCCCATTCAGACATGTTTCAAGTCTCTGTGTGGTAACTCAACTAAGTTCCCCAAGCTAGCATCCTCCAAAGGCTTCTTTACCACATGCTTGGTGATGGGTCTAGACAAGCCTTTGGTGTGTATCATTAACTGAAAACTTGACAGAAGCTGGAATCATGTGGAATGTGCCTGTAAGGATTATCTTGATTACTTCAATTGGCATGGAAAGAACCATCTAAATTATAGGTGGTACCATTCCCTGGGCAAGGGGATGCTACACTGTTGGAGAAAGTGAGCTGAACACTCCCATGCACGCATCCTTAGCTTTGCCTTCTTGACTGCAGATGCCTCAGGATCATGCTGCTGTAACTTCCCACATAGAGTTCAACCTCTAACTGTGAGCTAAGACAAACCTTAAAATGTTGGGGTATTTTAGCCCACCAACATGGAGAGTAGCTTGACAGAGACAGAGGCTGGACTCAGTAGGAGCCAGGAAGCTGGTGTGGTCTCTCCAGGTGACTTAGATTTCTCACTCTATTATGGCTATTGTGCTCTGAAAGGGACTATGAAAACATGAATGTCCAGAGTATGTGTGCTGCAAAGGAACCTAGAGAAAGTCTCCAGGTGACTTCACCTCAGAAGCCTCTTAGCTTCACCTTCACTATGTGTTACTCAAAGCAAGAACAAGAAGAAAAAGGCAGAAAAGATGTTCAGACTGTGCTCTAAATGACCTCATTCCCCACAGTGCACGTGTGCACACACAGGCATGCTCTTTAACACACACACACACACACACACACACACACACACACACACACACACACACACCAATATATGCAAACACCTTTCTGATCATTTCTAACTTACAGAGCATGTACTTGGTTGAGACCTTTCTGTCATGAATTATTTGTTTCATAAGATGCAGGATGTTCTTTTAGCTCTGGAGTGTATTACATTCATGGCTTTTAGTACTTGCTCCATAAAAGTGTGCTGAATGATTGATTGACCATTGATATGGCCAAGAAAACAAATTGCATGTTTTTCAATTAAATAATTTTCTCAAAGAGCCCTTTCTTTACTTATCATATTGAATTAGCCCTGGTGAATTAAAATATTAATCACCTTCATCCCTCCTTTAATTGCCAAAAGATAATATAAAACTTGTCAGGTGGCACAGTCCCTACAAACTTCCATGAGGTTCCATGCCTCATTGGGTCCTAAGTCAGGTAGAGTTTTTTTTATTTTGATTTTTGTTTTGCTTTGCTTTGCTTTTCCTTTCTTTTTTTTAAAGAATTTGTTTTGTTTGTTTTACATTCTAATCACTATCCCCCTTCCTCTCTTCCTCCCAATCTCACCCTCCCACCCACTTCCCCCATTTTCCCCCTCACCCAGTACCAACCCACTCTGGCATATCAAATCATATCCATACGAAGTGCCTCCTCTTTCATTGAGACAAGACAAGAAAGCTGTGCTAGGAAAATGAGCTTCAGAGGAAGACAACATCATCTAAGTAGGAATAGACCCTGTTTCAATTGTTAGGGGATCCACTTGAGGTCTAAGCAGCCCATTAGCTTCATATGTGTAATGAGTCTAGGACCAATCCTTGCTAGTTCTTCGGTTGGTGGTTCAGTCTTGTTGAGCTCCCTTGTTGTGGGTCAACTTGTGGTTGTCCTTGATCCCTCCAGCTTCCTCAAACCTTCCCCTAACTTTTCCTCAAGACTCCCTGATTTTTTGCCTAATGTTTGGCTGTGGGTCTGTGCATCTGTTTCCATGATCTGCTGGATAAAGCTTCTTGCATGGCAGTAATGTTGGGTTCTTGTCCAGATCCCTCTCTCCATCCACTTCCAATGTCTATTTTATCTCCGCTGCTTAAAGGGATTGAAGAATCATCCCTTGACCCCCTCTTTGATACTTAGTTTCTTTGGGTCTATAGATTGAAGCATGGTGATCTTGTATGTAATGGTTAATATCCACTTATGAGTAAGTAAATACTATGTCTTTTTGGATCCGTGTTAGCTCACTAAGGATGTTTTTTTTTTCTGGCTCCATCCATTTGCCTGCAAATTTCTTGATATCCTTGTTTCTGATAGCTGAGTAGTATTCTGTTGTGTGGATATACCACAATTTCTTTATCTATTACATGGTTGAGGGACATCTGGGTTGTTTCCAGTTTCTGACTATTATGAATAAAGCTGCTATAAACATAATGAGAAAATATCTTTGTGATTTGGTGATGCTTGTTTGAGGTATATGACCAGTAGTGGTATAGCTGGGTCTTGAAGTAGAACTACTTCCAATTTTCTTAGAAAGTTCCAGATTGCTTTCCAAAGTAGTTGTACAAGTTTGCACTCCCATCAGCAATGGAGAATTATTCCCCTTTCTCCACATCTTTTTCCAGCATGTTCAGTCATTTGAGTTTTTGATCTTAGCCATTCTGACAAGTGTAAAATGGATTCTCAGAGTCGTTTTGATTTGCATTTTCCTTATGACTAAGGATGTTGAGCATTTCTTTAAGTGCTTCTCAGTTATTAGAGTTTCCTCTGTAGAGAATTCTCAGTTTAGCTCTGTACTCCATTTTTAATTGGATTATTTGATTTGTTGGTGTTTAATTTCTTGAGTTCTTTATATATTTTGGATATTAGCCCTCTGTTAGATGTGGGGTTGGTGAATATCTTTTCCCAATCTGTGGGCTACTGTTTTGTTCTATTGACAGTGTCCTTGGCCTTACAGAAGCTTTTTAGGTTCATAAGGTCCCATATTTTTTTAACATTTATTTATTTCTTCAAGTTACATCTCTATCATAGTCCCCTCCTTCTTCCACCTCCCAGTCCCACCCTCCTACCCTCTTCCCCTTCATCCTCCTATCTGCTTTTTCTTTAATTTAAGATGTACCTTTTCCCACCAACAGCTTCCCCTTTTACTCCAATAAAAGGAGGTCCCATATTAATTGTTGATCTTAGTGTCTGTGCTATTAGTGTTCTATTCAGGAAGTTTTTTTCCTGTGCCAATGAGTTCAAGGCTTTTCCCCACTTTCTCTTCTATTAGATTTAATGCATCCAGTTTAATGTTGAGGTGGTTGATCCACTTAGACTTGACTTTTGTGCAGGGTGATGAATATGGCTCTATTTGCATTCTTCCACATGTAGACATCCAGTTAGACCAGCACCAGTTGTTGAAGATACTTTTTTCCATTGTATGATTTTGACATCTTTGTCAAAAATTAAGTGTCTGTAGGTGTTTAGGTTGATGTCTGGGTCTTCGAATCAATTCCATTGGTCAATGTGTCTGTTTTTATGCCAGTATCATGCAGTTTTTATCACTATTGCTTTGTAACATAATTTTAAGTCAAAGATGGTGATACCTCCAGGGGTTCTTTTATTGTACAGGACTGTTTTCACTATCCTGGGGTTTTTTTTTTCATATTAAATTGAGAATTGTTCTTTAAAGACCTGTAAAGAATTGTGTTAGGATTTTGATGAGAATTGCATTGAATCTGCAGATTGCTTTTGGTAAGAGGACCATTTTTACTATGTTAATTCTACAAATCCATGAGCATGAGAGATCTTTCCATCTTCTGATATCTTCCTCAATTTCTTTCTTCAGAGACTTGAAGTTCTTGTTGTACTGGTCTTTCACGTGCTTGGTTAGTGTTACCTCAAGGTATCTTATACTGTTTGTGGCTATTGTGAATGGAGTTGCTTCCCTAATTTCTTTCTCAGCTTATTTATCATTTGTGTAAAGGAGGGTAAATGATTTTTTGAGTTAATTTTTGTATCCAGCTGCTTTGCTGTAGGTGTTTATCAGCTGTAGAAGTTCTCTAGTGAAGTTTTGGGGGTCACTTATGTATACTATCTTATCATCTGCAAATAGGGATAATTTGACTTCTTTCTTTCCTATTTGTATCCCCTTGATCCTTTAGTTGTCATATTGCTCTAGCTAGAACTTCAAGTACTATGTTGAAGAGATATAAGGAGAGTGGACAACCTTGTCATGTCCCTGATTTTAGTTGAATTGCCCTAAGTTTTTCTCCATTTAATTTGATGTTGGTTATCAGCTTGCTGTTTATTGACTTTATTATATTTAGGTATATTGTATTCCTTATCTCTCCAAGACTCTTATCATGAGTGGTTGTTGGCTTTTGTCAAAGGCTTTTCAAGCATCTAATGAGATGATCATGTTTTTCCCCCCTTCAGTTTGTTTATATGGTGGATTACGCTGATGGAATTTCATATATTGAACCATCCCTGCATTCCTGGTATGAAGAAGGTATATTCTTTTGTGTTTGGGTGAAACACTCTGAAGATATCTGTTAGGTCCATTTGATTCATAACATATCTTACTTTCATTATCTCTCTGTTTAGTTTTGGTCTCGTTGATCTGTATACTAGTGAAAGTGGGGTGTTGAAGTCTCCCACTATAAATGTGTGGGGATCAATATGTGATTTAAGTTTTAGTAATGTTTCTTTTTCGATGAGGATGCCCTTACATTTGGGGTGTAAATGTTCAGAACTGAGACATCATCTTGGCAGATTTTTCCTTTAATAAGTATGAAGTGTCTTTCCCATCTCTTTTGATTAATTTTAGTTGAAAATCAATTTTGTTGGGAAAAAAAAGAATGGCTACTCATGCTTGCTTCTTGTGTCTGTTTGCTTGGGAAAACTTATGTCATCCCTTTACTCTGAGGTAACGTTTATCTTTGTTGCTGAGGTGTGTTTCTTGTATGCAGCAGAATGATGGATCTTGTTTTTGAATCCATTCTGCTAGCCTGTGTCTTTTTATTGGGGAATTGAGTCCATTGATATTGATAGATATTAGTGACCAATAATTGTTTCTTCCTGTTATTTGTGATAGTGAGAGATGTTGGTTATGATAGAGAAAGAAAGACATAGAAACAGAGAAAGAGAGTTTTACTTCTTTTGGTTTTGTGGTTATTTATTTCCTGTGCTTTCCTGGGTGTAGTTATCCTCCTTAGATTGGATAACTACAGCCAGAAAAGAAGTTGTCCTCCTTAGTTTTCCTTTTGGTACCTTCTGTAGGACAGGGTTTGTACATAAGTATTGTTTAAATTAGGGGGGGTGGAATATCTTTTTTTTCTCCATCTATGGTGATTAAAAGTGTTGCTGAGTATAGTAGTTTGGACTGACACCTGTGGTCTCATAGGGTCTGCAAGATATCTTCCCAGGCCCTTCTGGCTTTAAGATTCTCTGTTGAGAAGTTGGTTGCAATTCTGATAGGTCTCCCTTTATATGGTACTTGGCCTTTTTCCCTTTCAGCTTTTAATGTTCTTTCTTTGTTCTATGTGTTCAGTGTTTTGATTATTATGTGGTAGGAGGAATTTCTTTTTTTTAATTAACTTATTTTATGTGTATGGGTATTTTGCTTGGATGTGTATCATGTGTGTGCCTAGAATCCAAAGAGGCCAGAAGAGGGTATCAGATTCTCTGGACCTGTAGTTCCAAATGGTTGTGAGTTGCCATGTGCGTGCTGGGAACAAAACTCAGGTCCTCTGCAAGAGTAGGTCTTAACTGTTGAGCTGTTTCTCCAGGGCCCAGGATTTTGAAGTTTTTTAAAAGACCTATTTATGAAAATGAGTACTCTACTTAAATATATACCTGCATGACAGAAGAGGGCATCAGATCTCATTATAGATGCTCATGAGTCACTGTGTAGTTGCTGGAAGCTGAACTCGGGACCTCTGGAAGAGAAGCCAGTGTTCTTAACCTATGAGCCATCTCTCTAGCTCAGAAATTTCTTTTTTGGTCTAATCTATTTGATGTTCTGTAAGCTTCTTATATGTTTAGAGGCATCTCTTTCTTTAGATTGGGGAATTTTCTTCAATGATTTTGCTGAAAATATTTTCTGGGCCTTGGAGCTGGTATTCTTCTCCTTCTACTCCCATTATTCTAGTGTCTGTTATCCTGGTGCCACAGGATTGGTGTATGCTGGTGGAGCAGTGTCTGGACAACACAGCTCAGAGGGACAGCACCAAGCTCAGGTGCCCCAGGGGACTCTGAATATTTTGTCTTTTCATAGTGTCCCAGATTTCTTGAATGTTCTGTGTCAGGAACTTTTTAGATTTAACATTTTCTTTGACCAATGTATTGATTTCTTCAGTTGTATCTTCTAGGCCTGAGATTCTGTCTTCCATCTCCTGTAATCTGTTCAAGATGCTTGTGTCTATAGTTCCTGTTCTTTTCCCTAGGTTTTCTATCTCCAGGAGTCCCTCAGATTGTGTTTTTTTTTTTTTATTGCTTCTATTTCCATTTTCAGGTCTTGTACCATTTATTCATTTCCTTCACCTGTTTGATTGTGTTTTCCTGTGATTCTTTAAAAGAATTATTAATTTTATTCACCTGTTTGTACTTTGCTACATTTCTTTAAAGGAATTATTCATTTCATTCATCTGTTTGTACTTTGCTACATTTCTTTAAAGGAATTATTCATTTCATTCATCTGTTTGAGTGAATTTTCCTTTTATTCTTTAAGAGATCTATTCATTTCCTTTTAAGGCTTTTATCATCATTATAAGGTTTGAGTTAAGGTCATTTTCTTGTGTATTGGTTTTGTTAGGATAACCCGGGCTTCCTGTCATAGTATAGTTGTGCCCTGAAGGTGCCATATTGCCCTGATTTTTGTTGGTTGTGTTTGTATGCTTCCCTTTAGACATCTGGTCTTCTGGCTGAACCTGGCTGTTCTTTGTGTAGCAGGCCTGGATGTTCCTGTGTTGTGAGCCTGGGTGTTTCTGGTGCCACAGGATTGGTGTATGCTGGTGGAGCACTGTCTGGACAACAGAGCTCAGAGGGACAGCACCAAGCTCAGGACACCTAGAGGTGCCCCAGGGGATTCTGAATTTTCCTGGTGCTGGAGGTCTGGATGTTGCTGATGTGGCAGGCCTACAGTCAGCCTGGATATTCCTGGTACAGCTAGTCTTATGGCAGTTGGTGGAGCAGTGGTCCCACAATTAAGGTGGAATTTCCTGCTGTAGCAGGCCTGGGTTTTCCTGTTGTATCAGCCCTGGTAACCTCTATATATTCCTGAAGTTGCAGGCCTGGTGAGCCCATGTGAAGTAAAGTCAGTCTGGATGCTGGCAGTGGGTGATCCTAGATGTTCTTGAATTTGCAGGCCTGGGGACCCCAGGTTGTGCCGGTCCAGAGGATAGAGCTGGGTGATCCTGAAGTTGAGGTCTGGGGACCCCAAGTAGCACAGGTCTAGAAATGGAGCTTGGAGGGACAGAAATCAGTTCAGGGCAGCTGAGAGTATCCCAGAACACTGGGTAGAGTGTGGATATGTGGGGGGAGGGTAGAGGAGGAATCTAACCTGGGTGTTCCTGAGGTTTCGACCTGAAGACCCAGGGAGTGGCAGGGTCAGGAAAATGGCAAGTCAGAAAGGATTAACTGTTCCTTTTACTTCTCTCTGTCTGGCCAGGGGCATAAGTATGTTTTTTGTGATATGTTGAGCTTCCTTATTTTTTATAAAGCTTTCTTTATATAAATTTTTTTCTATAATGTCTGAAGACTACACAAATGAGTAATGATATCAAAAGAAATTAGTGTCGTTGAAAGTTAAATATACAATGAAAAATCCAGATGACAATAAAAATAACAATTCATTAACAAAACATAAAATTATTAAAGTAATAAGCTTATAGGGTTATTTGATATTTCTTTAATTAAGAGACGCAAAACATATGCACCCAATGGAAAATATTCACACTTTTCTTATTTTGATGTGAAATATTGATATCCAGAGGTGTGCATATATGTCAAGGTTCAGGGGCCACCCTCAGAGATCAGCTGGTTCTCTTAGATAATTAGATTATCGTTTCTCCATCACTGCTTTTGTTTTCTTCACAATAAACTCTGTCCTTTAAAAACTTGCTTTTCAAGAACCATTGTTTCACACTATTAATGCAATTCTATGCTCTTGTTTTTCTTTCTATTTCCCTTCACTTTCTGGAGTAGAAACCTTTGTCTCTAACATATCATCACTACCATACTTGGCCCAACATGAGCTCATTTCCTACATTAATGTTCGCAACCTTAAATTCTGCAATATTCAGATGCAGAATTCCATTCTCTTCAAGACTGTCTCCAAGTATTTGCATAAAAATCATGTATTTTTTTAATTTCAAAAGAAACCCAAAAACTTAAGAGGTCATGTGCAATAAAAAGCTTTTTATTTTCTGTATGGTGGAAACTAAGCCTAGGACTGAATTGGACTATTATGCTTTCTGAGGGAGAAGTGATAGGTTATGATATTGAGGGTTCAGTTCTGCTCCACAGAACCCACAGTCAGTGGACTGAGGGCATTTCAGTCATTACTTAGTTGGCAAGGTGATAGCTGGTTGTAGATGACTTGGCACGTGTATCTGTCTCTGGTAGCTTTATGAGTTCTGCCAGATGTTGGACTGCTTCTGGAATGGTTTCAGACAGCTTCTTGTCAGTGTTGCATGGAAGCAAAACCTTGTACTTCATTTCATAGAAACCCGATTCTTCAACTACCCAGTCTTGTGCTGCACTTCCCTCACCATCTAATGAGGAAAGAAACCACCTCGTTAATCTGCTCGGTGGGATGCGTGTCATTGACTTAAACATAAAACTGCAATTTAAAAATGATTGAAAGAAAACTTACCGTTCTTCCATCTTCCATGGCAGACTAGTTTCCCAATTTTCTCCTTTAAAATTTATAAATTAAAGATAGTACAAAGATCCCTCCATGTCTGATAAAAAAAAAAAAGTTTAGTAATTTCTCTGTGAAAAAGTACAGTTATCACACTGCAACAAAGAGCATTCTCAGTGTGGTATTAGAGTTGACAGTGAGTTCTAAGGGATGGAGCAGACAAGCTCATGCTCATTCCTCCTACTAAGTGTAACTAAGGCCCTCAGTACTAATTATAAAATAGGGAAAACAGGAAGGCTGAGAGAAAACAACAGGCAAACAAGGGACCTCAGAACTCATGGGAATGAATATTCTAGCAATGTTTGTTTTCAAAACGTGTGTGTGTGCGCATATGTGTATACATAAAGGTATGCATGTGTACATGTGTGTGTGAATGTGTGTATGTGTATGTTTGTATATGTATGTATGCATATGTATGTGTGTAGGTATATGCCTGTGTATGTATGTGTGGATATATGTGTGTGTTGTTTTACTACTTTATCCCCTCACATAATTTAGATGTGAAGCTGAAGAAGCTGGTTACCTAGAGATATCAATGGATGTGGAAGGGATGAGTTCCATGAAAAAAAAAAAAAAAAAGGTTCTTTCCAGCTAGAGACTAAAAAGAGACAGTCAAGAAACAGTAAGATTTGAGATAGTCACTGTGGGTCTTTTACCAAACATCATGATGGGAGAAAAACAAAACTGTACACTCCTGTCCATCCAAGCTGTTAAAAGTGAAGAATGGAGCCAGGATTATCACTCCATCTTCTAGGGAGTGGGAACTCGTTGCTGTCCCATTCATTCACATGTCAGTAGAGGGCAGCAAGGAGCAGTGAGGAGATATCTTACCCAGATACTGACTGTCATTGTTATAATGTGACAAATACAAATATAGTTCTGAAGCCAATCATGCATTTTGAAAGTTACCAATAAAGAGACACAAGATTAATTTGATGAGAACAAAATTGTTGCTCATTGGTATGGCAGTTAGCCAGACAAAGCTGTTTCAAGCATCCTCAGGATTTTCTTTTCACCCACCTTAGCCTCCAGCTCATTCCATAAAAACTCAGTTGTTCTAATTTGTTCTTAGGATAATGTATATTAATGTCATAGTCACCTTGCAGTACATTTCGCCAGTTGGTAATGCATCCTGAAAAGTTTCAGTTTTGCCAAACTTCTCATTTTGGAAAGCAAACATTCTTCCAGCGAATGAATTTTGAACATCAGATTAAAAATGGCAAAGAGACCTTCCTGGAGTTTCTGAAGCTTCTGTTCATAGGTGAATTTCACCCCTGCCATTAACAATGCATTCATAAGATAGTAGGCCTTTTCCAAAAGGGGATTTGCTCTGATTATTTAAAATAGAAATTCTGTAAGCTGTAAAAAGGGAGCTAATCTCATGTATTGCTAACACAGTTACACACATACACATCTTTAATGAATTGCTTTACTAACTCACAAAACCCACTCCACTCATAGGCTCTGCTTCTAATGAAGGGAGATATCTAAATTTAAATGTGTGTGCATGTCTGTGTGTTTGGGTGTCCCTACATAACCAAATTTTGACCAGGAAGAAGAACCATGCTTGAGCTCAGTGGGAGATCACTAATATTGCCCAAGTTCCTGACCAAGGATTTCACTGAGCCCATCTTGGGGTGGACCAGGGTGGTGCTTAATGTCTTCCTGCTGTTTCCACAGCTCAGCCCCGCCACATCCTTCACTGATTTTTGACAGAGCTTATCCATCAAGGAACCAGGGCATCTTATACCCCTTCCTCATTTTGTCTTCTTGAGCAATATTTATTCTCTATTTAATAAATAAATAGGTAGATATGAATATTTTATTTTGGCAGCTCTTTGAGAAAAGGTGTTTTCAACATTAGAGATTAAAAGGTGAAGTGTTTAATTCTGCACATCTCATACCCTCATGCTTTTCAACCCTTTCAAAGCCAGCTTCATCCTCCCTTCTTCAGCATGCCTTTGCACCAATAGAAATGGCATTTGCATAAGGCACCCAGTCATTTTCTTCCTAAGAAAGTACCCCCTTTCTTACTGAAATGCAATAGTCTTAAAGACTTTGTTAGCATCTTACACATTTTCACACTAACACAGCATCCTGTTTCAATTTTTAATATTAAATTCAATGTGTATTCCAGCCTTCTGTAACTTTAATTGAAAAGTTGTGCAAAGCGTATTTGAAAGGAAAATTGTACCAGATGGATAAGAACTTCAAGATAGACACAATTGAAATATTTGCTGAGACACATATCTTTTTATTCATATGATGCTAAAGCCATATCAAGGCTATTAAATTATTTTTCTCAACATCCCAGAACAGAACTAGCAGGACCTGTAGAAGTCATTTTACCCACCCCTGCATAAAAATCTGCTGAGCAGCCTCAAATACAGATGCTATTGCTTGTCTCTACCACTAGATGGAGGCAGGAGACTATAAAATAGCCAATCCTGGCGCATGCGTCCTAATCATCCTTGTCAGCATTTCTTAAAATTGCAGAACATTCCACTCTAAAAAGAAAAAATATATATTGTTTTCACAAAATTAATTTTGGTAGTTCTGTGGAAAAAACCACTCTTCTCTAAATGTTTTAAGCTACATAAATTTCCAATAGAAATTGTATATGTTACCCTAATTACGCCTTGTCATTTTTTTCACAACTGCTTTTCTTCTCTGGTTACTAACTGTCTATGATGATTAGTCAGCCCTGCAGGGTTCTGCCAAGCTGTACAGGCTCCATTATGGAACCTTAAAAGTTCTTTCCCGCAGAGACCACAAATGTGAAGAAGAGCAGGGAGGGGTGTGTGGAAGGGTTTAGAGGTAAGAAATGGAAAAGAGGAGTATTATAATTAAAAGTAAAATCCCCCAAAATAAGCAAACAGAAAAGCTTTTTCCCATGTTGTATAAGTTCCTGAAAGAAAATTAAAAATAGTCGTTGCTAAAGGTGTCTTCTCTAAGTCAGATAAACAAGCTATGTGTTACAGTAAGCCCAGTTTTTCAGGTTGTGTACTCCGGACTCATTAAATTGTAGCTCGTTGACTCTAACCCTGATTGCATAGGTTACATCTGAAAACTATGCCTCATACTGAGAGGAATAAAAATTTTGGAGATCCACGTGGCAGGCAGTGGAGTCAGGCCAGCCACGCTCCAAGAACTGGCTAACCACAAAGCCGATAGTGAAGTAAGATTAAATTCATTCCTGAGAAAAACAGGTGTAGGATGTTTCCTGATGACTAACTAATGGGCTGGTACATTCCACCTGCATTTCCTCTCACCCCCTTCAGTTGTGGTAAACAATGGGCTGGGCTGGTACTTTCCACTTGTATTTCCCCTCACCCCCTTGGATTGTGGTTTAAATACTCTACTCACTCCCTTGGATTGTGGTTTAAATACTCTACTCTCCCTCAAATTGTCGTTGTGGCTCCTACCCCTGCATGGGATATGAGTGGCGTGCTCAGTGCACTGATCCCCCCCAAAAAAATAAACCTCTTGCAATTGCATCAAGAAGGTCTCTTGCGAGTTTTTGGGTGGCCCTAATATCCTGAGTGTCGGGAGTCGGGAGACGGACTTCCCTCCCCCGGGTCTTTCATTTGGTGCATGGGCTGGGAATTTGCGGCCACCCCAATCTCCACAAGAACCGACTTGGAGGTGAGATTTCTATGTCTTGGGCCTATTTCTGCTGTCTGGTTCTGTTATATGGTTTGCACAAAAGTTGGCTTCGCGAAGGTTGCTTTCGGTTTGACATCCATTTCAGTCTCTTGAGGAGACAGACAGGGTGATCAGGCAGATGTGCTAGTGGATCAGTGACTGTAGCCGTGGGAGACGTCCCAGGAGGGCAGGGGACCCCAGGGACGCCTGGGAGGGCCCCATTTGGGTGCCGGGAGGATACAGTGGTCCTCTTGAGAGAGGGGACGTGAGAGACCTCCCAGCCATTTGTTTCTCTGGAGTGGTGCTGGCATTCAATATTCAGAAGGATTTTTTGTAGTGTTTTTCTGTGTATCTTGTGTTCATGTTTTCTGTTACTTGTAACAATGGGACAAACCGTAACAACTCCTCTAAGTTTGACACTGGATCATTGGACTGAAGTTAGAACTAGGGCTCATAATTTTTCAGTTGAGGTTAAGAAAAAACCATGGCAGACTTTTTGTGCTTCAGAGTGGCCTACTTTTGATGTCGGGTGGCCACCCGAAGGGACTTTTGACTGTACCATTATTTTTGAGGTAAAAGCTATTGTCTTCTAGGAAGGACCAGGGTCCCATCCCGATCATCAGCCACACATTACTGTTTGGCAAGACCTGGTACAGAACCCACCCCCATGAGTAAAACCTTGGGTGAGAGGAAGAAAGCCAGGCTCCCAAGCCCTGGCTCTCCGTGGCACAGAGCCCAAATTAAAACAAAAGCCAACTTTGGAAACAAATCCTTCGGCTCCTCCTAAGATCTATCCCGAGATTGAGGAGCCACCGGAGTGGCGGAGCCTGCCACCACTACCTCCTTACCCCCAGCCACTGCATGCATCCCTGGTGCCAGCCCCAACTCTGGCCTGGAGCCTGGAACTACAAGGAGCAGAGGGGGGAGGGCCGCAACTGGTATGCAGAGCTGGAGAGGGTTGAGCCCAGAGGGACCCGATTCCACAGTGGCTCTACCTCTCTGAACAGTTGGGCTACCCGTGGGCCCACCGGCTTTGCAACCCTTACAATATTGGCCTTTTTCCTCAGCTGATTTACATAATTGGAAAGCTAACCACCCGTCTTTTTCTGAGAACCCTACTAGTCTTACAGGTCTGGTGGAATCCTTGATGTTCTCTCACCAGCCCACCTGGGATGATTGCCAGCAGCTTTTTCAGGTTCTCTTTACTACAGAGGAGAGGGAGAGAATTCTCTTGGAGGCACGGAAGAATGTCCCAGGGACCAATGGGACACCCACTACCCTCCTGAATGAGATCGATGCTGGATTTCCCCCTTGATCAACCAAATTGGGACTTCAACACAGCTGAAGGTAGGGAGCAGCTGACAGTTTACTGCCAGACCCTAGTGGCAGATCTCAAAGGGGCCGCTCGGCGCCCCACCAATTTGGCTAAGGTAAGAGAAGTGCTTCAGGGTCCTGTTGAGCCACCGTCCATATTTCTTGAGAGGTTGATGGAAGTGTATAGGCGGTACTCACCCTTTGATCCAACCTCCAAGGGACAGCGAGTGGCTGTGGCTATGGCCTTTATAGGACAGTCAGCTCCTGACATTAAGAAAAGGTTGCAACGTAGAGAAGGATTACAGGACTATACTTTGCAGGATCTTGTGAGAGAGGCAGAGAAAGTGTACCATATGAGAGAGACTGAGGAAGAAAAACAAGAAAGAGAAAAGAGAGAGAAGAAAGAGAGGATAGGCGGGATCACAAACAAGAAAGAAACTTGACTAGGATACTGGCCACAGTTGTAGATAGAGAGAGAGCAGGGCCTAGACAGACAGGGAACCTGGACAACAGAAGACCTAGACCGAAGGAAAATGGAGAACAGAGACACCAGCTGGAAAAAGATCAGTGTGCCTATTGTAAAGGAAAAGGACATTGGGCTCGAGATTGCCCAAAGCAGAAGGGCAGGGCCCCTAAGGTCCTGGCTCTTGAGGAAGATGATTAGGGGTGACGGGGCTTGGACCCCCTCCCTGAGCCTAGGGTAACCCTGAACGTGGAGGGGTCCCCTGTAAACTTTCTGGTGGACACTGGAGCAGAATACTCGGTCCTGAGACAACCATTGGGAAAATTAAGAAACAAAAAGACTATAGTTGTAGGGGCAACTGGGCAAAAGCAATATCCTTGGACCACATCACAAATGGTTGGCCTGGGGAAAGGACAGGTGTCCCATTCTTTCCTGTTCATTCCTGAATGCCCTATGCCTTTGTTGGGAAGTGACTTATTAACCAAGCTGAAGGCACAGATTCAGTTTGCTAGGGAAGGGCCAGAGGGGACGTGGGGAACCCCTACTTCTATGATATTGGCCTTAAAACTTGAAGAAGAATATCGGCTCCACGAGGCTCCTGGACAACAAAAGGCCCTGGATTTCAGTGACTGGTTGGCAGAATTCCCAAAGGCCTGGGCTGAAACTGGAGGTCTGGGGATGGCAGAAAGAGTTCCTCCCATAGTAGTGGGACTAAAAACCAGTGCCTTCCCTATTAGGGTAAGACAGTACCCAACAAGTCATGATGCCAGAGAGGGGATCAGACCTCACATTCACAGACTGTTACAACAGGACATCTTGGTTCCCTGCCAGTCACCTTGGAACACCCCCCTCTTACCAGTAAAGAAGCCAGGAACTAATGACTACAGGCCAGTCCAAGATTTAAGAGAAGTTAATAAGAGAGTTCAAGATATTCATCCAACTGTGCCTAACCCTTATAACCTCCTTAGCTCGCTTCCACCAGAAAGGAATTGGTACTCTGTCCTAGATTTAAAAGATGCTTTTTTCTGCTTAAAGTTACATCCAGACAGTCAACCCATCTTTGCTTTTGAATGGAGAGACCCTGACAATGGACTAACAGGACAATTGACTTGGACTAGATTGCCACAAAGATTCAAAAACTCCCCTACCCTCTTTGATGAGGCTCTTCATCAGGATCTGGCCTCCTTCAGAGCTGAAAATCCTCAGCTAACGTTGTTGCAGTACATTGATGATTTACTCTTAGCAGTATCAACTACCCCTGAGTGCCTCCAAGGAACTAAGAGACTGCTGACGGAACTTGGTGAGCTGGGGTATTGGGCTTCTGCTAAGAAGGCTCAGTTGTGCAAAACTGAGGTCACCTATCTGGGATACACCTTGAGAGATGGAAGGCGATGGATGACGGAAGCCAGAAAAAAGACTGTCACCCAGATTCCTGTCCCGACCACCCCACGCAAGGTAAGAGAATTCTTGGGCACAGCTGGTTTTTGTAGACTATGGATTCCAGGTTTCGCTATGCTGGCAGCCCCCTTATTTCCCCTCACCAAGGAGGGAGGAGGGTTCACCTGGACCTCTGAACATCAGAAGGCCTTTGAAGATATCAAAAGGCCTTGTTAATGGCACCAGCCTTAGCCCTACAGGACTTAACCAAGCCTTTCACTCTATATGTAGATGAAAGGGCAGGGGTTGCCAGAGGTGTTCTTACTCAGACTTTAGGGCCTTGGAAGAGGCCAGTGGCCTACTTATCTAAGAAACTGGATCCTGTTGCAAGCGGATGGCCCACATGCCTGAAAACTATTGTGGCTGTGGCCTTACTTGTCAAAGATGCTGATAAACTGACTCTGGGACAGCAGATTACAGTAGTGACACCCCATGCCCTGGAGAGCATTATCCGGCAGCCTCCTGACCGGTGGATGACTAATGCCAGAATGACCCATTACCAAAGCCTATTATTGACTGAGAGGGTGATGTGTGTCTCCCCTCCCCCCAACGGCCCTGAACCCTGCTACCCTACTACCTGAGGCAGATGACTCTGCTCCCATCCACCACTGCCTTGACATCCTCGCAGAAGAAACAGGTCCCAGGAGTGACCTAAAGGACCGACCCTGGCCAGGAAGTCCGAACTGGTACACTGATGGAAGCAGCTTCATGGTTGAAGGTAAGCGGATGGTGGGAGCTGCAGTTGTGGATGGGAGGCAAGTGATTTGGGCTAGCAGCCTGCCAGAAGGAACTTCTGCCCAGAAAGCTGTAACTTATCACATTAGCACAAGCCCTGAAGATGGCAGAGGGAAAGTCCATCAATATTTATACTGATAGCAGGTATGCTTTTGCCACCACCCATGTGCATGGGGTAATATATAGACAAAGGGGACTGTTGACATTAGCTGGGAAGGACATTAAAAATAAAGAAGAGATTCTGAGCCTCCTTGAGGCTATACATCTGCCAAAGAAGGTGCCTATTATCCACTGCCTTGGACATCAGAAGGCGCAGGATGCAGTGGCTAAGGGAAATCAGATGGCAGATCTAGAAGCCAAACGAGCAGCCCAAGGGACAATGATCTTAACCACCCTTGGTTCTAGAGATATCAGGAAAACCAGCGTCAGGTATACTCCTGAAGACTTTCAGGCCATAAAGAAACTAGGGTTGGCTGGAGAATCACCTTGTGGTATGGTGAAAACAGAGGATGGTAAACGAGTCCTGCCTCAAGAAGAAGGACGAGAATATGTCACCAACTTACACCGTCTGACTCACCTAGGAGAAAAGAAACTAAAAGATGTGGTAAGGTCCTCTGACTATTATGTAATTGAACTTTCTGACTTAACAACAGAAATAGTCAGGAACTGCAAAGCCTGTGCTCTGACTAATGCCAGACCTTCCATGTATAACCTGGAAAAAAGACTCCAGGGTGATAGACCAGAGGCCTATTGGGAAGTGGATTTTACAGAAATTAAACCGGCTAAATATGGAAACAAATATCTTTTAGTTTTTATAGATACATTTTCAGGGTGGGTAGAGGCCTTCCCTACAAGGACTGAGACCGCTAATGCAGTGGCTAAGAAGATTCTTGAAAAAATTTTTCCGAGATTTGAAATACCTAAGGTAATTGGGTCTGATAATGGACCCGCTTTCGTTGCCCAGGTAAGTCAGGGACTGGCCACTCAACTGGGGATTAAATGAAAATTACATGGTGCCTATCATCCCCAGAGTTCAGGACAGGTAAAAAGGATGAATAAAACTCTAAAAGAGACCTTGACTAAATTAGCCTTAGAGACCGGTGGGAGAGACTGGACAGCCCTCCTTCCTTTTGCCCTGTTCTGGGTCAGAAATACCCCGGGCCGACTCAAGCTGACACCTTATGAGATTCTCTGTGGGGGGCCTCCTCCTGTTACTAAGGCAGGTAGAGTATTTGGTCCTGATGTTGTCCTTTCTAAACCCTTGTTCACCTGCATGAAAGCCCTAGAAGTGGTCCGGTGTGAGGCCTGGGAGCAGCTCAGAGAGGCGTATGAAGCTGGAGACCTGAGCGTGCCTCATCAGTTCCAGGTTGTAGACGCTGTACTCGTCCGACGCCATTGAGCTGGGAACCTTGAGCCTCGCTAGAAAGGACATACCTGGTGCTTTTGACCACCCCAACCACAGTAAAGGTAGAGGGCATCTCTGCTTGGATCCACGCCTCACACGTAAAGAAAGCTCCTAAGGATGATTGGAGATTGCAAAAGACTGTGGACCCTCTTAAGCTGCGCCTGCATCGCAGGTGCTCTTCAGATAAGAAATGACAACCCCCATGCTCCTCAAAAACTCACCAGGCAGGTGGCTTCCCAAACTGGGGAAGTCGTCTGGTCAATCTCTAAGGTAGCCCCCCCTTGGACATGGTGGCCCCCTTTGACACCTGACATCTGTGCCCTGGTTGCAGGAATAGAAAGCCAGCCATGGGACATACCTGGTCTTTCTGCGGAGGAATCCAAACAGGTGAGACCCCTCAACCATAACCATTCTACCGCCAATCAACAGGCTGGATATGGCACCATTGGGTGTAGTTACCCTAGGACAAGAAGTCGGATAAGGACATCATCCTTTTACGTTTGCCCCCGGGATGAGAGGACCAGAGAACAGGCTCAGAGATGTGGAGCCCTAGAATCCTATTACTGTTCCTCATGGGGCTGTGAGACCATGGGACAGGCCTACTGGAACCCCTCTTCATCTTGGGATCTTATCAGAATGAGTTGGAATGAAACTACACCTGGAAATCTGCTCCATACCTGTGAGCGGAATGGGTGGTGTAACCCACTTAATATTACCTCACTGAAAAAGGAAAATTAGACAGAGGGTGGATCAAAGGCTACCAATGGGGACTCCAGTTCTACATAAGTGGCCCCGACCCTGGCCTAACAATAGCCCTTAAACTAACAGTTGAGTCTCTCCCTGCTGTTCTGGTGGGCCCTAATAAGGTACTCCCTGAACAAGGCCCCCCGACCCCTGCACCCACACCACCACTAAAAGAGATTCAACCTCCTTCTGAGGCTGCCACTCCGAGCCCAGTAATGGGACTGAACTCTACCCCCCTGGCTCCATCTTCTATGGGACAAAGGTTATTAAGCTTGATCCAAGGAGCTTTTCAGGTCCTAAGTGGATCCAACCCCAACATGACAGATTCTTGTTGGCTCTGTCTAGCCTCTGGACCCCCTTACTATGAGGGCATTGCTGTATCAGGTACTTTTAATAACACCACCAGCCACGAGGCCTGTTCATGGCATGAAAAAATTAGACTGACCCTAACTGAGGTATCAGGACAAGGGACTTGTTTAGGAAACCCACCCGCTGCCTATAGACACTTTTTCAATGAGACCTTGGAATCCCCAAAGACTTCTGATTCCAGATACTTATATCCTGGCATAGATAAGTGATGGGCCTGTAGCTCAGGGTTGACTCCCTGTGTCGCTACCAATGTCTTTAATGATACCAAAGATTACTGTGTATTAATACAACTTCTGCCTAGAGTGCTCTATCACCCAGATGATGCCTTCATAGATGAATTCGACTTCCGGCCTAGAAGATATCAGCGAGAACCAGTTTCCCTCACACTGGCGGTGATAGTAGGATTGGGCATAGCAGCTGGGGTGGGAACAGGGACTGCTGCCTTGGTAACGAGCCAAGATAATTTTAAGGAGCTCAGGGCAGCTATGAATGAAGATCTGAGGTCCCTCCAACAGTCCATTGTCAGACTTGAAGAATCACTAACGTCGCTATCAGAGGTTGTTTTACAGAACAGGAGAGGTCTAGGCCTGTTATTTTTACAGAATGGAGGGTTATGTGCAGCACTCAAAGAGGAATGCTGCTTTTATATTGACCACTCTGGGGTTATTAGAGACTCTATGAAAAAACTCAAAGAAAGGCTAGACCAAAGGCAAAGAGAGAAGAGCGCTCAACAGGGATGGTTTGAAGGATGGTTCAGTAGATCCCCGTGGATGACCACCCTCATTTCAACTCTAGTGGGACCCCTTCTAATCCTCTTATTAATCCTTACCTTAGGACCCTGTATTTTAAATAGACTAGTTACTTTTGTTGGAGAAAGAATAAGTGCTGTACAGATCTTAATGCTTAAACAATATCAAGGTTGGCTGGGGTACAATGATGATGAATTTGATGAAACAAATGCATAGGTTCTAAGATTAGAACAACGGACTAGAAGGAGTGGGGAATGAGAGGAATAAAAATTTTAGAGATCCCCGTGGCAGGCAGTGGAGTCAGGCCAGCCACGCTCCAGGAACTGGCTAACCACAAAGCCGATGGTGAAGTAAGATTAAATTCATTCCTGAGAAAAACAGGTGTAGGATGTTTCCTGATGACTAACTAATGGGCTGGTACATTCCACCTGCATTTCCTCTCACCCCCTTCAGTTGTGGTAAACAATGGGCTGGGCTGGTACTTTCCACTTGTATTTCCCCTCACCCCCTTGGATTGTGGTTTAAATACTCTACTCTCCCCCAAATTGTCGTCGAGGCTCCTACCCCTGCATGAGATATGAGTGGAGTCCTCAGTGCACTGATCCCCCCCCCCCCCCCCC
>CAJQZJ010001969.1:16219808-16259119 GCA_907164525.1 Lophiomys imhausi
CCTCCACCTTTACCCTTCCTCCCTCTCTCCACCCTCACCCCCACCCCCGGCTATTCCCAGTAGACGGGAGTGCGGGTGATTTGACTTAAAGCCTGTATAAGAAAGAGCACACAAGCTGTGGACCTCTAGCTCTACAATATTGACCTTCCAGGCAAGATGTGCCCAGTGGTACAGGATGTGCTTGGTCACACATAGGTAGGAGGTAGTTGGCAGGAAGTATGTCCGGATGTTTGCTTGCGCCTGACTGGACAAAAGTGAGAAGTACATAGCCTTGTGGAGTCTGCCTTTGTAAGTTCCTAATTAATGTAATTCAGCACTGTACCCTGGGAATTCCAGGTATAGTCCTGGCCAGTGTCCATTGTCCTGGGTCAGTATTTAATAATGTTTGCCTCAAATAGTGGCATGACTACTCTGGACTGAAACCAACTCCTTCATGATTAGATCTGAGGCTTTCCTTCACAGGAGGGAATGTATATGTAGCTATACCTTCTAAATATTTGTAGTCATACCCATCGACTGATGAAGTTCTCAGACTTGGCTAGAGCAGCCTCTTTTGATGGTGGGACACACACACACACACACACACACACACACACACACAAATAATAGATAAGACAGACAGATGATAGATAGATGATAGATAGATATAGGTACACATAGACAGATAAATGTAGTTGAATTTTCTTTAAAGAACTGAAATTTTAAAAAGTGAAAATAATCTGACTGGCTTTTATTACTGATTCTAGAACCAGGCAATAGCTCATTCTATGAAACAGTGTTCATCTGAGATGAACAGGCATGAAGAGAACAGTGAGATTAAAACTGGATTTGTTGTCTCATAGTACTTTCCCTTATAAGGTTAAAACTTCACCTGGGCAGTGGTGGCACACCTTTAATCCCAGCACTCCAGAAACTGAGGAACGTGGATCTCTGTGAGTTCAAGTCCAGCCCAGTCTACATAGTGAGTTCCAGGACATTAAAAACTATAGAGTGAGACTCTGTTGTGAAAAATCAAGGAAAGGAAAAAGAAATTATATATAGAGAGAGAGGTTAAGACATATATATATATATATATGACTTCTATTAGCTGGGCATGGTGGCTCATGCCTTTAATCCCAGCACTTGGGAGAGAGAGGCAGGTGGATCTCTGTGAGTTTGAGGCCAGCCTGGTCTACAAAGGGAGTCCAGGACAGCCAGGTCCTGTTACACAGACAAACCCTGTCTCAAAAAAACCTAAAAAGAAAGAGAGAGAGAGAATATTTTATTAAATTATTTATTTATTCTCCGTGTGTGTGTGTGTGTGTGTGTGTGTGTGTGTGTGTGTGTGTGTGTGTACATATGCATGTCACATAAATGTCACATGAGGATGTTAGAGGACAACTAGCAAGAATCCATCCTCTCCTTCCACTATGTGAGTCCCAGGGTTGAACAGGGATTGGCAGCAAGCCCCTTCATGTACTGAGCATTTTTTTCCAACCCCAACATCTTTATTATATTGACTCAGGGTCACTCAAACTTTAAGTTTAAAAGGCTGAACAGTCTCAGTAGGTTTTAGTTTGATGTGAGGCACTTAACACAAGTGACCATTCTGGCATGTCTTGTTCTGCAAAGGCTTTAATATAGGAGGTAAATAAAAAAAAAAAAAACCACCAAAAAACAAAATGGCTTTGTAAACTTTGCTAATGGTGACAAGGGGCAGTTGCCTGAGAACTAAAAACCAGGCATCTTTAAATGGTAACACATGCCTATAATCTCAGCACTTGGAAGAATCTTGAATTCCAGAGAAGCCTTTATGGGGAGGGCTGAGATATACAACAGAAATACTAATATTAAAAGATCAAATTAACGAACCAGAGTTGAACTGGGACGGTGTTCAGCCCTGTGGATTCAAGCCCTCAATGGATGGTAATATTTTATCATGCAGGACTTCCAATTGAGTCTCTTGCAGTTAAGTGGCTGTTCTTGAGGATGTTGCTGAGTCTTGGTGGCTGTCTTGTCAAAAGCATGCAAGCACAGAACATTGAAATGGATGGTGTTTTTTGGTGTCATAATGGCTATGAGAGTGGCTTATTCCAGGATAAATCCAGTCAATGTTTGGGCTTCTGTGACAATGAGTCAGTCCCTCGGGCATGTATTAAGTCACGTGCATTTTGCCTCCTGGGGTTCTTCACACCATATCGCTAGCAGTGCAAGGCCATCCACAAGGCAACCTAGAGAGCATCAGAGCTCTTTGGGGTACTTATATTTTTGTTCTCAGTGATGACAAACCAGAAGAAGGGAGAAAACTTGGAAATCCTGACTGATTCAGAAGAAAATTGAAAGAACTGAAAATTTGTTAAGGTTGGCAAGCTTACTCATGATAACACGATCACATCTAATCACAAGTGACAAAATTAGTTTTTCAATAATGGGGAAATAAATCAAAATTAAATAGCAACCAAACACATGATGGTTTCCTTATCTATGAGTTCAATGTAATTTACGAAAGCTGACAAAATAGGTCAAAGACAAGTGAAATATTTTCTAAATCTGATCATCCAGCCACGTCTGCTATAATGTTCTACTATAAATAATGAATTTAAAATTATTTCCTAGTTGCCATCTTTTGATTGATGATAACATCAGCCATTCTTGATTACAAAATAATATGGTCTCTGTTTTACTTGGATTTGGCCTAATTCTCTGCACAGAATAGTAAAAATTGTAGCTTATTACATCCTTAATAAGTTTGCTTTGCAGAAAGCTACCTCTGTAAACTCTGGGTTGGGCTGTCATGCACCTCTTGTGACTGGTAAAGAAATCACAGATCTGTCACCAGATCTATCCTTTTCTTAAGATTCCCAAATGTCAATGTACACTAAGCCATATAACTCTCATAATTGTGGCCTATTTATTTCTGTTGTTTTGTATTGTATTTATTGTTATAAGAGAAAGAACCATTTGTTGGACTGAAAGGGGGAGCTGTTGGGGGGAAAAAGATATGCCTTAAACTAAAAAAAAAGGGGTAGAGGATGGGGGGTTTGAGGGGGGAAGAAGGTGGAAGGGTGGGACAGGAGGTGGGAGTAGAGAGGGGATTGTGATTGAGATGTAACTTGAAGAAATAAAAAAGAAATTTAAAAAAAATAAATTAAAAAAAAAGATTCCTTCAGTTCAGGGAACTACCAAAAATAGCCTTCCTAACTCAACTTGAAGGCTAACAAACCACGAGTAGACCCTAAACCCAGGGTTTCATGACAGATTTTGTAAGGGAAATTCATAAGCATTGGCCTCATCAAGTCAACCCTTGCGTCTCAAGTGTCTGCTTCTATCTGGTCAGATAACCATCATTATCATATAACACCGCAGACACAGTCTTAGATACAAAACTAATGTTTCCAACTATTCCCTGTCAGTAACAAAGAGAGCAGACTTTGATTCTATGTGTATAGCTATGCTGTCCTGAAAAGGAGATGACAATAAAGCTACTAAGGTACATTGTATAATAATAGAGTCATTGGGCTGGAGAGATAGCTCAGTGATTAAGAGCACTGGCTGCTCTTCCAAAGAACCCAGGTTCAAATCCCAGCACCCACATGGCAGTTCACAGCTGTCTGTAATTGCTGGGCATGGTGGCGCACGCCTTTAATCCCAGCACTTGGAAGGCAGAGGCAGGCAGATCTCTGTAAATTCAAGGCCAGCCTGGTCTACAAAGCAAGTCCAGGACAGCCAAGGTTACACAGAGAAACCCTGTCTTGAAAAAAAAAAGTAAATACACTATTATTTCTCTTTACAAAACATGATGTTTGTAACAAGTTGCTGTAGGTTATTAGGGTTCCTTAGATGCAGAACACAGAACTCTGGAGCATCAGAAAAATTCTAAAATGTACAATTGTTCCCCATCAATACATACACTGATGTGTACCTGTTATTCCACTCAGTCGTGGGGTGGCAGTATCATGAACTCTCCCCCCTTTTTTTCCCAGTAAAGTCCTGAAAATCCTTACTCAGCCCACTGGTGTGGTCTCAGTGTTGCTTAGAGAATGCCATCAGAAGTTGTATCCAAACATGCCCAGCCCTTTTCCCATAGGACTCCTTGATTGATAAGGATGCCCTCTGGCCAGTAGGTAATTGTAGAAGTTTCAAAGCACCATAAGAGCAAACCAAAAGTGTTCTGTAGAAGGCTAACCCTTCGAATGCATATGTTCTTAATCGTGGAAAGTCTTCAAAACTCGGAGATTTAAAAAGGGAACACTGTTATCACAAGAATCACACTGGTGGCAAGGAAACTTGTTGTAACATGAAGAATAATGTTCATATAAAAAGTTAGAGACAAAATACATATAATTTAAAAACTACTGTTGTTTTCAAAACCTGGATATTTATATAATTTATGAAAATAGATAAATGATGTCTTTACTTAGAATAAAAGTTTTCAAATAATCCTGGAAATGTAATGTGCTGTTACTAATTAAAGATACAGTTAGAATATGCCAATAATGTGCTACTATTACTAAAAAAAAATTCAGTATTTCCAGAGTAGGTAGGTTCTATACATCTTTATAGTAAAAACACAACCTTATGCGCAAGTGAGGGAACGCCCCAGTTTGGAGCATTGGTTTAGTATATTGATTTTAAGTAAAGAAGTAAACATGTAGTTGCCTAGTTCACATCCTTATAAGTGAAGGAACTCATAAGATAAGATTATACTGCTGTCTAGGATGGAAATAAATAAGACTTGATATTTGTACATCAGACAAAATGGTGCTGAAATTCTAAGGGAAGTCGGTTCCCACTATTTATTTTCTGTAGTGTTATATTTTATCAAGTGAGTTCTGTGAGCTCCCTTCTAATGTGTACGAAAAGGAAATCTGTAACCTGGGACAAATCACAACCGAAGTCTGTTGAGTTCAAGGCCAGCCTGGACCACAGAGTGAGTTCCAGGATATCCGGGGACACACATACACACACACACACACACACACACACACACACACACACACACAAACACACACACCACAAAAGTATCTCAAAAAAGAAAAAAAAGAAAAAAATTTCTGTTCTCTAGAACATGGTTTTTGTGTGCAATTAGCAGGCAAACTACAAGTGTGCTTGCAGAAACACATTTTTCTTAAAACCTTAGATCCAGAATGTAGGGTCACTATGTGACATGGAGAAAAAGAGGCAAGATTCCATGGGACTAGCTAGTAGTTGAGAGGGAGTAGAAAGTCTAGAGAAGCTCGCAGCTGTAAAGGGGTTCTCTCCAGGATTTAGAGGAAGTTAACTGATAATTTTCTGCAAGTGTGCAATCATACACCAGAAATGGACATCAAATAATAAAAACTCAAAACGCCTTTCCTGAAATGAACTCATTTTAAACTACCTGATGATAAATGCCTGGCTTTGTGTTTATTACTGTACTGTGTATCACCTGCTTTCTGATGCGATGCTAATGAAATCTTCAGGGACTTTATTTTTTTTTCTTAAACCAAACTCCCTAGTTTGAGAAAAATATCCAAGGGGGGCTTCAGGTGGGAAGAGGTCTCTGATGAGGACCAAGAGACTCAGGGATTGCCATTCGCACCTTTATACCTTTAGACTTTTAAAAATGTATTCATCGACAGTTTCCTACCTGTATGTGATTTCTTAAATCTCATTTGCCCTCTGGTATCCCACTCTCATTTCCTTAGAACCTCTCTTTCTGCCCAACAAGTCTCTCTCCCAGTTCTACACCTTTTTAAATGACCCACTGACTTTAATTAGGGACGTTTCCATGAGCAAAGATGGGGAGTTATTTGCTGAAACATGGTTAGCTTTCTAGCGGCTACAGCACTGAAGAAAAATTAGCTCCCTTCCCCCAGCAACTATCAACTGCCAAAAGCTCCTCAGTTAGGGATGAGGCCTTAAGAGCCCCTTCCTCAACTTTGTATCTTCTTCTTCAAATAAAAGGCTTTGCAGAGCCAGGCATGGTAGCACACGCCTTTAATCCCACCACTTTGCAAGCAGAGACAGGCAGATCTCTATGAGTTCAAGACCAACTTGGTCTACATAGTGAGTTTTAGGACACTCAAGGCTTCCTAATGAGACCCTGTGTTGTATTTTCAATTATTCTGTTGCCCTATGAGAATATTGGGGTGCTGCCTCAAATAGTCACGTGGAAAGAATTCTGACTTAGAGCTGAGCACCCTGCAATGTGAACAATTAGCTGTCAACACAATAAAACATTTTATCAAAAGTAGAGACTTCAGAACCCTTTCCACCCATTATCCCTTTCTCAGAGAAAGATGTTTTCCACCAAAATGAGAGCACAGGTTAGGAAACAGAAAGACAGGAGTCAAAGGAAATGGGAACCTATGCAAGAGATGAAGGCAATCCTCAGAACATCTGCTCTTCAAAATTCTCCCACAGAAAAAATCTCACCAAACACACAAGCAGTAGATTACCAGGTATGTTTGCTTGGCTGCAGTACACTTTACGCAGTCAGAGAGAGCTGGGGCAAGCTTACAGAGAAGAAAGGGACCAGCATGAACCAGGCTGTATCAGAGAACACTGCTATTCTCCCTCCTTTCTTCTCTTTCCTCCTGTGATGCTCTTTCCATCTCTCCAATCTCCTCCCTTTCTCTTATTCATCAAAAGATCATAATACGATATACATACATAAACACTAAAAAATGACAAAACATTGGAACCCAGAGGACAGATGAGTCAGTAAAAACAAGTAAGTGAAACTGCTGTGTTCTACCCCCAGGAAAAGGTAGAAAGCAGGGACTGGCAGGACTGCAGGCATGTTTGGTCTGAGTTTGGATTTACTGGTGGCATTTAAGGAGGATGTCAATTTTGTCCTCTAGGAAGAGCACATCATGGCCTAACAAAACGGCATAAGCAGGAAATAGGGCTTGATGATAACACGGATGAACGGTGACTTGTGGCTGCCAGGAAAGACTGACAAAGCGAGGCACACCTTGCCTTTGACTATAAGACCTGTAGATTTTGTGTAAAAGTCAGTATCTCCCAAACTTTGGCTCTTACTTGGCTACCTTTGCCTGCCGTTAGTCAATGGTTCTGTGTGATGATCTCTTTTTTCCAATGGAATGTGGGAAATAATGGGTCTCAGTCTATCACAGACCATGTCATATTGTGTTACCTTTAACTCTTTCCTCTTCAGGAAAAACAGGATGCTAACCATTAGGCAGATTCTAGAGTCACTATTTTAAGGACAATAGCCACTGATAGTCTAGGCCTCGGACGATTGTGTGGAGAAAGTAATCTAAATAATTTCCCAGGACTCTTGAGTGAGAGATGATTGGTATTTAGGTATTGATAATTTGTTGTCTTACTCTGATTAACATGCCAAATGAGGTCTTTGCATCTTAGTATCTATGTCTAGAAAGTGATGGATTTGGGCCTGGAATAATAGATCTTAGGTCAGTAAATACTTATGGTAAATAGTAATATTAACCTCCAACTTGTTGAGAGCCAAATACTAAACAATGCACTTAAAATTCAGATGTCCAACAAACTAGAGAAATGTTCATAATAAAGAAAAGAGTTGATGAATCTGAGAAAGATTTCAGGAGAAGGGAAGTGGAAAAAAAACTATAAAGAGCGTATGCAAAACTTGGAACCCTGTTTGGCCCAATATCAATGGACTCTGCTCCTCAAAGCAAACAGAGGCAATTAGTACCCACAAAGAACAGGAGAGTGTAGCATGATATCTTGAGTGGGGATAGAACTACGTTTAAAGTGAGGAAAAAGAAAGATTTGAGGAAAGCCAGACAAGGAAAAGCCATGTGAATTAGGAACCCAGTGAGGAGCCTCTCTGAGTCAACGCAGAGATCCAGCGGCCCATATTTGTTTTGGCATCGCTGACCTCAAACATGCATATTCTTTACTTTGTCTGGTTTTATTACACTCTTTTAAATATGCTGCAGCTAAATTTGCCAACAAAAGGAGCAACCATATTCTACAAGAACATAAATGGTGGTTTTGTGGAGGGATGGAATAACAGGTTCGGTTTGTTTCCAAGGTCTTGGCTTTATCTCAAGTTACTGAGTGGAGTTAGGATGTTGACCAGGTGCACACAATGAGTAACAGTGACAGGAGCCTTCAAAGGATGGCTTAAGGCAGAGTCCCCTTCCACAGAACCATACGAGGGGTGAGGGAGTATGTGGGTGTCCCAAAGGAAAATGGTCCAGAGGATATGCTCAAAAACAGGCACAGAGGCACTATTTGTAACAGTCAAGAGCTGGGCCCTGTCCATGTGAAGGAATTGTGTGCCTTACCCAACACAAGTGCCAAAGTCTGACTATGGTGATTCTCTGATGGTACTTCTAGCAAGTATACACCGAGCTTTACTTCCTCATCTGAAGTCTCAGGTGCCAGGTTGGAAATGCTCCACGGGAGTTCAGGAGCTTTCTGAAAAGACAGATTTGGAAAAAGTTGTTCTACCCCGTTAGGGCCTTGAACCTAGGGATATTCTGTTATTTCATAATTTCAACAGTCCCTCTGATGCTCCTCTCGGTACACACACTGTGTCAAAACAAGATTTAGCACCAGCTTATCCAAGTTTTATATAAGTTGCAAAGTGGTAAGAAAGGGACTATGTCTGACTGAAATCAGATCCACAAGGAGTCTGGTCACATGTGGCCATTATGGACACCAGCCAAAGGTACCCTGCCCTGTAAAGGCATTGACCCTGAATGCTGTCTTTGGGTGTCTCTGACAAAAGTCAAAAAATGAAATTTCCTTGATAGGAAATAAAGAATGCTACTCAGGCATCTCACTGTTCTCTAGGGGGATGAGAGAGAGCACGCTGATGCCTAGGCTGCCTACGCTGTATACTGGTCTAACTCACCATGTTACACATGGGCTCTGGCCACACCGTGTTAGTAGAAAAGGACTTTGCAGACTATTTGGATATTGTTTTATTTAGGGACCAGCTATTTGTAAATTTCAAGATGTATAAAATATAAGGAAACAAAACTCAGTTTTCCGAAAAAAAATTTAAGAGTAGAACATGTTCAGATTTCAAGACATATTGGAGCTATGAAACAAAAAGTTGGAATTGGCTTGATTCTCATCTTTTTAAAGTCATAACTTTCCATCTCCCCCTCCCTCTCTATTATGTGTCTGTCTGTCTGAGCTATAAAACACAGGTAGGTTACTTCTTTTTTTTTTTTTTTTTTTGGTTTTTTGAGACAGGGTTTCTCTGTGTAACCCTGGCTGTCCTGGACTCACTTTGTAGACCAGGCTGGCCTCGAACTCACAAAGATCCACCTGCCTCTGCCTCCCAAGTGCTGGGATTAAAGGCGTGAGCCACCACCGCCCGGCCAGGTTACTTCTCTTAAAGTAAGAAGAGCCATGAATTTGGGAGGGAAAATGGCTGCCGTTAGACAAAAATGGTTTTATTTCTGTTTCTAGTTTATTAGTAGTGGTTAAATTTAGATTCTTTGCCAATGAACCTTTAATTTTAGCATGTATCAGAATTATCTGTTAAGACAGATTGCTAAAATATGCTCAGAGTTTCTGATTCAGTCTGTCTGGTATGGGAGTTGAAATTTTGTATTTTCACAAGTTTCTTGATGGTACTGGCTCGGAGAACCACTTCAAGAAGTACTCATTTGGGGGTTGGAGGGATCACTCAGAGGGCATCTAGCTTCCAGCTCCCAGCAATAGCCAGACAAGTGTAAAGACCTGAGTTCAGATCCTGAATACCTACATAAAAGTCAGAATCCCAAAACTTCAATGATGAGATGGGGCAGAGACAAAGGATTCTTAGAAACTTGTGAGCAAGCTAGCCTAACATCAAACACTTGATGTTGTCTTCTGACCTCCAAATGTAGCTGTACACACATAAGCTTATTGAAGTCCCTGCTAGGGTATAGATACAGAGCTTGCCTAGCAAGCACTAGCCTTAGGTTCCATCTCTAGCAATACCTAAACAAGGCATGGAAACAGGGGTCATTAATCTCAGAACTTTGGAGATAGAGGTAGAAAAATCAGAGGTTCAGGTCCCTGCTTTCCTTACAAAGAAAGGTCAAAACCAACCTGGGACTGGGATACATGAGAACTGGAATAAATTTGCATGCACGTGCGCGCACGCACGCACATACACACACACATTTAATCCAGTGTGCAAACTGGTACAGACTGGAGAAGAAAGAGAGCCAGAGTGTGTGTGGTATCACCTGGTAAGGGAAGATGTTCTACATATGTGAACTGGCTGTGACTGGGCCTCTTCCCTCCAATTACAGCTTGTTTCTGCAGTTGTGTGTGTGACAAGTCATAATTTATAAGGGAAAAGATATTTGTGAAATTTTTTTAAGACAAAAGAATGGAATCTACAAAAAGAGCACACTGGTTTCATTTCTTTACTTGTCTCTATCCATTTCTTTCAGAAATTCTACTCTATCCACAGTCCTTGGAACAGGAGCAATGTGCAGCTGTGTTAACCTCTGTCTTGATTCGCATTCCTAGCCTGTGGGCTGTTAACAATGTTCTCTGTACTTCCAGAAGTGTGCTCACTCTGTACATAGAAGATGACCTCTACCTCTGCACCCTCTCTGCACCCCTCCATCCTTCAAGCAGACTTGATCAGAAAACCTATACGATCTGATGCTAGCCTATCCATTGACTGGTTAGGAACCAATCAAGATGTTTCCTCTTGAAAAAAAGCAAGTGACAGTTGAGAAGCTTCGGAGGGAGTCTGTGGTTGTCCCTAGTCCTGGAATGTCTGTGGGGACAGGACTGTGTTTTCCCTCTTCCGAATGTGTAAGAGGAAGTGGTGGGAGAGAGTCTGAGGAAGTACAGCAGCTGCATGGAGAAGCTGGGAAACCAGGAAGATAGTTTACTCTGATAGCTGCAGCTTACCACTTCCCCTTCTCAGAGCCAGCCACCCTGCCTGCCTTCCTACTAGAAATATCGCTAAGACTTCCAGGAATTCCTTATCTCACTACTTTTATGGCAGCTACATTGAAAAGACTCCTTTCTCTTACAGATCAAAACACACTGAAGAGTAATCATGGTGGGTTCACAGCTTTAATCCCAGCACTCTGGGAGCTAAGATAAGATAGCTGAGAGTTTGAGTGTGTCTTTGGCTACAGTGTGAGTCCCAGATCAAGCAAAGCTCTGAGTGAGACCCTGTCTCCAAACCAACATCACAGAAAAACACAGTAAATTCAACATTTTGAAGAAAGCTGCTGGCTAGCATGGGCCAAGTTGCCCAGAAGAGTCCTCTTCAGCATGGTGTGTTTTCTTTCTAAGCTGTGTGGAGATCCTTTGCTCCTGACATCTCCAAGTCATCTCTAATTCTTAGCCTTCTTTTGTTTAGGAGGACACTGACTCTTTTTCTACGCAGAAGGAGGAAATGTTGATTATAACCCTCAGCAGCTGCCTCCTAACACCTTCCAAGAAATTACCCATAGTATGTTTCAGCTCCAAGGTGGGAAGATTTCTCAGTCATGATCCAAACTGTCTGTAACAAGTTTCAACACAAACTATAAATAGCCAAGACTGTACCATCTGCTTCCTTTCTTTTTATAAACGAAAGATGAGGACAAAAGTTCTTGAAGTCACCAACCTGAAGTTGTCTGCTTCCCTTTGAAGCCAGGCCAAATGTTTCCTTTCCTCTTACCCTGAACTCATCATTGAAGAACTGCTTTTCAGCCTAAGTGTATGTATTGTTCATGTGTGAATGGGATTCAGTGTAAGAATTGCTTTGATGAAATCACATATCTTTGTTAATGGCTGTTAGGATCAGCAGTGATGTTTTTCCTGTTATGAGCCTCTGTCTTTGTATCCGCAGTTGGCACGCAATAATAGAAGTTCCTTTTCACAATCAAGTTAGCTTTCAAAGCGTTTCACTTCTATGTGAACTGTGTAGGAAATAGCCACATACTTTCTCATATTAACTGATTTCTCATTTGGTGATTAGATTCCCACACCATTGTCTCTTGTCTTTGTCCCTTCTCTTCTGTTATCCATCGCCTAAATCCTACAACCTCTTCTTTGCTAGTGAGGAGTGGAGTTTTAAAGCATCAGATGAAAGGGAGTCAGGCAGGGGACAAGTAAGAGACAGCTGTGTTTCCATGGCATCACTATGCATCTGAAGGACAAGATTGGAGTGACTAGCAAGAAAAATGGGACAGCTGCAAGGGAACCCTTAAAACAATGTTTGATGCATCTTTTCTCATAGGAGATTGTGATATCGGCTCATGCAGGCTGAAGATTGCCTTTACTGTGCCATGGAACTTGACATATAATACTCACTGCTGTGATAGCTTCCTGTATTTCTGCACTTTGATAAAGTCTAATTCAGACTTTGCACCCCATCCTACTCCATGCAAGGCAGTGGAAGACAGTCCATGTTTTTAGCTTAGAACATGTAAATAGGGTTGAAGATATGTCTCCATACTTAACAGTGGACACTGGTTAAGCCTGATGACCAGAAGTCAACTCCCAGAAATGAAAAA
Source organism: Lophiomys imhausi (assembly GCA_907164525.1). Classification (NCBI taxonomy): domain Eukaryota; kingdom Metazoa; phylum Chordata; class Mammalia; order Rodentia; family Muridae; genus Lophiomys; species Lophiomys imhausi. Next base: position 16,232,255 of record CAJQZJ010001969.1, read on the forward strand.
ACTGACTTCACTGAGTTTTCCTCTGGTCTCCCTTTGTGTGCAGTGGCACACACTCCTCCTCATCACACTCACACACACACACACACACGCACACACACACACACACACAAATAAAATATATTTAAAGAACAACATACATAGAACTATGCATTGCTGTGATTTTAAATTTAATTTTATTTGATTTGGAGTTAATTAGTAATTAAGATATTATCCCAACATTGAAAAGGAAAAGAATATCTTACTCTAAGAGTCTCCTGCCCCTTGTTGCCATAATAAGCTCTTCTCTTCATAGCTACTACATGACGGACTTGCTAATTCTCTCTGATTGTCCAATTGTCTGTTTCCTGATTGCACATAGTGTATCTTACCCAAATTGTGTTACTGGGCAATTAGATTTTTTTCAGTATTTCACCATTACTAAAAATAGTACATAAATAACTTTTAAATGTATTATACAGTTTAAAAACACATACAAAATGAGTTTCAAGGGGTATTCAGTACCCATATAGAAGAATACTAGTAAAATGCAGCACATATATAGCCTGGCTTAACTGAGGATGATGTACAAATAGAAGTCACAGACTTCATTCAGACTCCAGAAAAATCCCATTTTGTGCAATACAGGCCATGTACATATATTCTAAATGCATTTTGGCCAAACTTGCATCAGACATGGCTCCTTTTGGATCAGCAGGTAGATGGGCACAGTGTATGAATTATATCCAGAGTCAAGCCCTGCACCGCATAGGGGGGATATCCAACCATTATATGATGCTTGATGCAAAGATGAAAGTGAGGTTGACCATCCTTTTTTTATTCCACTATTAGAGGTGAAGCATTTATTCTTTCATAGTTATGTATGAAAATTATTCATAACTATGAAGGTTGTTTTGGTTTGGGATATTTGCAAAACTGACTAAGACAATTCCTTTTTGTTGTTTGCTCAGAATTTCTTTCTTTCTGTTTTTGAAGTTTATTTACTTTTTGTTATACATGTGTTGGTGTTTTGCCTACATGTATATCTATGTAAAACTGTCAGATTCTAGGGCCCAAAGTGGCACAGGGCAGAGGCCTGGGGCCCAGAGCAGAGGCCAGCGTGGAGCCTGCTGCAGAACAGAGGCCAACTGGAGCCCACAACAGAAGCAAGCACAAACCATGCAAATACTCAACAAATAGCTCCAAACATCAGACAGGGGTACTCACCAGCCTCCAGAGCCCCCAGCTTCCACACCGGCATGCCATTCAGGAGAACTGTGGGTTCACCAAGATTTATCTCCAGTGGAGCAGCTGTCTGGGAGGCACAAGCGTATCTGGGCTTACCCAGAAAAGTGTTGGATATAAAGTTCCCTCTACTGGATATATAATCACTTGGAAGAACATTGCACCCAGACACGGCAGAGGGCTCCTCTTCCTATACTGGTACAGTGTGCCACAGGTCTGATCACTGCAGGGCCTTGGGCGGCAGCCCCAACTGAGAGATAGATGTACCTCCTGGCTACCTGAGCATCCAGTATTCACAAGGTCACTGCAACACCATAAAGAGGACCAGCAGTGCCACTGAAATGGTCCAGAAGACATCAGGAACAATCAGCTTTGGGCAACCAGATGGCTAAAGATCAGCAAAAGAACAAAACTGATAAAAATCAGGGAAATATGACTCCAACAAAATTCAGTGAGGTTAACATAGCAACACCTGAACATCCCACCACAGCTGAAACACATAAAAATGATGACAAACCTATACTTAGGAAAATGATGGAGTCCTTACAAGAAGAAATTAAATCCCTGAAAGAATATAAAAAATCCTCAATTTTACAAATGAAAGCAATGGAGAATACCATTAGAGACCTCCAAGCCAACACAGCCCAACATGAACAGGAAAAGACAAGACAATGATTTGAAAGATTTGCAGACAAAGACAAGCAAATTGGAACAGAAACTGAATAAAATGACTAAAATTGCTCAAGACTTGAAATTGGAAGTGGAAGCAATAAAGAAAACACAAGAAGAGACAATCCTGGAAGTGAAAAATCAAAGGAAGAGAACAGGAACTACAGACATGAGTATCAAAAATGGGATTCAAGAGATGGAAAACAGAATCTCAGGCATTGAAGATTTGATTGAAGAAATCAGTACCACAACCAAAGAAAATGAGAAATCTAAAAAAGTTCTCACCCATAATATCCAAGAAATCAAGGACTCAATGAAAAAACAGAAACTAAGAATTATAGGCATAGAGGAAAGAGAAGACTCCTGACTCCAAGGTCCAGGAAATATCTTCAACAAAATCTTAGAACAAATCTTTTCAAACCTAAAAAAAGAGATACTGGTAAAATTCCAAGAGGCATACAGAACACCAAACACGTTAGATCAGAAAAGAAATTCCTCTCACCACATAAAAATTGAAACTCCAAATGTACAGAACAAAGAAAGAATATTAAAAGCTGTAAGAGAAAAAGGTCAAATAACATATAATGGTAGACCCATCAGAATTACACCTGACTTCACCTCAGAAACTTTAAAAGCCAGAAGGGCCTGGACAGACGTCCTACAAGGCCTAAGAAAACATAGGTGCCGGCCATACTATTATACCCAATAAAACTCTCTATCAACGTAGATGGAGAAAACAAGATATCCCATGACAAAATCAAATTTAAACAGTATCTACCCACAAATCCAGCCCTACAGAAGATTCTAGAAGGATAATTCCAACCCAGAGAAGATAACTACACCCAAGATATCAGAGGAAACAAAAAACTCCACTGCAGCTAAACCAAATGAAACACACAACCACCACCTACACCAAAATAATAGGAAATAACAACCTTTGGTCATTAATATCCACCAAGATTAATGGACTCAACTCCCCAATAAAAAGACACAGGCTTATAGAATGGATCCATAAACAAGACCTATCATTTTGTTCCATGCAAAAAATGCATCTCACTAACAAAGATAGATACTACTTCAGAGTAAAATGCTGGGAAAAGGTTTTCCAAGCAAATGGACCCAGGAAGCAAGCTGGAGCAGCCATCTTAATATCAAATAAAATAGACTTTGATCTGAAGTTAATCAAAAAAAATAGGGAAGGGCACTACATACTCATTAAAGGAAATATTCATCAAGATGACATCTCAATTCTGAATATCTATGCCTCAAATACAATGGCACCCACATTTGTAAAAGAAACTCTTCTAAAGCTTAAACCACACATTGATCCCCACGCATTAGTAGTGGGAGAATTCAACACCCCACTCACAACATTGGACAGGTCATTGAGACAGAAACCAGAGAAATAATGAGGCTAACAGAAGTTATGAACCAAATGGACCTAACAGATAACTACAGAGCATTTCACCCAAACACAAAAGGACACACCTTCTTTTTAGCACCACATGGAACTTTCTCCAAAATTGACCATATAGTTGGACACAAAGCAAGCCTCAACAGATACAAGAAAATTGAAATAACCCCTTGTATCTTATCAACCACCATGGAATAAAGCTGGCCTTCAACAACAACAGAAATAACAGAAAGCTTATGCACACATGGAAACTGAACAATTCTCTACTGAATGACAACTGGGTCAGGGAAGAAATAAAGAAGGAAATCAAAGACTTCTTAAAATCCAACGAAAATGAAGGCACAACATACCCAAACCCAGGGGACACAATGACAACAGTGCTATGAGGAAAGTTCATAGCACTAAGTGCCTTTAAAAAGAAAATTGTGACAGCTCATATTAGTGAATTAACAGCAGAACTGGAAGAAGTGGGAAAAAAAAAAGAAGCAAACATTTCCAAGAGGAACAGAAGGAAGGAAATCATCAAACTGAGGGCTGAAATTAACAACTTAGAAACAAAAAGAGCAATACAAAGAATCAATAAAACCAGGAGTTGTTTCTTTGAGAAAATCAACAAAATAGACAACCTTTAGCCAAATTAACTGAAAGCCAGAGGGAAAAAACCCAAATCAACAAAATCAGAAGTGAAAATGGAGAAATAACAGCAAGCATTGAGGAAATCCAGAGAACTTTTAGGTCCTATTTTAAAAATCTTTACTCCACCAAATTTGAAAACCTAACCAAAATGGACAATTTTCTTGATAGATTCCACCTACCAAAGTTAAATCTAGATCAGGTTAACAGATTAAACGGCCCTATAACCCCTAAGGAAATAGAAGCAGTCATTAAAAGTCTCCCAACCAAAAAAAACCCAGGACCAGATGATTTCAGCACAGAATTCTCCCAGACCTTTAAAGAAGAGCTAATACCAATACTATTCAAACTCGTCCACAAAATAGAATCAGAAGGAACACTGCCAAACTCATTCTGTGAGGCCACAGTTACCCTGATTCCTAAACCACATAAAGACCCAACGAAGAAAGAGAACTTCAGACCAATCTCCCTCATGAACATAGATGCAAAAATACTTAATAAAATACTGGCAAACTGAATCCAAGAACACATCAAAAGTATCATACACCATGATAAAGTAGGCTTCATCCCAGGAATGCAGGAATGGTTCAACATATGAAAAACCATAAATATAATTCACCATATAAACAAGGTGAAAGAAAAAACCACACGGTCATCTCATTAGATGCTGAAAAGCATTTGACAAAATCCAACACCCCTTCATGCTAAAAGTCCTTGAGAGAACAGGCGTACAAGGACCATAACTAGAAATAATAAAAGTGACATACAGCAAGTCAGTAGCCAACATCAAATTAAATGGAGAGAAACTTAAAGCATTTCCTCTAAACTCAGAAACAAGACAAGGATGTCAACTTTCACCATATCTCTTCAACATAGTACTTGAAATTCTTGCTAGAGCAATAAAACAGCTAAAGGAGATAAAGGGGATACAAATTGGAAACAAAGAACTCAAGTTATCCCTATTTGCAGACAATATGATAGTATACATAAGTGACCCCAAAAATTCCACCAGAGAACTCCTACAACTGATAAACACATTCACCAAGGTAGCAGGATACAAAATTAATTCAAAAAAATCAGAAAAAGATAAAGGGGCTGAGAAAGAAGTTAGGAAAAAAAAAAAACATCCTTCACAAGAGCCACAAACAATGTAAAATACCTGGGGGTAACTCTAACCAACCAAGTGAAAGACCTGTATGACTAGAACTTCAAGTCCTTGAAGAAAGGAATTGAAGAGGCCATCAGAAGATGGAAAGATGTCCCATGCTCATGGATAGGTAGGATCAACATAATTAAAATAGAAATCATGCCAAAAGCAATATACAGATTCAATGCAATTCCTATCAAAATACCAACACAATTCTTTATAGACCTTGAAAGAACAATTCTCAACTTCATATGGAATAACAACAAAAAAAAAAAACAAAATAGCTAAATCAATCCTGTAAAATAAAAAAAATCATCTAGACGTATCACCATCCTAGATTTCAAGCTATACTACAGAGCAATTGTAATAAAAACAGCATGGAACTGGTATAGAAACAGACGAGTGGATCAATGGAATTGAATTGAAGACCCAGAAATGAACCCACATACCTATGGTCACTTAATTTTTGACCCAGAAGCCAAAACTGTACTATGGAAAAAGGGCAGCATCTTCAACAAATAGTGCTGGTCTAACTGGATGTTGACATGTAAAAGGATGAAATTAGACCCATACTTATCACCTTGCACAAAACTTAAGTCCAAGTGGATCAAAGACCTTAACATAAAGCCTGATACACTAAATCTAATAGAAGAGAAAGTGGGGAAAAGCCTCGAACTCATTGGCACAGGTGACAGCTTCCTGAACAGAACACCAACAGATCAGGCTCTAAGACCAACAATTAATAAATAATAACTCATGAAACTGAAAATCTTCTGTACAAGAAAGGACACTGTCACTAGAACAAAACGGCAATCTACAGATTGGGAAAAGATCTTTTCCAACCCTACTTCTGACAGAGGAATAATATCCAAAATGTATAAAGAACTCAAGAAATTAAACACCAAGAAACCAAATAGTCCAATCAAAAAATGGGAAACAGAGCTAAACTGAGAATTCACAAAGGAGGAATCTCTAATGGCAGTGAGTCATTTGAAGAAATGCTCAATATCTTTAATCATCAGAGAAATGCAACTCAAGACAACTCTGAGATTCCATCTCACACCTGTCAGAATGGTTAAGATCAAAAACTCAAATGACAGCACATGCTGGTGAGGTTGTGGAGAAAGGGGAACACTCCTCCATTGCTGGTGGGAGTGCAAATTTGTACAACCACTATGGAAATCTGGCGATATCTTAGAAAACTTGGAATAGCTCTACCTCAAGATCCAGCCATACCACTTCTGGGTATCCACCAAAACAATTCCTCACCAAACCACAAGGACATAACCTCATCTATGTTCATAGCAGCCTTATTTGTAATAGCTAGAAACTGGAAACCACCCAGATGTCCCTCAACCGATGAATGGATAAAAAAAATTTGTGATACATCTACACAATGGAATACTACTCAGCTAGGAAATCATGCAATTTGCAGCCAAACAGATGGAACTAGAAAACCTCATCCTAAGCGAGCTAACCCAGACTCAGAAAGATGCACATGGCATCTACTCACTTATAGTAGGATTTTAGCCATATGGTACAGGATAACTATCCTACAATCAAGACACAGAAAAGATCAGGAACATAGACTTTGTTACCTATCAATGGGACAACTTGTCATAGGGGTGCTACCATGTAGGCCCCCAGTGCAAGAGGAAGCTCTTAGCCCTCATATGACTGTTGAACTGACAGGGGCTAATATGTAGGGACACTCCACATTGGAGGAGTGGCATGGGTGGTAGAGGGAGGAGAGGGTGGGAGGGTGGAACGAAGAGAGATGGAAAGAGGGCACTATGATGGAGATGTAACTTGATGTAGTAAATAAACATTATAATAATAAAAAAAATACAGAAGTCAGTAAGCTTCAAAAAAAAAAAACTGTCAGATCCAGCTAGAGAGATGACTCAGTGGTTAAGAGCACTGACTGCTCTTCCAAAGGACTGGAGTTCAAATCTCAGCACCCACATGGCAGTTCACGGTTGTCTGTAATTGCTTGGCATGGTAGCACACTTTAATCCCAGCACTCGGGAGGCAGAGGCAGTGGATCTCTATGAGTTCAAGGCCAGCCTGGTCTACAGCAATGAGTCCAGGACAGCCATGGATACACAAAGAAACCTTGTCTCGAAAAACCGAAAAAAAAAAAAAGAAAGGAAGGAAGGAAAGAGAGAAAAAAAGAAAGAAAAGTGCCAGATCTTGGAGTTACAGACAGTTGTGAGCTGCCATGTGGGTACTGGAATTTGAACCTAGGTCCTCTGGAAGAGCAGTCAGTGTCCTTAACTGCTGAGCCAGTTCAGGACTTTTAAAACTTATCAATTAGTATTGATTTCTATCAAATTTTCTTTTTTTGGCAAAATTATCATCTATTAAAATTATTATGACTTTCACCTTTAAATTCATGAATGTGTTACTTATTTTTTATTGTAATACCCATATTTGGATTGCTGGCTTAAACTCCCACTATTCTTTTATAAATTAATTAATTTGATTTAAGAGTATTTTAAAAATATGTTATATGTATGTTATGAGTTAAATTATAACCAGTTTTCATTTTTGTCGTACTCTTATGTTATTTTTAGTAATACTTTATTATCTCCTCTATTAGAAATTTAGCTAAAATTTTTATTAAAATTAGTTTGCCAGGAATTATAGTGGACACACAGCTTCTTAGGAAGTCTGAATCCACATTGTAGCATTTCATATATAGGATATACCCAATGACTTAACTTGATTTCCTATTTTTTTTTAAAGATTTATTTATTATGTATAGTGTTCTGTCTGCAGGTATATCTACAGGCCAGAAGAGGGCACCAGATTTCATTATAGATGGTTGTGAGCCACCATGTGGTTGCTGGGAATTGAACTCATGACCTCTGGAAGAGCAGCCAGTGCTCTTAACCGCTGAGCCATCTCTCCAGCCCTGATTTCCTATTTTTATATATCCTAAGACTTTTCTAAGATTTATTATTATTTTTACATGTAAGCATCTATGAACATGTTTGTTCATGTGTGTGCATGGGTTCCCAAAGATGCCAGAGAAAGAGTGTAGGATGCCTTGCAGGTAGAATTACAAGTCTTCATGAGCCACCCAGTGTGGATGCTGTGGACTGAACTATGGTCCTTATTACAGAGCAGCAGGTATGTTTAAGTGCTGACCACCTCCCCAGCCCCTGCATCTTCTACTGTAATGTTATAACTGTCAAAGTGTATGCTTAGGTTTGTTCTAAAAGGTCAACTATGATGATTTTTAATATAGCTTCACACGTGTAATGTTTTCTGTTTATTTGTCTGTTTTGGGGCTGTTTTGTTGATCATTATTATTTTAAGATTTGACTTTGCCATGCAGGTATGTTGCTTTTTTTTTTTTTTTTTTTTGGTTTTTCGAGACAGGGTTTCTCTGTGTATCCTTGGCTGTCCTAGGCTCACTTTGTAGACCAGACTATCCTTGAACTCACAGAGATCCGCCTGCCTCTACCTCCCTAGTGCTGAGATTAAAGGCGTGAGCCACCACGCCCAGCATATGTTGCTTTCTTTACTTGGAGGTTATTGATAAAAAAATTTTATTACTGGGCTGGGTTTAATACATTTGTTCTTACTATTATTAGTGTGATGTGTGTGTGTGTGATGTGTGTGTGTGTGTGTGTGTGTGTGTGTAGGGGTTGGGGTTCACAATATACAGCACTTGCACAGACAGAAAAGGATAACTTACAGGAGTTGGTTCTCTCCTTTCATCTTGCTGAGGCAAAGCCAGACTTGCTGTTCATGCCCTGTGGTGAACTCTAGGCTAGGTGGCCCAAGAGCTTCAGGTGATTCTCCTGACCCTATGTTCTGTTTTGCCAGGGGCTTCCATGGCATCCAACTTCTTCACATGAGTTCTAAGGGTCAAACTCAGGTTGCCAAGCTTACCCATCAGGATATTTTGCCCACAGATGTATATCATGGGCTCCTGGGTTGGAATTTTGAAATTGAAACTGGAGTATTGGTTGGCTTGCTGCTTTGAGTGTGCTGTTTTACTCTCCAGTGGATGAAAATGTGGACATGATTGCTCCTGTGTGTGGTTGACGAGAAAGGATTTATTGCAATTATGAGGGTGAATACAGCCAGAGGCATCTGGAAAGGCCCAGTCAGAACAGGGTCATGAAAGGAGAGAGAGGTGGGGAGAGTGGGAGAGGAAGAGAGAAAGAGAGAAGGAGAGAGAGGGCAAGTGGACCAAGAGAGCACATGACTGAAATGGCAGATTTGTATAGTATTGAGAAGCTGAGGTGAAGAGAAGGGAAGTCCAGCCCCTGGGCTGGAGAAGTTTAGGGTAGGAGGTATGATGGGAGGAAGTCACACGTGAGACTTGTCCTTGGTTTCCTGGGGTTCTAGTTGCTCTAAGACCTCAGAATAACTTACCTCTTGATAAGGCCATTGTAAGTTGATAAGGTAAGTCAAAAGTCCATCGAATCTACCAGCCAAGCACACTTAGCTGTTTGCAGGTTCTTTCCTGACCACATGGCTGACTGGGAAATGCTCAGTGAATAAGAGGTACGTCCCATCCCTGACATTACATCCAGAATTCAAAGTTGCATCTCTTTTGCAGAATCACAAAGTCAAAGAACCCTTAGGCTGTCAGCAATGTCTGTGTCCTCTCCCTTCCTCTCAGATGTCATTTACACACACCACATGTTACACTCCGAGTACTTTCCCAGCAGTCACTTAGGCTCAAAAGTTAAGCTCTTCATTGGCTTTTTCCCCCTTCCTGTGTTTTAGTTTGTTTAGTTTCTCTAGACCATGCATTCTATAGGACAGTCTGAAAGTTCACTAATATTTATATATAAAATGGAGTGTGGGTTAGACTGACGAATTCAGGACAGCGCCTTTTTTCTTCTTAATTTCCCTGAACTTCTAAGTGTGTCTCTTTTCCTATGTGGCAAAATTACTTATTAGATGAAGTATTCATTTTTCCACAATACATATTTTACCTTCAAATTTACAATGAAAATGCTATCATGCCAAAAACACTTCTTTAAACAATGTTCTTTTCTTTGTCTTTTCAAAAGGATAGCCCACTAGGGCCATACAATTAAATTCCTGCATCCTGCAGTGCTAGTGACTGAACACAGGACTTCCCTTTCTCATTATTCCTAAAGTCACTTAGAACGATGATGCTACCAACACATTCACTGCTTTGTTTATTTCTGTTTGCTGGTAATAGTTAAGGATTTAAAAAAATTATTTGTGGTCTGGAGAAATGGCTTTGGGGTTAAGAACACTTTTTGGTCTACCAGAAGACTCGAGTTTGGATGCTAGCACCCATCCTAGGTGGCTCACAACCACCTATAAATCTAGCTGTGGAGGATCTAATGTCCTCTTCTGACTTGCAAGGGCACCAGCAGACATGTGGCGCACACCCTCACAGATGTAAACTCACACACATAGATGAAAATAAAATAAGTTTATTGAAAACTAAGTAAGAAAACCCTTACTTGGTTTCAAAGTCAAGTCTATAAAATTTATTATGTTAAGACACCCGGTTCATATCTGTGTTTCACCCTACTTCCTTATCTTCTTTGTAGATAATTAAATAATTGTATAGAATATTCTCCTACTATTTAAAATATATATATATACCTCCATATATATTCCCATAGACTGTATTAGTTAGACTTTTCCATTAGTGTGAGAGAAAAACGCCTTACAAGGGGAAATTATTTATTTCAGCTCCTGGTTGTAAAGATTCCAGTCCATCATGACAGGGAAGACATGATGGAACAGTCGTGCAGCCATGAAATAAAGTAGAATAGCGACCAAACTAGGCAGGACAAATATGCTCCACCAAGCCCAGCCTCTACTTAGATGAAGCCCAGCCTTCATCTAAGCTTCACCTTCTAACATCTTTCCAGAATACCACTTTTAGTATGAACCCATCGGCAATGCATCCATTCATTAAGTCAGAGAGATGGGATGACCTAATTACCTCTAGAACCCAGGAGGCATGATTTACTAATCTTCTAGATGATTCTCAATCCAGTCACTTTATCAATCATGACTAACCATCACACTCACATTAAAACATAATAATAGTATATATCCTTTTCCTTCAGTTTGCTTCCCCAATATATTTTAGAGACTACTCCACACTATATATACAATTTAACATTTGCATATTATTTTTGCATGAAAATAGCACTTTATTGTATGGATTCGCTGCAATTTATTGAGCCAGTCTTATACTAGGATCACTGGGTTGTTTTCATTATTTATCTATTATATCAAATGGTAATAATTTGTTTATCCATTTCCTTATTTATTATTCTGTGTGATCATGTGAGTGTAGGCACACATATCATGCATACCTATGGCATTCAGAAGACAACATCTAAGAGTCAGTTCTCACCTTACACCGTGGGTTCTGGAGACTGAACTCAGGTCATCAGACTTGGCATCAGACATCTATGTCTCCTGAGTCATCTCACCAGACCAAGAAATCACTACAACCTAAGTGTTTTGATTTTGTGTGTGTGTGTGTGTGTGTGTGTGTGTGTGTGTGTGTATCTATTGTTGTACTAGGTTTATGGAAGTGGAGTTTGGGGTCAAAAAATAACTGCATATATTCTTTTATTAGGTATTTTCAAATTTTCTCCTATAGGTATTAATATATTGTAATCTCATCAGCTTTAAGTGAGCATTCCTGCTTCCCTGTAGCCTTGACATTATACTGGGCTTTTGAACTTTTGAAAGCCTGCCCATCTGATGAGTGAGGAAAAAAGTTCCTTCCACTGCCAGTATCTTGGGGTTTTCATTTACACTGCAAAGAACACATTGTAAACCACTGTGCATAGTGTCCCAGACCTAAATGAGGGTTTCATTTACCATGTAATTTATTTCTAGTTCATATTTCTGTCCTGAACAAGCTTTTGGGTTTGAGGTTATAAACAAAATAATTTGACTGTTTACTTGTGGTTGAACAGATGGCATAAATATACACATGGGAAAAAAAACTTTATAAGGAGAAAAAGTAGGGCAATAGTTTCCAAAAATTATCATCTATTTTTCTGACTAACTTTTGATTCAATAATGTTGTTAAAAAAAAAAAAACATTTGGCTTCTATTATTTAAAAGGTTTTTCTTTTTTTTTTCCAGTCAAAAGATCTCTGATAAAACTAGCTGCAAATATCTGGTAGCCACTTATTTTTATAGTTATTCTCATGAGAGTGACTTGGATTAGATTCTCAAACTTTACTCCCTGACTTGCATTTTGTTCTTTCTCATTAAAAAAAAAAAAAGTGGGATATTTTTCTATGGTGTCTCTCTCCTAGCGCAGGCTTGCCTAGAACTTACTATGTAGCTGAGATGGACTTAACTTCTTGACTCTCCTGCTACCCTCTCCCAAGTGCTGCCTGCAATGCATATATATCCTTTCTCGGTTTAAAAAGAAATGCTATGGACTCTTCTGTTCTGACAGTCCTGTCTTTATTTTGCTCACACATTCTTTTTTTTTTTTTTTTTTTTTTTTGGTTTTTCGAGACAGGGTTTCTCTGAATATCTCTGGCTGTCCTAGACTCGCTTTGTAGACCAGGCTGGCCTCGAACTCACAAAGATCCGCCTGCCTCTGCCTCCCAAGTGCTGGGATTAAAGGCGTGCGCCACCACCGCCCGGCTTTTTTTTTTTTTTTGACAGTTACTTTAAGGGGAAAAAAAATTGAATCCTTTTAAAATAGCAGTTAAACATTTGTCACAATTGTGATTCAACCCCAGAAAGAGAAAGGAAAGAAAGAAAGAAGGAAGGAAGGAAGGAAGGAAGGAAGGAAGGAAGGAAGGAAGGAAGAGAAAAGTGGTACTTTGTCTTACTATGCACCAAATATTTTTAAAAGTGTATTTGCTGGTTAAATTTTCAAAGAATCTATGAAGTAGATACTACTATTATGCTTAATTTGCAGATGAAGACCAGACGGGAGAAGGATTGCCAGGTCTAGGATTTGGGCTGGCAGTGGGACCCCAGAGCCTCTTAATCACAGCCTGGATGGACTCAAAGGGCCCACTTGCCTGACAGAACATGTCTCAAAAGCGCATTAGGATTGGTTAAGTGGGAATCTTGCCATATACACTCTGTCTTCCTTACAGTGGTTGTTGTGTATTGAGGGCTCAGAAAGCCATACCACAAATAGTGTTTTGGCATGCCAAGTGCTTTGAAGTAAAGGAAGTCTGAAAACCAAACAAGCTGCGTCAGAATCAAGATGGCTCTGACTTCCCTTTTTCCAACCCACCTGCCAGTCACTCAGGGAAAGGCTTGTCTCTGAAGTTGTCTTTATCTATTCAAAGGCAGATCTGCCGAGAAAGGGAACAGACTGCCTTCAGTTCTTTTTTTTTTTTTTTTTTTGTTTTTCGAGACAGGGTTTCTCTGTTTAACAGCTCTGGCTGTCCTGGACTCGCTTTGTAGACCAGGCTGGCCTCGAACTCGCAAAGATCCGCCTGCCTCTGCCTCCCAAGTGCTGGGATTAAAGGCGTGCGCCACCACTGCCCGGCTGCCTTCAGTTCTTTTACTGAAATTTCATTTCCAAGCAGGATTGGGCTGATATCAGGAAGAAATGACTGAAAGCCACACACCACACCCAGAGAGCTTCCTCGCAGACCAAGAATAGTCCCCAGAGCGGCTTGTCTTTCAAAAACATCACTGACGACCCCCGCATTGCCTCCAGACCCATTCTCTTCTCTCTATGAAGAAGGGCATGCAGATTTTTGGGCACCGCCGTGTTGTCTGATGTTCTCACTCATGTAAAGAAGCTCCTGTACCTTTTCTCCTATTAATGTATCTATTGCCAATTTAGGTCAGCAAATTTGAAGACACCAATCTTCAGAAAGAGGAGACAGAATTTCCTGTTACACATATTCACAAGAATCATTTTGCTCCGTGAAAGAATAGCCAAAAAAAAAAAAAAAAAGATTAAGGCTGTTATTTTTCTTCAACAATTTTAGAGAAAGAGAAGGTAGATTGGATCAATTGAAGTCAGAATCATAGTCATAAAAGCATGGTTATTTCTATGCCACAAAATACCATTGACTAGATAATGTAACAACCAGCCAAAGACTTACTCTTGTTATGTATGCATGTGCACAACACACACACACACACACACACACACACACACACACACACATGAAAGTACACACAAATTCAGCTCTTCTAGTACAACAAAAAACTAGCCTTAAGTACAGACAATTATAAACAGGGAGATACTAATAATTAGCATCGGAAACATTGTTATCTACCACATAAAGACCTTTAGTAATATAAAAATTCTATTTCTTTTCACATACTATATTCCAGTTATGGTTTCTCATCCTTCTATTCCTCCCAGTTCCTTTCCATTTCTCCTCCCATCTGGATCTACTCCTTTTCTGTTTCTTACTAGAAAACAAACAAGCTTCTAAGGGATAATAATAAAATAAAATATAAGGTAAAACAAAAACTCATATATCAAAACAGGACAAAACAAACAAACCAAAGGAAAAGATCCCAAGAAAAAGCACAAGAAACATATATAGACACAGAGACCCATTTACTTGCATACTCAAGAATCCTATAAAATGCTAAACTGGAAGCCAGGAAGCCATTTTATATATATATATATAAATATATATATATATATTTATATATATATATAAATATATATATATATATTTATATATATATATAAAATGAGGAGTAAATATAGGAGAAGAAAATATATATAAATAAAAATTTTTTTAAAGATAAAAAGAAAAACAAAACTCTGAAATGATAGTATGAGATAAGGAGCTTCCAAAGACAGAACCCCAACTAGACATCTCCTGTGACCAAATGAAGGTTCCAGAACTGAGACTGGTTACATCTAATTGAGTTATTGGCCAAAGGCATCCTATGGGAATCCCTCAAGTCACCCAGGCTGTTGCCAAGACTATAGGTTGCTCTCCACAAACTGATGGCAAGACCTTGTGAAATAACACCTACACAACTCATTAAACATGAAGAAGTAAAGCTGGTGCCTAGATAGAGCCTTTGGTTACCCACCTGTGGCAAACACATAATATAAGTAAAAATTACAGAGTGTTATTTTAAGCCCCAGATACTTTTTAATTTGTTTAGTACCTCAGAATGATCTGGCTACAGATTGTGCTGATACTGAAGAAGGTTAGGCTACAATACCAAAGCAGCAGCTGGCTTATCAACAGAAGTTAGAAATAAAAACCAAGCTATTACATGTTTCTCCACATGAATCAGGACTGGAAAAGTATTCAATAAAACCAAAAACAGGAGGCACTTCCATTCAAGTTTCTGCAGTGTTACAGATGTATTTTGGGGGGTTGTTTTTGTTGGTGGTTCATGTAGCACAGGCCAGCATCAAACTCAGTACAAAGCTGAGTATGACCTTGAAGTACTGATCTTCTTGCCTCTACCTCCCAAGTGCTGTGATTACAGGAGGGTGTCATCATGCCCAAATTTTATGCAAAGCTGTGGATGAACCCAGGACTTTGTACATACTGGGAAAACCCATCTCCTGTCCTGCTAAAGGTATCTTTTACAAATGACTTTGTCAGCTAAGTTTTCTTGGGTACCAAAGGATAGGCCCTAGAACTAATTTGAAGCAGGGACTATGGAATAAGCATCTAAATGGAAGAATGTTTAGGAGATGTGGAGGCAAGGGAGAAAATGGGAAAAAAATCAAGAATTATTTTAGAAAGTTGATTAGGATTTACACAGAAAAGGAAGATGAAAGATTCATCTAAGAATAATTAAGGATAATCATTATAGAAACAAATAAATCATGTAGAGAAACCATCTACTGAATTAAGGGTTTGGAGAGATGGTTCAGTGGTTAGGAGCACTGGATGCTTTTGCAGAGGACCTGGGTTCAGTTCCAAACACCCACATGGTGGCTCACAAGCATCTTTAACTCTAATTTCAGGGTATCCAATGCCTTCTTCTGACTTTCATGGGCACCAGGCATGCATGACATGCACATACATAATTCAGGTAAAACATCCGTAGATGTCAAATAAATAAATCTTAATAAAGTTTAAAAATAAACAAAACACAAAGCAAATTTAAAAGTTAAAATAAGTTTACTCTGGGAGAACTATTGAGCATATCAAGAAATTAAAGCTTGCTCTCTCTGATAATGGCTAACAATAAGAAGAAAAACTATAGGAAAATATTCTATTAATGAAAAGCTTCCTGTTCCCAATCCACACACACTGTGCTTTGGTTCTCAGTTGTATTTGTACACGGACAGATACAACAGCAGTTCACTGTATACTTAAAGTTCCGAGTTTACAGTGGTGCCTGAGCTCTTAGGGATTACTGATTAACATTATGAGGTTTACCTAATCATTGTATTTGCCTATAAATGTCACAAGAATTACTCATTATAATTACATGGTAGCAATCACTACCACTAAAAGAAGTTAAATAGGTTTAATCAGCAGTCATTTTAAAACATGCTTTAAAGGTCCATGAGATAAAAAGCCAGCACAATATCCATAATATATTCATTCAACCATACTTCTGAGAGGTTATTTGTAGTATTCTGGCTTGTTCTATTTTCACTGCGATGTGTGATTTCTTTCTCTTTTATTTACTTCTTTTGTTCACTGCACACAATATGTACTAATGTGTGAGCCACTCACGTGGTGGATTTTGAGCATCTCACAGATAGCTCACCATTGGGATGATAAGCTCTCTTCTGGGTCTTGCATAGTTCCCAAGCTAAGAAAAGACACAATTATAATACTGTAGTAGAAAATGACAAGGGGGAATGTTTGGTGTGAGTTGAGAGCCTCCAGGAGGGGCACCAAACAATTTTGTGAATGGAGAAAGTCAGTCAGAAGGCAGTCTGGAGAATGTGGCAAATCCAGTGAAAAGCTAGGTGCTATATCTTATGCATGAGGTGCCCCTGCCCCTCCAAAACGCGACTCTTGTTGGAGCACTAGTTCCTACCTCTTAGCACTGTAGGAGGTAGTCCTTCCTGGAAGAGATCTTTGGGATATTTTGTCCCTGTACCTCTCCTCATTGTCCCTATGCTGCCAGTTCACTATGAGGTGAGTGCACCGTCCTCTACAGGCTCCCCCCAACACAATGTAATTCCCAAGTAATGTGGGGTCAAGCAACCTTCACCAGAACCTCCGGAACCATGAGCCCAAATAAATAGCCCTTTAAGTTTCCCAGGCATTTGGCCACAGAGAAAATATAGTAATTAAACATAAGGAGTCAGCCATCCAAGAATGAGGAGATAGACAGGAGCAGAGATTTCCATGTGTCCTTTAGAGTCACATGTGCTAACTGGAATCAATCAAGTACTAGGTTATGAGTCTTCTCAGATGTCACATTTATGCAACCTTCCTTTCTGCTTCAGGAGTTTGAACTTATTAGGTTCAGCATGATCAGCACGTGATAGACTGTCCAACAGGAAAACACAGACAGGCTAGCCTTCCTCATAGCCTTGTAGTTCTTGTAGACCATGAGAGCTAAGCTCATCGAGTCAAGGAAGGACAACAGTGTGCATGTGCTTATGTTCTGTTGATGTGCTTGTGTATGTAGTGGACATGCACATGTATGTATGAAGGTCCTAGGGCAACTTTTCCTCAAGTGACATTTCTTTCTTTTCATTTCTCCTTAGACAGGGATTTTCATTGGCCTGGAGTGCTCTAAGTAGGTTCTGGGGCTGGCCCCTAAACCCGAGGGAGTCACTCTCTTAGCCTTCCCAGTGCTGGGATCACAAGAGTGTGCCAGAATCCCTATGGTTGAAATTTAGATCCTTTTTCTTAGAAGGCATAAGTATTTTCTTTTCTTAGAAAAGTTTATAGATAGAAATACTCTCCAATCCAAAGACACCATTCTTTAAAAGCAGCTTCTTGAGCCGGGGATGTCAACAATCCCAGGATTTGATGTGCTGAAGCAGAAGGATCATAAATTCAAGGCCAGTCTATGCTGCTAAATATCAAGTCCATTTTAGAACACTCTCCCCACCCTACCCCCCACACTGAAGGCTCAAGTATGCCTTCATTTTGGAGCCATTGTAAGCCACCATAACTGTGGTGGTGTGAATAAAAATGGCCCCCATAGGTTCACAGAAAGTGGCACTGTTGGGAGGTGTGGCTTTCTTAAAGTAGTTGGCCTTGTTGGAGGAAGTGTGTCACTAGGGGAGGGCTTTAGGGTTTCAGAAGCCCAAGCCAGACCCAGTGTCACTCTTTCTTTCTGTTGCCTGATCGGGATGTAGAATGTTCACCTTCTTTTCCAGCACCATGTCTGCCAGAATGTCACTATGACATGATGACAATGGATTAAACCTCTGAACTTTAAGCCAGCCCCAATGAAATGTTTTCCTTTTTAAGAGTTGCAGTGGTCATGGTGTCTCTTCACAGCAATAGAATCCCAACTAGGACAATGACTCAGATGATAAAATTGGTTACACAGGAAGAGTAAATCAAGATGAAAGGTAAAGAATGTGTGAGCAAGCCGGGCGGTGGTGGCAGACGGATCACAGGCGGATCTCTGTGAGTTCGAGGCCAGCCTGGTCTACAAAGCGAGTCCAGGACAGCCAGAGATATTCAGAGAAACCCTGTCTCGAAAAACCAAAAAAAAAACAACAAAAAAAAAAGTAACTGTCATCCATCATAGAGTTTGTGAGCTTACGGTGGAAATGAGTAGATACCAAGTCAGGCTAATTAAGACCTATGTATTGACATTGCCCTCAGAAAAATAAAATCAGGCATAAGATACAGTTGGAAATAGTTGGCAGTGACGCTAAATAAATTTCAGTTAAGTAACTGAATACAGCTCTCCATCTTGTCAAGCTTTGTGCTGGTTAGTTTTAACTGCCAACTTGACACGACCTAGAACCATCTAAATAGAGAGTATCAATGAGGAGCTGTCTAGATCAAGTTTTGCCGTTGGACTTTGAAGTGGGAAGACTTATGTACCTGGATGTGGGTCATCTATTGTACCTCTCTTTATCTTTATCATGCAAAGTTACTTTCACAATACAGTAAAAGCCCATGCCATATCTTACGGGCATTGTCCACTTTTCCTTCCTGTCCTAATGCTCACATGTATTCAGTTGAGTGCTTTATGGTACATTTCTCCCAAAATCCAGGTAAAAAGTTACATAATCTCTGTTTGTAGCCCCAAGAAGATGCCCCAGTATCCACAGAAGAAAAGAGAGGTTAGCAATGCTAGTGATAGTTTTGATCAGGACTCTCTTGCAGTTCATTAAAGAAAAGCTGCTCTTCCTCATCAAAAGAATGGATTCTACCTCTGGTCTTGGGTAGAGAGACCTAACACTCTAAAGTACCCAAAAGTAAGAGTTAGTGCAGCTAGGCCTGTCAATCGCCTCCCTTTGATGAAATAATATACTTTTCCTTCCCAGAAGCCACACTCTTGTTGCAGTCACTTATGGAATTGCTGCCCCGGAACCATAGCTGAGGTAAGCCTGCTTCTACCTTGTGACCATTTGTCTGACCAACGTGAATGACTATCTCTCTTCCTTTTTTTCTCTCTTCCATCTTTCTTCTCTGGGTAGCTGCCAAGATTTATTACTTGCCTACCTTAGGGTTTTTCTTTTTCTTTCTCTTTTTTTAATATCTTTTTGAAATTTGATTTCTATTAGATGTATTCATTTTAGGTCTAAGAGTATGTAGGTATGCCATGTGTGTGCAGTGCCCACAGAGGTCAGAAAAGGGCATTGAAACTCCTAGAACTGGGGTTCTGAATGGTTGTGAACCATCATGTGTATGCTGAGAACTGAACCTGGATCTGCTACAGTACTCTGGATCCATGAGTCATCTCTCTAACCCCTTCTTTTACACTCTAGTAAAACCATCCCAAGCTGCTTCTGAGTCTATTCTTAAATTTCTTTATTAGTGAAACTAAGAACCTTAAGAGGGGATTTCCAAATTTTCCAGCAAGAGTAGAGTACTTGTCTAGCCTATAAAAGATCTAGGTTCAATCTCCAATACCCCAAAAGAGGCTTCTAAAATTTAAAAAAAAAGTCTCTTGTCTGTTAGGCTGGATTAGTAAAGTTATGTGTCATTATTGTGGTGGTTTAGATAGGTATGGCCCCCATAGATTCATGTGTTTGAATGTGTGGCCCATATGGAGTGACACTATTAGGAGATGTGGCTTTGTTGAAGTATGTATGGCTTTGTTGGAGTAAGTGTGTCACTGTGGAGGCAGGCTTTGGGGTTTCCTATGCTCAAGGTATGCCTAGTGTGGCATACAGACTCCTCCTTGTTGCCTGTGGATCCGAATGTAGAACTCTCAGCTCCTTCTCCAGAATCATGTCTGCCTGCATATGCCGCTATGCTTCCCACCATGACAATAATGGACCAAATCTCTGAAACTGTAAGCCAGCCCCAATTAAATGTTTTCCTTTATAGGAAATGCTGTGGAAATGGTGTCTCCTCACAGCAATAAACCTGTAGAATTCACTAATTAAATTACATTGGGTGCCATTTGTAGAAATAATTAATTGAATTGTTTACTTGTACTTCTATTATATTTAATTGGCCAGTGGTCATTAATCCTTAACCTACCATTATAAATGAGCACACACAGACACAGGTGGATTTTAACAAGCCTTGGCCTGGGTTGTGTAATCTTAGCCCATCTAAGATAGCTCTTAATTCTATTCCCCAAATATGACCCAACATATACATACCCCCCCTTGGACTGTTATTCTCCATACTCGGCCAATGTTCCAGGTCACATGGAATGAGGTTCTCTTTTCTAACCCATGGGGTATGTCCTCCTTCCTGCTCTTTACTTCTTCTCTTGGAGGCTTCTTCTACCCATGAACCTCTCTGCTTCAGAAGCCCCATGCACCTTACTCCCAACTACCTCTGTTTTTGCCTACCTCAGGCCTCAGCATTTATTTAACCAATCAGAGACAATGGTTAACAAGAAAGATAGCACAGCTTCACTTGGTGTACAGCAAGCAGACTTCTGGGAGCAGGTTAATCAACATTTAGAATGCATAACATCACCCCATCATAAACCCCTAACTAAAACAGTGATAAAGACAAATTCTGCACAATCAAGTCCCCAAGGGAATCAACTGGCAATACTGTTCTTTAAATATAAAGTACTTCATCATCTATTTCAAGTGCTGGGAAACTATGAGATGAGACACCTACATGCTTTGTTTTCTGCCTGTGAACTGACATTTCAAGGTGACGTGAAGGCCACTGCTCACGATTCAAATCTGCTTACATTAAAAACAGCTGTTTATACTGTGTGAACGTATTCATTTCATGTACTATCGTCTCTGAAATACAACCTGTATATTGAGGGATTGGTGTCATATGACTAAGGTAACTGAAGAGCCTATATGTCATAGACAATAAAAGTGAGAATGTCTGCTATATAAATATGAAAATATCTGTTTTCACAACCTAAGTTTCTGTTATTCTGAAACTGACAAGAGAAATGCAGTTTAGTAAGGTGTAGGACAAAAAAAAAAAAAGGTATAAATCTACAAAAATAAAACAGTCTGAGATAAGAAAGAGAAAAATGAATTAGGCTAGAGTAGTGCCTGGCTAGTTTTATTTCAACTTGACACAATTTAAAGCCATCTGATTGGAGAGAACCTCAAATAAGAAAATGTGCTATAGGAAGAGCTGTAGTTGAGTCTGTAGGGCATTTTCTTTCTTCCTTTTTCTTTTCTATTTTTAATTTTTTTCTTTTTATTGTTTTTTTTATTTTGTGAATTTTGCATCATACACCCTGTTCCATCTCATCTTCTACCTCCTTTCTGTTGGAAGAGGGTCTAATGCATTGGTCCTTGGAGGCTGATTTCAGAGCAAGAGATTTGGTTATCGCCCTTTCTGAGGCACTCTCTGAATGGTTAGTAAAAGTTGCTGATGGCCAATTAGCTGGGCAGAAAGAGTATGGGAAGGTGGGACTTCCTGGATCCCCTAAAAGAACCCTGGCTTATACACAGAGAAATTTCCCTGTCAGGTTGCCAGGGCTGAGGACATCGAGTGTGAGCTCTGTGACCCAAGAAGGTATAACAAGCCACATGGTTGGTTGGGATTAGGTGGTCTGGGATTAATTTAAGTGAACTAGTTGAGAATCTGCCCAGCTAAGGTATAAAACATGAAAAGGTCTTGGTGTATTTAATTACTGGGGAAAAGGCCACAGCAGGCCTATAGGTTGCCAGTCAAAGCAATCTAGGCCCACCAGCTTCCCACCAAGCCCCAGCAGTTGTCCCTCCAGGCAACCAGCAATTCTGCTGGTCTAATATAACAGTTTAAAATTATTAATAAGTATCTGGTAGCTACCCCACCAGCTTCCCCACCAGACCACACCACCAGGCCATCCCTCCAGACCTACAGGCCTCTAAAGCAAGTCAGCCCTGCTGGTCTTCCATAAGGCTTGCCATTGCTCTGCCAGCCTAATATTACAATTTATAGTTACTAATAAATATCCTTGTTAATAAAGCTGAAGTTTCACCCCTCAGACCCACCCTCCAGCCTTGCAACCTCCTCCCACATTAAAAAAAAAATCTCATTGTAGAAGCTGCAGTGTGTCTCAGTGTGTCCCACAATATTCCCTTTTGTCCACATGTTTTTGCTTGCAAATTCATTAAATTGACTCCTTGTTCTGGTACAAGGCCTCTGGCTTTTGCTACTTTGTCAATATGGGAACCTCACTGGAACTCCTCTCAGATATCCTGTTATTGTCCTATGTCATGGAGCTCCTGTGAGTTTAGATCTGTGGAACTGGCCTCTTCATCCATTCCAGCAGTTCATCCATAGGGTGTATGTTGGCTTGGGCCAACTGAAAGCCATGATACTGGGCCTGCAACCCCCACTTGCAGGGCCTGTTCTCCTGAGTGCTTCAGTACATAAGGGGTTGAACCAGCTCCCCTGATTTCATGACCCCTCAAGGCCAGCTCTACTGCCTGCTACCTGTGGCAAAGGCTAACTGTCCACCTGCTACCTGTAGTGAGAGCAAGAGAGTAAATGGGATCTCTCCATCACCAACACCACAAAGCAGATAAAAGGCAGTGCTGGCTCTCCCAAACTCACTCCCTCAGGACTGGCTCACCCACAGCCCTCACATCCAGTGCCAGCTGAAGTAAGCTGCCCAGGCAAGGTACAAGGCCTGCTGTCTGGAGTGCTGCAGCATGTGAGGGGAAGGGACAGCTCTCCTGTTTGCCACCATGAGAGTGTAAAAGGGAGATGAGGGGAGCTCTCCCTTGTCAACACCACCACAAAGCAAACAAAAAGCAAGGCTGTCTCTCCCACATTCATATCCTCGGGGCTGGCTCACCCACAATCCCCTCATCCAGGGCCAGGCAGGACTCCCCTAGTCTCTGGCTTGCTTCCTGTCCTGGGAGCCCATCTGGTATTTGGCTTGTGCTGGATGGATGAGTGTCACAGGCTAACTCCCCTTCTGGGCCCCATGGCACCAAAGTGGTGTTGGTACACAACTGGCTTTTTTACCTAGGAATGTTAGGCTACTATTCATTCAGATGTTCATGGGTCCGAACACTAAACGTAAACATTTTCTCTCTCCTCTCTACCACCTACTGATGCACATGTGGTACAGCATCCACATCTGCAATGCCACTAGGGGCAGTTTTTTTTTTCCTTTTTTTCTTTTTTGTTTGTTTGTTTTGCTTTTTTTAATACAGAGTTTCTCTGTGTGATAGCCCTGGCTGTCCTGGGCTCACTCTGTAGATCAGACTGGCCTGGAATTCACAGAGATCCACCAGTCTCTGTCTCCTGAGTCCTGAGATTAAAGGGCTGCATCACCAAACCTGACTATGTAGGGCATTTTCTTGATTGGTGACTGATGAAGGAGTGCCCAGCCCATTGTGGGTGGGGCACCCCTGAGCTGGATGGTGTCCCAAGCTCTCTAAGAAAGTAGGTTGAGCAAGCCATGAGGAGCAACACAAGAAGACATGCCCCTTCATGACCTCTGCATCAACTCTGGTCTTCCACTTTCTACCCTGATTAAATTCCTGCCCTATCTTCCTTTGATGATGGAGTACAGTGTGGAAAGGTAAGCCAATAAACCACTTCTCTCTAACTTGTTTTTGTCATGGTATTTCATCATAGCAATCATAAATATAAGAACATCAGTCAACTGTCTATCTAAGGAACTAGAGTTTGCCTCTGTTGAATACTTAAAGACTCTATGGACTCAGGAACCAGGATGTTCAGAGTGAGTCTTTAGATCCCAGCCTCAGAAGACTAACTGAGGGACAGTTAAATCCAAAACAGGAAGGTTCCCCCTGATTTCTACTTAAAAGTACCCCATTTATTAAAACTCTACTGAAATAAACACCTGACATACCTGCAGGAGTGAGGTGAAGCTGCCTGGAACTAGAGCCCCACCCCCATCCCTATTCCCAGTAGCTGCTACACCCAGAAAAACAATCAGTGTCATGCTTGATACCATGAGAAATGAAATCCACCCAGAAACCAAAAACCAAACTTGAGACCTTAGGTGAGCCAGTGGAGTGTTATCAAGTTATCACCTGTTTGATTTTGTTTGCACTTGGCCACTTCGCTCCACTCAGCCTGAAGTCTTCAACCATCTCCTATGAATATCTTTCTCATCAGAACCATTAGGTCACAGAGGTAGCTCCAGGACAGGATCCCATACTCTACATCCTATCTAGCACCTCCCATAAAGCCCCACCCTGTAACAACTCCTATGGAGAGTTAGACAATTAAATAATTCCCCCAAAATATGCCTGATATCTTATCTAGTATCTACCTTCACGAATCTTCATAATTCAGAGACCCTTCCCTTCTTAGCTCAGAGATCCCTACCCTATAAAACTCATACATGCAAGGAATTTATTTTGACTGTGTGTTGCTGTTGGATCTCCTATTCCATCCCCCTATTGTTGTCATAAGTAGTCAATGGTATTTGAGGACCCTATCTCCTGAAATCCCTCTCTGTTTATTCTGTACTGAACTTGGAAGAACTGGCTGCTTACCGGCATAGACATTATAAAAGAAACCACTCTCTCAAGCATCTCCAAGTGCTGCTGGTTTAGAGCTTAAGGAATTCTCAGGCCCAGGAGTAGCTGCAGAAATGAATTTCAGGATGAATCAGTATAGATTGAAATTGATACTAGGAAGCCATCAGAAGTACCACTCAATGGATGGCAGAGATGCAAAGCAGTATATACGCTTCCTGTCTCTTTTAGCAGTGGTAAAGATTGAACCCAGGGCCACACACATGAAAGATCGGCAACACTGCCACCAAGCTTTCTCCCTGCTCCTTTTTGTACATTTTATTTTGTGATAAGGTACAACTAATTTGCTCAGGTAGGTCTTGAACTGACTCAGCAGTTGAGGAAGGCCTTCAGCTTTCAATTTTCCTCAGGAATAGCCTGTGACACCACACCTGACTTGCATTACTGTTTTGGATTTTGCTGTTGTTGTTTTTGAGACAAGGTCTCCTGCAGCCCAAGTTGAACTCACACTCACTGAATCTGGCCTAGACCCTGTGATCTTTTTATTTCTATCTCTCAAGTGTACAAGTGTGTGCCACCATACCCAGTTCCATTTAAGTGTCTTAATAACCATCGATCTGCCTTTGTGGCTTTTAAAGCTACTTTGTTGAGAGGATGTCACTGACAAGTCAGCGTAAAAATTAACCAAACTTTACAAATCAAATAAAGCCCCCCCCAAAAATGAGTCTAAAACATGAGCTAGTTTACTTCTTCAATGTTAAGCATTTTCTTTTTGTAATTGCAATCCAAAGTGGCTCGGAGGGGCACTGAAGAGGTCAGATGAGGAAGGAGTATTGGTACAGTTAAAATCAGGTGACCACGAGTTTAATATGTGGGGCTGCTAAGTGTGAATTTTCAGCTGCTTTAATGCTCTTGTGGAGACTCCTCTTAGAGAGCGAGCCTCTGTCTGGGTGAGTTTGGAGGCAGCTTAATCGGTTATATTGGAATTCTTGACTCTCAGCCAGTGAAACATAATTCAGATCCACCAGAAAGAGAAACTGTTTTCCTTTCTCATGTCCCCTTTCTCTTTCTACACTGATTCATATGTTGTCACTCATCAGCACGGATATTTGTACCTCGGCCCCAGGGTACCCACACAGCTTACTTTCCTAGTTGATAAGGGAATACTATCCCCTCGCACTTCCACTTCCTAGATCAGTTAGTCACTTTTCCCCCTTCCTCTGATGATAAGAATGCTCATTATCTATGAGCCCTGGGCGCTTCCCACTTTCCATAGGGATTGCTCATTTACAGCTAACTTCTTTTTTTTTTATTTTATATAAGTACTTTATTTTTTTTTCTTCAAGTTACATCTCAGTCACAAACCCTTCCCTATTCCCCCTTCCTGTCCCACCCTTCCCCCCTCTTCCCCCCCCCCCAACAGCTTCCCTTTTCAATCCAACAAATGGTTCTTTCTTATAACAGTAAATTCTATACAAAACAGCAGAATTAAATATGCCACATTTTTGAGAGTTAAATGGCCCAGTATACCTTCCCAATGTCCAGTTCATACATATTTGGCCCCTGACTTTAACCTTCTACCTTCTAACCATCTCC
Organism: Lophiomys imhausi; assembly: GCA_907164525.1. Classification (NCBI taxonomy): domain Eukaryota; kingdom Metazoa; phylum Chordata; class Mammalia; order Rodentia; family Muridae; genus Lophiomys; species Lophiomys imhausi. Next base: position 16,258,886 of record CAJQZJ010001969.1, read on the forward strand.
ATGAGTTTAAAGTTCTATAACTGACTTAGCTTTCATACTAACTTGCATCATTATTATAACTATCTTCTTAGATCTAGAATGCCCTCTTGATTCCTAAACAACTCAAAATTTAGCTATGAGACTCAAGCTGTCTATTCTTCAACCACCTCAGAGAGTTGAGAAGGATAAATATATCTGATTATATAGGAAGTGCAGGGCCTGCAGCTTCCAATACTAAGAAATGACAAACCAGTG
>CAJQZJ010001969.1:16261082-16273324 GCA_907164525.1 Lophiomys imhausi
TGTGTGTGTGTGTGTGTGTGTGTGTGTGTGTGTGTGTGTGTGTGTGTTCCTAAAGGAGATATTCTACCCCAGTCCCTTCCTTTGTCTCTCTGCTTTGTGGCCACAGCATTGTTCCACCATGCCCACACTGCCATGGTGTTTATCTCAGACCTGAATCAATAGAGTCATCTGGCCCCACTCTGAAATCTTATAATTGTCTCCGGTATTTTGGCATAGTAACAGAAGGTTGATTAACACGTTGCTAACACTTCTGGATTGTGAACAACAACACATGTATAAAATATGCCTTTTTAAAAAACCTTAATATACCTTAATTTGCATGTTGACTTTATTATAATGACAATTTGAAGTCCAAAGCATAAACATTACATCATCATCAGAGTGTCTACTGTATATTGGTTCTGACTTAGTCACTGATGATATGTTGATGAATTTGACAGACACTGACTTCATCTGCTTGCTATGCATGACTAATTCACAGTGCAAGTGAGAACCATACCACTGCTCACATGGAGATGAATGCGTAATGGGTTCCTAATGGGTCAGAAATGATATCCGGAGAAGTTTCTGTTTCATAGAGTTTATTATAATATAGATGTGATTGTTCAACTATTGCTTCTTTTTGGATGCCACAGTTTTTCCAGAACAGTGTAGAACACAGAAAAACTTTCCAAAATAAAAAGACCAAATATCAGACAAGCAAAAACACTTGGGAAGATTGTATTTGTATTTTAACTTAGGTGTGGGTGTCCCCAGAATCCAGAAGAGGGCATCAGATCACTTGGAGCTGAAAATACAGGAGTTTATGATCTATCTACATGATGGAAGTGCTAGGATCTGAACTCTGAGGGCACCATTGAGGCATCTCTCCAGGCCTTCAAAAGCATTATTTTTAAAGGGGATTTTTTTTTCCCCAAAAGCCTGTTACTTTCTCTTCAGCACAAATCCACTCCTCATTTCATTCCCTCTTTTAGGCAATGGCACAGGGCACACATTGTAAGTGCGGGTACACACTGGAGTACACTGAGGGACACATGGAGTTTGACTTCTGAAAATATGTTCCTCACAGACTGGAATCACATAGTGTCACACACACCTGCATAGCAAGATGCTTTATGTACTTTAAGGAAGTCAGAAGCTGACAGTAGGTGCTCCTTGACTTGTTGTGGGGTTATGCCCTGACAGAGGAAAGTGGTTTCAGTCAAAACTTCTTTTAATGTGTCCAACGTATTAAATGGCAGTTTAGAAGGACAGTACACTGCAGAGCGTCCCCTGTCCTCAGGATCAAGTGGCTTCCTGGGAGCTGTGAGAGTTGTAAGATTCCAGATATTGCAAGCCTGGGAAAAGGTCAGAATTCAAAGCAGGGTTTCAATTTGCATGCACATTGCTTTTTTGACTGTTGAGAAATGAAGAACCTTACATTAAGCCATTATAAGCCTAGGACCATTTGTACAGTTGATGCATACAAAGCATGAATTCTGCCATGCATTCTGCTAAGTGCCTGACAGTCAGCCTAGTTTAGCAGACAATGTCAACTCCTACCCAAATAAACTTGCTTTAAGGAAATGACCTTCAGCGTAGGGAGCTAAGGAGTGAGTAAAGTCCTGAGTGAATGTGTGCTATTGTAATTGGCCCTAGACTCATGGGGAAATGGCAAAGCCAGTCCTCAAATGGACCAGGTTAAGAAAGACACAGCCTTCCTCTGTCCAGGTATATGTGCACAGTGAGGATTGATCAGTGCCTTCAAAAACTAGCAACTGCAGCTTTCTCCTCCTCTCAGATGTTTATAACCCATTGCTTGTCTGTGTAGACCTCCTACTAAGAGTAGAAAACATCCCCTCCCCACCCCATGCTGTACACAGTAAACAAACTGAGGTTCTGTTAGGATGCTAGCAGGTGCCATTCCATCACAATGTGTACATCCTACCTGACTCCAGCTTTTCTATACTTGTGTCTGTCTTCTTTCATTCCCTGGCCAGAGCTCTAGGACCTGAGCCATATGGGACGCTGTACTTGAGAGAGCTACTTTTTCTTTTGTCTTATCATCTGCAAAACAGAAATGATAACAAAGCCTACCTTAAAAGGATGTTGGAACAAGTGAGGTATTCCATGGAAAGCACTAAGAACATCGTCCAATCCATAGTGAGTGCTTTGCGTGTTCAGCTTCGGGTTTAGAAAAAATAAGTACTTTAATCTGAATGATAGCATTATTAGCCCTGCTCTAAAGTTAGAGAAACTGAAGCACTAGTAAGTATAACGTTCCCAGTGTCAAGAAGTAACATATGCAGACTGGCTGAGGAACTAGTTTCTCCATATCCCTGCATCCTGCCTCTCCCAGGAGTGGCTTTTGAAGGAAAGGCTCAAATATACATCACAAAGGTGCACAAAGCAGTCACGGGTCATAAGCTCTTAAGAAAACATTTCCAGCTGACCCATTTTCTCTTTAATCCAAAGAGGAAGTGCAGCCCTTGGTGTAATTCATCTTTCATACTTGAGGTCTCTGAAAAGAACAATGTGGTTTAACAGAAAGAACATTTCCTTTAAAACTGATGCACCTTCCCAGATCCTTGCTGCTCATAGGCAGGTTATACAAGTTCTCTGAGTATGTCTTCTCACTTGGGATACTGGCAGAGCCACTGACACCCTGCCCTTGCTCTGCAGATTAAATGGCATAGCATTCATAAAGGGCATGATTCATGCACCCGGACACCAAGCTACACCTACAGCATAGCTTCTCCTTTTGGATGATGGGTTCAGTTAAGTTGATGCAGCCAGAAGCAGACACACGTGTATATGTAATCTCATATATGTGAGCAATGCACACACATAAATACATTCATGACTATAGGGAAATATGCTAGCAAGATTTGACCTTTTAAAGTGATGTATGCTGTTTAAACAGTACCTAGAGCTGTTGTCTTTGTGTCTATAACTGTTAAATCCACAGAGATGACATTGGAGAAGAAAAATTGGAGGTAGAGGGGTATAGTACAAGGATAACTTGGAGCATAGTTGCTCAAATAAACCTTTGAAGGCAGGTGAAACCTGGATAGATCATGCTATCCCTGATGTTAGTGACATGGATGTCCTACGGAAGCCAGCTTGTTCTATATGCACCTAACTCAGAAGACAGAAAATAAAAGAGGATCCATGGGAAAATGAACGGGTCACATGTCTAGCCACCATGACATTCCCTAACTAGATGAGTTAGCAGAGAGCTGATAATGTGTGTGTCATTTTGCTTCTGTCCTTCAAATCTCCCAAAAGAAATTTTCTTGAGGTCCAATATATTCAAAAACACAAGAAAAGGATTTACGGTACATAAGGTTGAGCTTAGTCAGGTTAATAGAATATTAATCATCACCAAAGACACAAATCTTTAAGCTCTCCTGTTTACATGACAAACATCTATTAATCTACACACTTTCTGAGGTCAAAACTTGGAGCATAACTTGGTTAAGTGGCTGTGGGTCAGGGTCTTTTACAACATCCCCGGCAGTTGTGGGTGGGGCATTTGAAGGTTTGACAGAGCAGGAGGAGCCGATTCCAAGATTACACAGGTGAGATTATGCATAGGGCAGGCAGTCCACAGCACTGCCGAAGAAGCACTGCCGAACACTTCCTGATAAGTAAACGATGAAACAGATGGGGACAGAGAGAGGCATGCACAGTGGAAGAGCCCCCCCACCCAGGAAGCCACAGTATCCTTTTAAACTAATTTCAGTGGTGATAAAGCCGCTGATAAATTGTTACTCCTGTCTTGTTCCACTCAGAGTCCATCCCAATGCAGTATGGGAGAAAACAAACACAATGTATCCATACAGAGAGATGGAGTCCTTTGGCCTGTCTACCCCAGTGTAATTCTGCAGCTCTACCCAAAGGACACCTGCAATTTCAGAGTGGACTACCTGCTCTTCTGTGATTGGTGAGTGATGTTGCATCCTACGATCCCCGCTGTCACAACTGTGTCCATCTCTGCAGTCCCAGTTCCTTCTCGAAGACACCTTTAGTAGCAACATCCTCCTTTAGTGCCGGACTTTCCCTTTCATAGGTCATTTTCACCAACGCTGTCATATTTGAGTCTCACCCAGCTAAGGCAAGACGAGGACATAGCTGGCACACAGATGCCTGTCACTCTGTGTGAAACAGCAGAGCTATTTTTATTATTCTACAGCTTCCTTTACAGCATTAGCCCTGTCAAAACAATCACTCTGGTTTATTAATATTAACTGAAAGGCAAAATCAGCTAACAGAGTATGAAAGGTACTCTCTCTCTCTTTTTTGCTCATTAAAAGGAATGTTCATTAGTCTGGTTTGATATCTTCTACATTGTTTTCTTCTTTGTCATTTAAAATCTAATGATGTGCTTTGCACTAGTTTGTATTTTTATTTCTAAGAAGCACTTAAGGCATAGTTTTCTCAACTACAGAACATCTTGCTAAATATAGTCACATACATTTTAATGATTTCATGATTCTTAAAGCTAGCTACTTATTATTTAAAATAACTTTTGGGTGAGCACAAGACAACTTTAAGTGACAAATTACTTTTTATTTATATTGGTATTATTTGGCTGCTAGGGCTCTTTTACCACTGACACAAACTTTATAACTGCAATGTGCCTTCTGAGACCTAAAGTCCTGGTTTGACGTCCAAGTTTGAGTCTTTTCCATACTCAGTGGATCAATCCAATATTGGAGGGGGGCAGTGCTGAGAGAAGGGAGGAGTCTCACTATGTGTTCCCAGCTGGCCTGGAGTTGCTCATGTAGACTAAGCTGGTGTCAGAACTTGGAACAATCCTTAGGTCCCCACTTCCTTAGCGTTGGTGGGTAACCCACCACAGCCAGCTTAACTGTGTATTTAAAAATCAGATAAAAATGCAGCTCATTACGTCACTTTCTTCTCTGTCCTGTCTCTTGAGTCTCTTAAGATTCCAGCCTACCTTTCTCCTCTGGCCCCTGCCTCTTCCCTATGATTCACCATAGACAAATGTGTCTCTCAAATAAGGACACCTCCCATATCAAAAGACACACAGACCCCCAAAGTACTTCTTCTTGCACTAAAAGGCACACACCTATCTCAAGCCCCAGCTAAAAAAAAAAAAAAAATTATATATATATATATACATATATATATATATATGAAAGTTTTACATTTCAGTAATAATAACATCTCTTTATTCCTCTTCAGACCCTACCCGGACACAGCTGAGATTTTATTTGAGCAGCCTGGGTAGGAGTTGTTTAGCCTCTCCGGGACTTTCCTGTTTGTTGTTTTTCCACTGTTTGGCTGAATGCAATACCTGTGGCAATTTATTAAGTACTTATAATCCTAAGCAACCAGCCCTTGGAACCCCAACAGTTCCTCCAAATGTTCTTGAAGCTTTTAAGGAAATAAAGAGCTGCCTGCCATTGTAATTCATGGAGCATAGTGTCAGCATAGCTGTGGACACACAATCATAGCGTTTCATTCTAATTACTTTAGTAACTTCTAAATCATTGTCTGTGATTTCTCTACTTAAATGACGCTTTTCTCCATACCTTTTATTTTTTTAAGGGTTTTATTTTGTCATATGTATGGGTATTTGGCTGCGTGTGTGTGTATCATATATGTGCCTACTACTGGGAACTTGGATTACAGTTGTTCATGAGCCACCATATGGGTGCTAAGAATCAATCCCAAGGTCTTCTAACTCCTGTGCCATCTTTCTACCTTCTTAAGTAGAACGCTTTTAATTCTTTCAGGATTGTATACATATATACTATGATACTATGTATTTTCATCTTATTCACACTCCACTTCTCCCAGATGCACCTTCTACTCCCTTCCAATTTCATATCTTTTATTTTTAGTCCAGTTTGTGCCTTCCAGGTGTACATGGGTATGAGGTCATCCACCTGCCATCTACCAGGGATCAGATCCCTAAAGAAAAGTGACTTCCCTTTTCCCAGCAGCCATCACTTCTCAGTAGCCCCAGAGCTAGCTGTTCACTGGCTCCATCTTGTGCAGGCAACCACAGCTGCTGGGACTTCATGAATGCCTTGGTACTGCCATGTCTAGAAGGCACTGTTTCATTTTAGCCTGGGTCCTGCCCAACCTCTGGCTCTTATACTCTTTCCACCCCTTCTTCCTTAATGTTCTCTAAGTCTTGGGGGTACCAGGTGTGATAAAGATATCCCACTTACCGCTGAGCACTGCACAGGTACTTATTTCTTCTGCCATTTTTATTTCCAGGGTGTGACAAAAGGTCTGACACATTGTAATCACTCAAAAATTGGTGTGCTGCATAAATGTCCTCGGTAATGACCAATATCTAATTCAAATTTCTAGATAGATCCAGTGTAAATTCCAGAAGAAAAATTAAAATGTTGACATTCTCACAAAGTTGTAAACAAAGGGTTGTCTTTAGGTTTTAGTGTTTAACTCTGTATTGCCTAAAGTATTGTGAATGAGCAAGTTGATTTTATTCTGAGAGAACTAATTAAATACAAGTTATAAATTTTAAACAGATAAAGTCATTAATATAAATCTCTTCTACTAATCAGAGAAGATAAAGTACAGTTAGAAATGGTTGGCCAAGTACAATATAACAAATGTCAACAGTAACATGTAATTACTATCTTATCCCCAATAAATAAAGTTGTGTAAGTGTGGTCATGTGTACTATGTGCTTGTTCATGTGTGTGAGGGTGCAAGTGTGTTGCATGTGCACATATGGGCTTGTGCATGTGGAGACTGGGGGGCACACTTGGGTATCACTCTTGATTCTGTCAACTTTGTTTCTTTTTTTTTTTTTTTGGTTTTTTCGAGACAGGGTTTCTCTGTGTAGCCCTGGCTGTCCTGGACTCACTTTGTCAACTTTGTTTCTTGAGGTATGCTGTGTCACTGGACTGGAACTCATCAAAGAGTGTAAGCTAGCTAGCCAAAGAACCTGGAAAATTCACCTGTCTCCACGTCCTCAGCTCAGAGATAACAAGCAGGCATCACACTCGGCACTTTTTTGTTTTGTTTTTTGAGACAGGGTTTCTCTGTGTAGCCCTGGCTGTCCTGGAACTCACTCTGTAGACCAGTCTGGCTTCTAGCTCAGAGATCTGCCTGCTGAGGCTGCACCATAATACCAAGTGAAATCACTCAGCATTTTAAAAAATTGGGTTCTAGGACTCAAGCCTCAGTTCTTTATGTTTGCAAGGTACGTGCAGCTGAGCCATGTCATAAGTCCCCAAAAATAGTTCTAAAAAGTCAAACCTACTAGGTAAATGAAACTTTTCTTGTGCTAACTTCAAAACATACATAAAAGTTTTTATTCAAAAACATGTTTTAAAACATGGCCAAAGCAGATTTGGGACAGAAAAAAGATGAGCTTAGAGCATCTCATTATGCCAAATGCAAGAACTTACCCAAAGAATAAGGACATGCTGTATCAGGGTTTCTGGATCTCCCCAACAGAGTTCCCTTAGTTCTGTCTAACCACCTGCAATGATGCTCCCTGAATCTTTTTCAGCTCTCATCTTCTGCTTCCACTAGGTAGAGCCCCCTTGAAGTCTTTGGACTCCTTGAACTCTAACCCATTTGGAACCATTCTGTAACCTACACATGTAGAAGTAAGTAATTAAATTATTTAACAGTATTTATGATATATTTAATTGGTTAAGGATTAGCCTGCCATTATAAATGAGCACACAGGGCTGGAGAGATGGCTCAGCCGTTAAAGGCTAAGCTCACAACCAAAAATATAAATGAGCACACAGACACCACAGGGATTTTAACAAGCCTTGGCACAGATTGAGCAATCTTAGCCCATCTAAGATGGCTCTTAACTCTATTCCACAAATATGACTCCATATATACATATGTCCCTTTGGTCTGTTATTCTCCAATTATGCTGATGTTCCAGGCCATGTGGAATGAGGTTCTTTCTTTAACCCATGGCTGTGTCCTCCCTCCTGCTCCAGCTGCTTGTCCTGGATCTACCGGAGGCTTCTTCTACTTCATCTACTGGAGGCTTCTTCTACCCATGAAACTCTACTTCAAAAGCCTGTGCACCTTAGTCCCGCCTACCTCTGTCTTTGCCCAATATCAGGCCTCAGTATTTATTCAACCACTCAGAGACAATGATTAAAAACAAAGTAACAGACAGCAAGCAGGACCAATTAACATTTAGAATGCACAACATCACCCATCACACATGTGTACAGTTATATGTAGACATAACAAATGTGTCTGAGATTTTATATTGGTAACTAAGAATAAAAGAACCTATTCTTGCCAATGGCCAGTTATTAAGGTAAATCAAGACTTCACAAATTGCAGCCAATAAAACTAACATACCCTGAGAATTTATCATTATCAATAAATTCTGACGGGTAAAGATACAAATACATCCATCTATACTCTAGCCCTAGTACACTAGCAAAAATCAATCACAGGCATGCATGCCCTGCATCTTTGTGTTTTACTGAATTCCAGATGTAGTCAAGTTGACAGCCAAGAACAGCCATCATGGACTGTATTGTTTCTCCACAAACCAAACTCATACATTGAACTGTAACCCCCAGAGCCACGGAATGTGACTATATTTGAAGATAGGGCTTTAAAGGAGCTCATTAGTTAAAGGTTTTTTTGTTTGCTTTGTTTTCCTTTTTGAGACAGGATCTCATTGTGTAGTAGCACTGGCTGGTCTTGAATTCACAAAGATCCACTTGCCTCTGCCTCCAAAATTCATTCACCACATGGTATTAAAAGCATGTGCTACCACTGTAGCTCTAAAATGATTATCTTAAGGCAGGACATGGTAGCACACATCTTTAATCCCAGCACTCGGGAGGCAGAAGCAGGCGGATCTCTGTAAGTTTGAGGTCAACCTGCTGTACAAAGAGAGTTCCAAGTCAGCCAGGGCTGTTACACAGATAAACTGTGTTTTGAACCCCGACCCCCCCCAAAAAAAAATTAAAACTAAAATAGAATAATTACCTTAAGCAGGCTCCCATCTATATCTTACTACTTGAAAAATTCCATCACTGCTAAGAAACATCAGGAGCTGCCAGCAAAGAGGGTTGTCAGAGACTCAGAGTCATTTGCAAACCAATGGGAAAGAGCCATCAAAAGAAAAGAAATCAAACCAGTTGACACTCTGGCTTTTTTTTTTTTTTGCATTTTTTTTTTGAGACAGGCATTCTCTGTGTAACCTTGGCTCTCCTGGACTCACTTTGTAGATCAGGCTAGCCTTGCACTCACAGAGATTTGCCTGCCTCTGCCTCCCAAGTGCTAGGATTAAAGGTGTGTGCCACCACACCTGGCAAAAAATGTGGAGCCCAGTCTAACCTCGAACTCCAGTTCCTCCTGCCTCTATCTCCTTCAGCAAAACCTACCTGGTGTGTGCCACCACAACCGGAGACACTCTAGCTTAAACTCACTCTTAGGCCCCAAGTTTTAAGAAAACAAATTTCTTTTAGTTAAGCCATCTAGCCTGTGACATTTTGTTAGAGGGTCCTTAGCACACTAGTACAGTCTTTCGTGGGATTTTGCCTAGTAACCATACTCCCTTCCTAGAATAGTAACCTGAATCAAAGGAGTCAACCCATCCCAGGTCAGTTAAATGACACTGTACCTCATTCAGTGGACAAGGAAGATTGAAGCAACCCCAAGGCAAAAGAATCTGCTTATAAATGTCATCTGGAAGTCCTTCTAATTGCCCCACCCACATAAGGAATCTAAGGCAGGGTACTTGGTTGTTGCACAAAACAGATGATGACTGAATAAATAATGGAAAATGTCTTTATTCAAATCATATTCAAATTTCTCAGAATTGCTGGAAAGGCTGACAAGCCAGACTTCAGGCTAAGGTTTCAGAAATACAGCACCAACCTCCCAACAGACTTGGCCCGATAAAAAACAAAGGCACTGTCCACTGTCGCTGCGGCTTTTCCACTGATTGCTACAGGGAACTTGGCAGCAGTCACACCGTGGTTCCGCTCTATGCCAGGAGCTCCACGTTGGATCCAATAGGAAACTTCCCTGACACTGCCAAGACTGAACGGTTTTAATATATCGACTGCCACATGTCCTGGGCAAAAGGAAAGCTCCCATAGGCGTGGCACCCTCCCTTTGCTTCTCAGAGACAGTGTGGGCCCAGTGCCTGGGTTTTATCTGGTGGCAAGTCTGAGAATCTGAACTGTACCACTGAAGAAATAGGATCTAGTGTGCGGGAGTTTTTTTGTTTTTTTTTTTTTTTTCCGAAGATGAAAGTTAACCTTTAAAATCACAGCCGCATAATCAGAGGCCAATTCAGTATCCATGGGGTCCATAATGTACTAACCTCTAGTTTATTCTCAACATCCAGCTTAAAGAAGAGCAAAGATGGCTTATTTTATATCATCTTATTTCCACCACTATTATTTTAATGATATGTATTCATGTTTTTCCGAGGTGTACTTTGATATGGTGTATAAATCAGGGTGGTTACCATTTTCATCTCCTTAAACCTCTGAGAGATTTTGATTAGCGCATAGCAATAATGCATACTTGTGAAGTAAGGCATAACGTTCTAATACCTGTATACAAGGGGTATTAGTTTACTCAGAGTTAACGTTTCTCCTTACCTTCCTTTATGACGCTTGAACTCCTCTCCTACTTACTTAGTCCACAAAGCACATAATCTGATTGTAAAGTGCACTCAGTCCACCGTGCTGCGGCTCACCAGGACTTATTAGTTCTGGGATCGCTCAATACTCAGCTAGAAATGTTTCCTAAAATCTCAGCTTCCTTAAGTCTCGATAAAATCCTTACTTCAGGGTTTAGAAAAATATTCATTGGCCAAAACAGTTTTTTTCTCTGACAAATTAAAAAAAAAAATCAGATTAAGGCAGAAGCTGTAACCCTGTTCTTTCTGCTAGCTGATTTTAGATGACTTGCAGATGGTGTTTGTTAATGAATTATTTGGTTGAAATCAATTCAGTGTACCATAAAGGAGCTGCTAAAGGAAAAATATTCCCTAAATATTGAGAAAATATTATTTTTCATTTATAATGAAAATTATATACCACATGCACAATTTCCTTTTATAATTAACGACATAATCAACTCTATTTTGAATATCCAATTAATATTAAATTAGATGTGTGTTTTGGTCACATTCCATTGCTGTAATAGAAATACCACAGATAAGCAGGTTAACAAAGCAAGGCTTATGACCCCTGGTTTACAAGATATCAATCTCTGGTCTCTTGCCTACATGTCTTTTAGGACTGTGATGAGGTAATACAAGGATTAGGTGAAAAGAAAGTTCTCATCTCATGACAACTGGGAAGCAAACACTAATGAAGGACAAGTCAGGGCCCCAATATCCCCTCCAAAGGCATGCCCCTACTTGCCTAATTCCCTTCCAGTAGATGGTACCTAAAGCTTCCACCATATCCCAAAAACAACACAGGTTGGCAACTTTAGCACATGACTTTGGGGTCATTCAAGAACCAAACTGCACTAAGAGCTACTTGTCTCCACTTCAGTGTTCCTTCCTCCACACATCTCTGAGAGATTCCCCTGCCTCTTTTGACAAGTGCCCTTAGAATTATCAGAAATAGTATAATACAGTAAGTTGGAGATAATGTAATATGGGCATAGTATACTGCTCAAAGTGGTTTGTAGTCACTTCCTTGCAGAAATGATTTATTTTGTGATGGCTAAAGTTATGTTTTAAGTTTAAATTCCGTGCTTAGGAGATCTATAATAGAACAACATCTCTCACCTATAAACCCCACTTGCCCAGGGATAAAAACTTCCTAGAATGCTGGGTGCTGTTGTTCATATAAGATAACAAACCGTGTGTTTTCGCTTCTGTAAGCAAGTGTGGTTGCCCACAAATGCACAGGAAATGTGCTTGATTACATGTAAGCAGGAAGTATATCACATGTGTGCTTACCTCTGATTGCACAAAGGCAGGAAGTACATAACCTTGTGAGTTTTGCCTTTATAGGCCCCCAATTAATGTAATTTGGCCCCATACTCTGAATGTGAGTCTCAAGTACGGACCTGGCCATACCCTGACCAGTATTTAATAAAGCCTCTTACTTGTTAAAACTTATTCATGCATGCCTTTAATCCCAGCACTTGGGAGGCAGAGGCAGGCGGATCTTTGTGAGTTCGAGGCCAGCCTGGTCTACAAAGTGAGTCCAGGACAGCCGGGGCTACACAGAGAAACTCTGTCTCGAAAAACCAAAAAAAAAAAAAAAAAAAAAAAAAAAATT
>CAJQZJ010001969.1:16273424-16286421 GCA_907164525.1 Lophiomys imhausi
AAAAAAAAAAAAAAAAAAAAAAAAAAAAAAAAAAAACTTATTCATGATCAGACTGGTGAATCTCTGAATGACCCCAGACCCATAATAAGTTCTAGTCCCTGTGATATAGGAAAGATTTTCAGAAACATACCTATTGACTGCTATGCTGATTTGGCATGGCAGTTTGTAACACAATGTGAAGGTCATTTCCTCATATGAACATGTCTTAAGCTTTCATCATGAGCCAAACTAGCTCAGGAGAAACAACATCTGAAGGTTTGGAGTCAGAATCTTGTTTGGAGAACACTATTTCAGATATTAAATGTATATATGTAGAAATGTAAGATTTGGGTGAACATGGTCACGTTCATGCCTATAATCCTATAGAAACCTGATGAAGAATGGGCTGAATTCTTAGGCTATGCAGGGACTCTCAGACCAGTTTGAATGACATAGCAAGACCCTGTCTCCAACACATAAACACACACACCACACACGCACCCACACAAAAAAAAAAAAAAAACAGATTTGGTTCTTAATGCCTCATAAAAGCAAGTTCCATTTTGTCAAGAACATATTTAATACTGCATCATATGCAAATTTATAAACAGCTTTTATTATTCCCTTTTAATTTGTTTTGTTTTTTTATTTTTATTTTATTTGAATGAGTGCTTGATGGCATGTATATTTTCGCACCACGTGCATGCCTGGTGCTGAAGGTCAGAGGGCATAGAATCCCCTAGAACTGGAATTATAGATGGCTGTGAGCTGCCCTGTGGGTGCTGAGAACTAACTCCAGATCCTCTGAAAGAGCAGCAAGTGCTCTTGATTACTGAGTCATCACTCTGGCCCCCTTATTCTTTCTTTTTAGGTGGCTGTTTTGTGACACTAAATTCTGAAGTGCAAGTAAAACAACTTGAGGCTTTTGGCTGGCATATGAAGTGACAGCTGTGACAGCCATGGAGTTCTGAGGACACAGGTCCTTTGAGATCTGACTCTAGCTTCAGGCTATGTCAGAATTAAATCTGAGTACACTCAGTTAGCTTCTAGTGCTAAATAGATTTCTTACTTGCTGTGGAGAAAAATCCCTGAGTCTTTTCTGGTCATAAAGGCTTCTGTATTGATTGTGGTGTCTGAGTAGTAGGAATGGTTAATTTCCTGCACAACTATAACTAACCTGAACACATAAACTCATCTTTCTGTTCTCTCTGTAGACAATTATATCAATCATATTGGGTCTTTGTGACCAAATGCTTCCTCTTCTTCATCACTATAACCGCTTTAGAAATTTTTCTTTTCTTGAGACAGGGTCTCTCTACATACTCCTGGCTGTCCTAAAACTCGCTATGTAGATAAGGCTGGCCTCAACTCACAGAGATCTGCCTGCATCTGCTCCCTGAATGCTGAGAACAAAGGCATGCACCACTACACCCTGCTCTCTAGAACTTTTGAGCTATATTTTATACCTACTTGCATTAATTACTTTTGTGTTACTGAGACCAAAATCACTGATGTAAACAACTTGAGAGTGAGATTTTTATTTGGCTCACTATTTCAGAGGATTCACTCCATGTGACTTAGTTCCACGGACTGGAGAAAAATATTATGACGCTGGAAGCACATAGGAGTGGATAGCTACTCATGTGTAAGAGCAGTCAGAAAGCAAAGAGGGTTACAGATAGGTTATCAGATAGTATAAACTCAAAGACCTTCATTCAGTAACTTCCTCACCCAAGGCCCACCTCAAAGTTTCCAGAACTTCTCAGAGTAGCACCACTAGATGGAAATCAAATTTTCAATACATAAGCTTTTGGGGGAAACATTTCCTATCCAAACCATAATATCTGCAATTTAATATATATTGCTAATTATAAATTGTTGGATGAGCATTTGACTAGATAATAAATGACTTTATTACAATGCTACCTCATTATTTCCCTATGATAAACAAATATGTATTGGGACCATACTTTGTCCCAACACCTATGGTCATTTCTGGGAACAAGAAACAATTAACCATGGGGGCAAGGAGATGCATTGGTTAAGAGTGTTTACTGGGCCGGGCGGTGGTGGCGCACGCCTTTAATCCCAGCACTTGGGAGGCAGAGGCAGGCGGATCTTTGTGAGTTCGAGGCCCACCTGGTCTACAAAGCGAGTCCAGGACAGCCAGAGATATTCAGAGAAACCCTGTCTTGAAAAAAAACCAAAAAAAAAAAAAAAAAAAGTGTTTACTGGTCTTGCAGATGACTTGAATTCAGTTCCCAGAACCCATTACATGTTACAATCACCTGTAACTCCAGATCTAAGGTATCCAATGTTCTGTGTCCTCTACAGGTACCTGCATGTATGTGATACATAAACTCATGCAGACACACACATACACATAAATTTTCTTAAATAATTTTTAATCTCAAATAAATACAAGTATATATCTTGCCCATAGATAATATTTTAACAGGACAGATACAAGTAAGTATAAAATTTCATCCATCACAGGGACTATCTCATGAAGACACATGGGGCTGAAAGACTGCACAATGTATGTGATCACAACTGGTTAGGATATTTTTGAGTCTGTTTCCCATGGAATCAGAGATACAATTTCATTTTTAAAACATCTTGAAAAAGGAAAGAGTCAAACTATATTTGAATTCACTTAACTATGTCCTTGTTGTTTAATTCTTTAACTAGATTATCAGATCTAATCTCACAAGATTAGAGCAATGGTTTGTTCCTTGTTTCTGCAAATTGGCACATTTTCAGTGGCGCTTTCTGTGCAGGGGTGCAGAGCTGGGCAGCCTGAAGCTCAGTCTTTGCTCAGGGTACAATTCTCCCTTTGTCTGCAGCTAACCTATTCAAGCTTAGCCTGTTTGTGCTATTCTTTTTTGATAGTTACTAGCCAGTGTCTTGGCTTACACAAATCATCCAGCCCTGCAGACTGAATTACAGATAGTCTGTCAGCAGCTGGCATTCTCCAGGCCAGAGTAAGTTATGTATTCAACCCTGGGCTTCCTTTCAAAAGATGAGGTGGAATCTTAACTCACCCAACCCAAAAATATGCCTTTATCTGGATGTAAGGTTTTTGTAGAGGTAATTAAGTAAAAATGAGATCATTGGGCCTGCCCTAATCCATTCTGACTGGTGTCCTCCCAAGAAAGGGAAAGTTGACAGAAGCAGACATTCCAAGAGAAGATCTGGATTTGTTATCTGATGCCTGAGACTACCAGCAGTTAAAAGAGAAACACCAGGCTTAGATGAAGCAGTCCTGCCATCATCTGACCTCAGTCAGATCCTGTCCCCTAGAACCCTGAGACAGCAAATTCCAGCTTTGTAAGTCACTTGTGATGTGGCAGTGACAGGCCTCCCAAAAGAATATACAGAATATATATTTCCACAGAAAAAACCACTGTAAGACTAAAGTGTCTCAGACCTTTATCCTACAATGTGTCCTGGATTTTTATGTCTTTAGGAAACAGCACCTAGAGTCTAAATATATCCACTAAGAAAAATAAGGGGGTTGGGGTGGTACTTGCCAGGCACGGCCATTCTCTCCTTTAATTCCACCACTCAGGAGGCAGAAGCAGGTGTATATCTGTAAGTTCAAGAACCTCATGGTCTACATAGTTATCCAGGGCTTCATATTGAGACTCTGCCAAAAGAAAGAAAAAGAAAGAAAGAAAGAAAGAAAGAAAGAAAGAAAGGAAGGAAGGAAGGAAGGAAGGAAGGAAGGAAGGAAGGAAGGAAGGAAGGAAGGAAGAAAGAAAGAAAGAAAGAAAGAAAGAAAGAAAAAGAAAGAAAGGAAGAAAGAAAGGAGGAGAAAGGAGGGAAAGAATACCTTGGGGAAATGGAAAGATAGCTCTGGGGTTAAAAACTGCTGTATTTTTTGATTTGCAGAACCTAATTAGTGGCTTACAACCTTATTTAATTCCAGACCTGGAGGATACAACCTCCTCCTCTAGCCTCTACAGTCACTGAATGCACACAGTGCACACAGGCGGGCAGAACACCTATAAAAATACAATAAAAATAAACTAACAACAAATAAGATAATAACTTGAGGCTGGAGAGGTGGCTCAGCAGCTAAGAGCATGTACTGCTCTTGCAGAGGACCTGGATTCACTTCCCATCATCACACAGGGTGGTCCATTACTGCCTGTAACACCAGCTCTAGAGGATTTGACAGCCTCAGGTGGCTTCTGTGGGGGATCTGCACTCACGTGTGCATAGCACACACAGACACATAATTTTAAAAATATATATTTTTAGAAAGGAAACCATGACTATTAAATTTTCTACTCATATGAACATCTCTCTACTGGACCTGCTGGTGCTGTCCCGGACCACTTGGCTAGGATTTCCGCTCCTATACCTGCCACCTCTGATGAATCTGGGGGGAATACTGCAGTTACACTCTAAGGGTGGAATTAAAGGACCTTAAAAAAGGAAGGAAGGAAGGAAAAAAGAAAGCAAGGAAAGAAGGAAGAAAGAAGGAAAGGTCTTCCATAAGGAGCACAATGTAGCTGTGTCTAGGAGTTTTTTTTTTTTTTTTTTTTTTTTAATGTTTGAGTTACTACTGTATTTACCTCAGAGATTAAAAACTGAAATAAAAATAGTTGTAAGGCCTGGTTCAGTGTGAAAGACATTTCAAAATTTACCAAATTTCGTGCTCACCATGAAGGAATGCCTACAAAACAAGTACCTTTTGTTCCTTTTATAATAGGACAGCAGTAGAAGGCTTTCTCATGTGGGCTTTGTAGAGGAAGAGGCATTGGTGAGGTAAAGAAAGTTATTATGCCTATTATTATTAAATAATATTGGTTTTGCTTGTTTTTCAAGAGAGGGTTTCTCTGTGTATCCTTAGCTATCCTGAAACTCACTCTGTAGACCAAGCTGGCCTCAAACTCATAGTGATCCACCTGCCTCTGACTCTAGGAGTGCTGGGATTAAAGGCATGCAGCATCACCCCAGCTTGCTATGCTTACTTAATCTATTAATTAGAAGTAGAGTTTTATAGTTCAATAATATCTTTTCGTTTTGTTTTTTTTTTTTTTGTTTTGTTTTTTTTTGTTTTCGTTTTTTCGAGACAGGGTTTCTCTGTGTAACCTTGGCTGTCCTGGACTCACTTTGTAGACCAGGCTGGCCTCGAACTCACAAAGATCCACCTGCCTCTGCCTCCCGAGTGCTGGGATTAAAGGCGTGCGCCACCACCGCCCGGCTCAATAATATCTTTTCAAGAAACATTTGAGCATCTATAATGTGCTAAGTATTGGGAATATAAAAGTGAATGAGCATAGGCCTAGTCCTCTCCTATGGAGTGGGCCAACTACTAAAGGAAATAGTAAAGAGGGTTGTAAATCGTGTCATAATACATACAAGTAAAATACATATATAAGAAAACTCTCAGTGTTGAACATGTTGCTAAAAAGGGCACATTGTAATCAGTCTGTAACAGAACTGAACGTGTCAAGGATACTGTGGAATTCTGTAGTAAATATTTTTAATTCTCTTTCATTAATCAACATCTGAGTTCCTACCAAATGGTCATAGAATTTCTGACATTCCAGGCTTCAATGGAAATCAGAAACTGCCTCCTATCATAGATGATAAAAATAGCTGACACTTCGTTTCCAGCTTCCTTGCAGAAAGGAACTGATGCCTCACAGTTGCTCTCACTGGAGGGTTACAGAACTCAGAGTTGGTAAGACTCCTCCAAGTACCACATAGTGACTGTGGTGGCAGTTTATGCTCCAGACCAGCTTCTGAGTGTGGCTAATATGTTGTTCTTATATGCTGCTCATCCAATGGATGGCAGGAAAAGGACCACCCAACCAAATCATCATGCTCAAATTAATTAAAGCAAGCTTTTTCTATTCATGTGTATAGGCTGTCTTTCCTTGAAGGCAGGTTTCAATAACTGAACATTGAACATGAGTGAGATAAGAAGTTTTTATTGTTCAGGAGTAGGGGGTTTCCACATGGGGAATTTGACAGGTAAATAGATAGAATAGGGTTTCAAAACCAAAATATAAACATAACAAGTTGGTCATAACAACTTCTTGAAACAAGGACATGATTGCAAAGTGATCATAATAATGTGATCAAAAAACAAGGTAGTCATAACAACATGGTTAGCACAATGTGGTCATAATAACCTTTTGAAACAAAGGCATGGTTGCCACTTCCTGGAACAAGTAATACATAACCATTTAGGGTTACGGGTGGGACATAGCCCAATCCTTGAGAAGTAAGTTTAATCATAAACAGGAATAAAATCTAGTTTGTCTTTACTATAAGATGACTTTCAAGCCTAAGATGGAGGCAGGTTTATTTTTCATGCTAACACTTGCTTCAAGAGCTGATATAAACATCCCATCTCTTTGTTACAAATCTCCCTTTAATGCAGTCTTTAATTTTCCTGTATATAGAAGAAAAAAAATTGTTTATAAATCCAAACCTCAAATGATACATTTCCCCTATAGGAAGCACCATTTGCATTTTGTAAGTATAACTGTTAAACTATATTTATTAATATCTATAAACATCTTCCACCCCACAACCCTAAGAACTTTAGAAGGATACCAATCTTCAGGCATAGGTCCTTTGAGGGCAACTTGTCAGCACTCTGTAGAAACACCACCATAGCAGTCATTCAGTGGTCTCTTGGCTATTGTGGCAGCCACTGCCTCCCTTCAGCTTGAGTTTGAGGCCTCCTAAGTCAGCCTTGGCATCATGGCCTTGCCAAGGCCTCCTCTGTTTGTCTGGGCCTTGCCACACCCTCACAGGACAGGAGCCGTATTCCCACCTGTTTTTGTGGTCTCCTCACAGCTCACTTTCCATTGGCCTTGGCCTTAGAGTGCTCACACCTCACACCTTGTTCACTTGGTTAGTGGCTTGCAGGACCATGAACGGATGTAGCCTTGGGCAGCTCTGCTCAGCTCCCCTCAGCATCTGGTTCTCATAAACTTTTTCTGCACAGTTCCTATGCAATGCCTCTTGTGCCAGCCCATGGTTACTTGTGGCAAGCACAGCCTTTTGCAGCCTTTTCTCTGCCTTCTTGGGTTGGCTCAAGGCAGGAACCCCTTTCTGTGACCTTTTCTTGGCCTTTGCCTCTTGCCTCCTCTGCTGGTCTTGGTTTATGCGCCAAGGCCACCTGATTCTTACTGACTCAGGGATGGTACAGTCTAGGGGCTGGTTAAGGCATTTCTGCTTGCCTTTTCTCTCAGCATGGCTTCAGCACCAGCAAATGGCATATGTCCACTTCGCACCTCCTTCTCTCAAGTGCCCTCCTTGGGTTCTCCTGCCATGCTGCTCTCACAGTTTCTCTTGGTCCCTGGCCACTCCCTTCCACAGGGCACTGTTCTCCACGTCTCTTGGAGGCCACAGCTTTCCAACTGGGCTCCACCTAACTTTGGTTCTGCCCAACTTCAGTCATTATCTGTCCAGCTTTTTTCAAACTGTGGCAGTGTGTGGCAACTGAGCAGTGTTGAGAAGCAATGCCAAGCCAAAAATCCCTTCCAGTTTACCAGGCTTTCCTTCTTATCCCAGGACCACGTGCACTGCCAAGTGCCAGGCTGACTCAATAGAAATCCAACCTCCACCACACATTTAGATTTGGATGATGAGTATGAGTTACTTAGGAATAGAAGAGAGGAGATAAAACTATTCCAGAATGAAAATTACAGTTAAAGTGATGGTTAGGGTAGGAGTCTGGGGAACAAGAAAGAACTCACAGTATGAAATGATATGGACAGGTAGATGAGCTATTGTGATTTCAATGGGAATGACAGGAAACTGAATGACTAAGCAATATGAAGGAGCTATTGTTGAATTATACATAACAAGATAATGGTTTGAATATCAAAAGGGAATGGAGAAGGCAATGAAGTCTTGAATAACAAACCAGGTGATAATACTGAAATAAAAAACAGTGAAAACAGCAGGTTTAGGGGTGACCAGTCTTTTGAAAAATGTATTTAGTGTTGTATATATGAGTATGTACAATGTTTGCATGTGTGTGTATGTATGTGCACATGGTTTCATGTGAGGGTTCATAGACACGATGGTGAACATGTAGTGGTATGAATGAGAATGACCCCCATAGGCTCATGTATTTAAATGCATGGTCCTCAGTTGGTAGAACTATTTGGGAAGGATTAGGAGATGTGATGTGTCCTTGTTGGAGGAAGTGTGTCATTGGGGGTGGGCTTTGAGGTTTCAAAAGCCCACCACAAGCCCAATGTCACACTCTCTCTACCTGCTGCTATACATCAGGATGTAAAGCTCTTACTACTGTTCCTGTACTATGCCTGTATGCTTCCTTCCATGATGATCATGGACTAACCTCGGAAACTATAAGCAAGCTTCCAATTAAACACTGCCTTTTATGAGTGCCTTGCTCATTTGTTTCTTCACAACAATAAAACAGTGACTAAGACAATGTGGAAGTCAGGGGACAAGCTCTGCTGTTAGTCTCACCATCTACATCATTTAAGGCAGGGCCTCTCTTGTTTGCCTCTGTACTATGTACTCCAGGCTAGCTGGCACACAGGGTCCTGGAGGAATTTTTCTGTCTCTGTCTCCCATTTTTACACAGGAGTGCTAGGATAACAGACTTGGGTTATAAAATCCAGATCTTTATGATTTCTGAGCATCTACACTCAGGTGATTAGGCTGATGTAATAAGTGCTTTTACCCACTGAACACTTTCCCTAGACTTTGGGGTTGATTATGAAGGAGGTAAAAAAAAAAAAACCCATGACTTCTGTTAAGTATATATAAATTTTAAGATATTTTTAAGATACTCACTGGGATAAGTCAGTAGGTAGTTTGGACTATCTATAGTTCATAAGAGATGCCTAGACCAGATATATCAATTTTATTTATTTATTTATTTATTTATTTATTTGTTTGTTTGTTTGTTTGTTTGTTTATTTAAAGATTTATTTATTATGTATACAGTGTTCTGTCTGCAGGTATATCTGCAGGCCAGAAGAGGGCACCAGATTTCATTATGGATGGTTGTGAGCCACCATGTGGTTGCTGGGAATTGAACTCATGACCTCTGGAAGAGCAGCCAGTGCTCTTAACCGCTGAGCCATCTCTCCAGCCCCATATATCAATTTTATATTCATTGTTCTATATGTGGTAACCAGAACTGAGAGAAGATACAAAACCTCATTACAGTAACAGAACGAATACCAACAGGAAACAGTGTTGAGAGCAGAACCATCTTCTCAGGTCCCTGACAACATGGAGAGATCTTTAGGACTGATTAACAAGGGTATTTAGGAAAGGTTGAAGGACTGAAAGAAGGGTACAGAATGAGGCACAGAGGACCTGCTGCTCTTTTTTCATACTGCAAAATGAACTCTTCTTTCTGGTTGGTCTAAAGGGTAAATTCTTTCACTGTCTCACCAATCTTTTACTGAAATTTTTATGTTGTTCTGTTGGTAATAACATAACCAATCTAGGTGTTACAGAGCAAGCATGCACACTGTATTTTCTCTTATTTAATCTCTATTTGGGGATAATTCATTATTTAAGCCATTGATGGAGTGGTGTTAAGCATTCTAAATGTTAACTGGTCCTGTTTGCTGTCTGTTGCTTAATTGACTCTGATTGGTTAAATAAATGCTGAGGCCTGGAGATTGGGCAAAGACAGAGATAGATGGGACTAAGGTTCACGGGCTTTTTGATAGAGAGCATATTGGGAAGAAGAAGGAGGAGGAGGAGGAGGAGGAGGAGGAGGAGGAGGCTGTAGAAGAAGCCAGGAGTAAACAAGGAAGACACACCATGAGGTAGATTAAAGAAGATCCTTCCACATGGCCTGGAACATTGGCTTAATGTGAAGAATAATAGTCCAAAGGGACATATGTATATATGGGGTTATAATTGGGTAATAGAATTATGAGTTAGCTTAGATGGGCTAGGATTACACAACTAGGCCTAAGCTTGATAAAATCCACTCGGTGTCTGTATATATTCATTTATAATGGCAGGTTAAGGATTAACACTGCCGACCAATTAAAGATAATATAAATACTGGGTAAACAGTTTAATTAGCTATTTTTTCAACATATGGCTCCCAACATGGGGCTCAAACCCACAACCCTGAGATTAAGAGTCTCATGCTCTACCAACTGAGCTAGCAGGGCATAGGGAACTTGGAATAAGGCTGGACTTTTATGATAAAAGACTTACATCCAAAGTGACAGGTCCTTAGGAACTTGCCAAGGACCAGGACCTCTTTGATATTGGAGCTAGGGGCTGGACATGCCCCCTGAGGTGCCCGCCCTCCAGAGGTCTGCTGTCATTTCACAGCTCTCTTCTTCGAAAAGCATCTGAATGACATGTCCTGAGGCACCTGCCCACATCTGAGGACCTCCTGTGAATTCACGCCCCTCTACAAAAACCTTTTTTGAAAAAGACTGAGCCCAGGGACCTAACTTTAAAAATGCACAAAAGCTTCTGCTGACAGGTGAAGATATATAAGGCAGGATACACATGGACTCTGGGCTGGCTCTCTCTCCTGTTCCTGACTCACTCAACAACATTTTCCTCGACCAGCCAAAAAACACACATCACAATCTCATCGGAAAGTTTAACCCTCTGATATTGACCCATTTCGGGTCTGGAGAGGAGCCCATTCTCCCTGAGATTCAGGAGTGCTCAGATGTGGAGCTCCAGGACTTAGGGCCTTTACAGGCTATAAGCATCTGAATAGGTGAGCCACCTGGGAAACTTTCATATGTTAATTGGTCTTAAGACCACAAAGAATTCAGAGACTTTAAAACTGAAAAACTGTATGAAAACCAGCCATCCATCAGGACCCACGCTCAGAGAAAAATATCCTTTTGAGAAACCTTAGGTTAATGTTAAATGTTTGTATTATAGATACTAAGAAGTTTTACGTGTTAGGTTTCAGAGTTAGGGTTTGAGTTTAGGATTTAGGAATTTTATAGACAATTGTAGGTAATTGTATTAATAAGTATATATGTGATTAATAAAAATTTACTGTTACAGGCCATGAAGTCAACATTGACATAATGTCATTAGTTTGATAGATGTGTTAAATATACAAGTGCATTGATAAAGTTAACAGATCTTAGCATATTAAACTTAAAACTATAAGGTTATTAAATAGTAGGAAACTCAACAATATTATTACAAAAGTAGTATTTATATAGTGAATACACTACACTAATCATTTTTTATGTATCTAATAACAGAGTTCTGGTTACAGTTTTTGGGGTGGATTGATAATTCATTTGGTTGCCATTCTACATATACAGGAAAATGAAAACTGAGGGGGCTTGTGGTTAGACAGCTGTTTCTAGTAAAGAAAAATGATAATAATAGTAAATAAGTAAAAAAAATAATAAGTAAATAAAAAGAAAACAAAAAAGACAAGAAAAGAAAGGAAGATAGAAAAAAGAAAGAGAGGGGGAGGGATGGAGGAAGGAGAGATAGAGAAAGAGAGAGATCTCAGGTCCCATTGAGGAGTTCTGTGGGAATCCCATACTGACAAGAATCCTGGAAAAGTCCTCTCAATAACTCTGCTTACACTTGTGTTGCTGTTAAAATTAGAAAAATGGGCCCGAGGGTGGTGGTGCACCCTAGTACTCGGGAGACAGTGGCAGGTAGATCTCTGAGTTCAAGGCCAGCCTGCACAGCCAGGGCTCTGTTACACAGAGAAATTCTGTCTCATATAATGATGATGATGATGATGATGATGATGATGAAGAAATGGAGTGGGGGAGGGGCACACAAGATGGACACCTACTCAGCAGCCTGTGGTTGTGTTAGGGGGCCATCTACATTTAGGAGCAGTCCCATTGATTTAGGGTGAGCCATCAGGCAAGCAATTCCTTGTTCTGAAATTCCTGTCATGCAAATGAGCGTAGCCCTGACTGGTTCTACCCGGGGCTGAGGCTTTATTTATTAGCTAGCTATACCTTTCTGTAGTTTGTGCATCATGGAGCCACCCTGTTTCTTTTTGGGGTTGCTTCTGGATCAGCCTTGCACTGAGGATTTATTCTCTTTCTGGCCTCTCAATCATGACTTTCCTGCTAATTTTATTTTATTTATTTTTTTAGCATTTATTTTATTTTATTTTTTATTTATTTTTTATTTCTTCAAGTTACATCTCAATTGCAGTCCCCTCCCTATTCCCCCCTCTCCTCCAGCCCCACCCTCCCACCCTCAACCCCCCATCCTTTTCCCTTTTTTTATTTTTTTTAAGTTTAAGGTATATCTTATTTCCCCCTACAGTTTCCCCTTTCAGTCCAACAAATGGCTCTTTCTCTTATAATCTTATAATAATAAATACAATACAAAACAACAGAGGTAATTAGGCCACAGTTATGAGGGTTATATGGCTTAGCGTACATTCCCAATGTCCAGTCCATATGTATTTGGCACCTGACTTTAACATTCTACTATCTAAACATCTCCATGAGTTTAAAGTTCTATATCTGACTCAACATTCATACTAACTTGCAACACAATTTTAAAAGCATCTTCTTAAGTCTATAACACTCTCTTGACTCCTAAACAACTCAAAATTTAATTATGAGACTCTAGCTATCTATTCTTCAACCACCTCAGAGACCTGAGAGGGATAAATATATCTGATTTTATAGGAAGTACAGGGCCTGCAGCTTCCAAAACTAAGAAATGACATACCAGTGGCTGCCTGGACAGTTCCCATTTTCTCTCCATACATTACAGCATCGATCTTCAGTCGTTTGGCCCCAGTCTCTGACAGACATTGATTGTAGAGCAGGAATTATGAAGGACTTACCTACCCTGTCTTGGCAGAGCTAGGCTGTCGACTTACCTGCTTCCAAGTTTTGTCCTTTTTGGACAGCAGTCTGTCTACAGTTGAAGCAAGGGGTTTTTCTTACCAAGAGAAAGGCTTACCACCAATTCAATCATATCTCACTGGAGATTCTTCGATGCTCATTTTCTACTTGGAGTAGAATAGGGGGTGCTGTTGAAAGACCCGGGGGAGGGAAGT
>CAJQZJ010001969.1:16301421-16324693 GCA_907164525.1 Lophiomys imhausi
TAAAACCAGCAGGCAGAAACTGGGAATATCAGGAGGCCTTTGAAACCTCTAGTTGGCCTCCAGAGACACACCTCGTCCGACAAGGCCACACCTCCTAATTCTTCCCTAGCAGTTGTATCAACTTGGGACCAAGTATTCAAATATATGAGCCTATGAGGCCATTTTCATTAAAATCACCACAACCCCCACATCCCCAGGGCACCAACACAGCAGTGACCACTGTCTTTGCAGACTAATCCTGTTGATTTCCACCAGAGACCCAAGCTGCACATGTTTGCAACTGTGACTTTCTTCTAGCCCACAAAAAGAGAAGCATACATTAATTTGGGTTTTGTTTGTTTCTTTTGTTTTGCTTTCTACTTTTGGATTGATTTCAGACATTTTCTGTTTAATTAACAAATATTTAATAATACAAACTGATGAAGACCCAATTCTTGCTGTAATTCATTTTTATCCTTTTGTAAAAATATAATTTGTATATTTAAAATTATAATGGAACTTAGTGGCACATGCCTTTAATCCCAGCACTCAGGAGGCAGAGCCAGGTGGATCTCTAGAACACCCAGGACTACAAAAAAAAGACCCTGTTTCAAACATGCAACAAAAAAATTTTTTTTAATTAAAATTAAAATGTAAGTTAAGAAGTATTCATGGGTGAGAAAGCAGGGGCAGGAAGTGAATGAGGATGATGGATGGTGGCAGTGGGTAAGGCAGTGGTCACACACAATAAGAGAAAATGTTTAGGAGTGGCCAGCCATCTATGTCAAACTGGAACACTGTTGTTTCCAGATGTCTTCTTAAAACCCCATCTCAGTAGCAGTCACAACACAAGACAGATTTATCTAAATTGAAAGACAGAAGAACTGGCTTGGTAAAGGGTATTGGTAAAACACAATTTTGTTCTGTTCCTGAACTGAAATCCATCATCTCCGTACCCCTAGTTCTTCACTTGAACTTTCTAAGGTTGTTTCCTGTTCTAAAATTTTAGTACTGGACACAAAACTTTGGCTTCTGGGCCATCTCCTCAGAATTTTCCTATTTGTACCACATCCTGTTCTAAACCATTAAATCTGTTTTTTAGCCCCAATTTGGGATTTTGCTTTCCTTGTTGCAGACTCCACCCTAGACATATTTTTCTTCCTAATTTATGTTTTAGGTTGAACTAAAGTTCATGTGAAACTTAACAACACACAAATCTAGAAAAGAAGAAGGCTACAGGTCATTGTTTGAGGGAAGAGGAGATTATTTGTAATTAGAAACATATTAATTCCTCTCTGATCTGTGGGAATGATTAGTTGTGTTTTTCAAGGATTTCCTAAAGTGGGGTGGGTTTTGTTTTGAGGTTTTTATTTCTTGATTGAAATGAATCATCTAGCTGTCATGATAATCATAGCCTCTAAACTGAGAAAGCCCAGGTTTTTTTGATACTATAATGTAACACAGAATCATCTCTTTATCATACAATTTTGACAACAATCTAGTTTTGTTTTCCTTCAATAGTAGAAAAGAATATCCTAGAATAGTATGGATGTTTGAAATGGTCAAGAATTCTTTAAGAATTCTCTTCAAATAGTAGAATTATCAAAATGTTTACCAAAGCAATGCTGACTGTGGTGATATAAATAAAGTAGGTGCCTCCCACCCTTTTACCTGTTGACATACTTGACAGGTGAGTGTATGTTACTGGAAGTAGTGGGATAAACCCTTACTCCCTGCACTCAGGAGGCAGAGGCAGGAGGATCTCTAAGTCTACATGGTCTACAGAGAGAGTTCAAAGATGCCAAGGCTACATAGAGAAACTCTATCTTGAACAAACAAACAAACAAAACTGAGAGTAGTCACATGGCAGTCTGTGATAAGCTAGTGAAACCACTACGATCCTGAAACAATTATGTTTATTTTGGATATATACACTTCATATATTCACTTTAGGAAATCCTTGAAAAACACAACAATATGTTTCAGGATCATAAACAATAGGATTTAGAACACCCCAGTGTTTGTGACTCTACTGCTTCAGCCCTCTAGATACCCCAATAGAATCCTTTGGGGATACAATAATACTTATTTTTAAAATTGTCAAAAAGCCCTCTGAATCATCTTCCTCATCACCCCAACTAGCTTTTACTCCCTGCTTATCCTCCTACCTGCCCATGAAAATACTTCCTATCAAACTATGCTAACCATGTGTAATTTATTTTTACATTGCATTAGCACATTTTAAAATAAAAAGAAAATTAAAAATAAGACAGAATTCTAATATTTCACATCATGATAACATTGTTGCATTACACATTGTATTTTTAGAGGTATAGCCACTATGAGGTATTTACGATAAAACTGCTGACTATTTACTGGTCCTGGCAACCACTGGTTTCTCCCACTATCATCACTCATATGATTTTGTTAGAATCTAAGAATAAGTGCTCAAACCATTCAGTCATTGATCTCAGTCAGATATTAATGGTTTATTGAACATACACCCCAAGACTGATCATGACCAGAATGACCAGGGTCACAGAGGTCTCAGGAGCCTAACTGTGATGTCGTTCCGCTTCCAAGGCAGGCTTTTTATGAGAAAAAACATATCCAGGTAACAACCAGGTAACCAGGTAACCAGGTCTAGTAAGCAAGGGGAGGGCAGTACTACATCATTTTGACTAACTAGACAAAGCATTTCTAACTGATCTTTAATTTGATTGGTCCCACATGGAGCTGTATTTGGGGATTCTTTAGAGTGTCAAGGTAACAAAGTAACCAAGTATGAGTAATTTCATCTTATAACTAAAATGGAACTGAAGACAAAAATGGCTACAGTTATGCTAAGAGCTAAAAGCAGATCTCAACAATATGAGTAGCAGATCTAGTCAAAAGCCAAAGAAGGCATTGAAAAGTTAAGGGAAAATATAAGTATTACTTATACATCACTAAAATTTCATAGAGCTTGTATTCATCACCTCCTGTTGACTTAGATTTTTAAGAGGTAAAGAAAGAAATGCTAGTTTATGACTGTGTTGAGAAATACCATCATAATCATTCAAGTTCATAGAACAAAAGAGGAGAGCAATAACGGCAAAGTGAGGGCAAAAAGGAGAGCTGTAGTAGTAAAAACATACACTTTTTCTTTTTTACAGAATTAATTTTATGCCGGGCATAGTGGCACATGCCTTTAATCCCAGCACATGGGAGACAGAGGCAGGTGGATCTCTGTGAGCTCAAGGCCAGCCTGGTCTACTGAGTGAGTCCAGGACAGTCAGGGAAACACAGAGAAACCCTGTCTCAAAAAACAAACAAACAAAAAAGAATTAATTTTATAATAAGAAAACACAAAATCATGAAATCTCTAGAAAATAAATGCTGGAAAGCCTATGGTGATTTAATTGTGTGATTTATTCAAAGGCTTTTTTTCTTGCAAACATGAAACATAGGTTTAAAATTCCAAGGGAACATAGTGATGGTAGGAATGTATTGAGTTCTGGGCATCCTGTTCAGTGCCATGCCTCCCAAATCTCCCAAACTCTCCAACATTCAGAGAACAACCCTATGAAGGGGACAGGTTCCTCTTCACCATAGGGTTAAGTGATTGGTATCAGAATACAAGGAAGCTTGGTTTTTTCTTGCAAGTAACACACTCTTTGTTATGCTGTTTGAAGCTCAATATTTGAAAAAAGAGAAGTTCTAAGGTATGTGTAAGAATGCACACACATTTGAAAAGCAGTTGTGTGACTCAGGATAGGAACTGAACAGGAAGTGGCCTGAGGCCATTAGAATTGGGCCTGGAGGTGAGAAAGCACTGGAAACAAAGAGCAGTGTGTTAAAAACTGCAACAAGGCCTCAACGGGAATGAGAACCTAGGGAAAGGTTCAAAACCTTCAAGCCTAGGGAAGAACTTCTTTAGAGGGATAGCTTAAAGTTAAGAGTAATGAAAATAAAGATAAAGCTTCCATGAGAGGAATGGTGGGTAGTACCCAGAGAATAGTCTTCAGAGAAGTTCCACAGACAAAGGAAAACATCTGGCTTTTATAAATTTAGGGGGCTGATGGGATTGTTTTTCATACTGCACAAGTTAGTTTGGGAGACATTTTGTTGCAAAGGTCATGGCAGAGCCAGGTACTTGTCAGGATCATAAATTAGGAGTTGTACTGTAAGGCTATAGAAAATAATAAAATAATAAATACCACTACCCCTTCCTAGGAAGGCCTTCTCTCTGACCTCATGACCCCTGGGGACATTCCACAGAACTTGGTCCCTGGAACTATCTTACTAAAAGATAATGGTCCCGTCCTGGCAAGCTAAAGGTTGAGTTTACATAGCCGACTGGGATGATTCCCTTTTGTTTCCCTTATCCCCACTTCACTATCCCCACCTGCAGTTGTCATCTAACGGGCTAAAAGTTAACTACACATTGTTCCCTTCATGTGCCCACTTGTTCGCGGCTTTTGTGCATATAAGCTACCTGAGAATGGTTATTGGAATTCAGTCCTTCCCAAAGGCTGTTGAACCCTGGCACATCTGCTTAATAAAAAACCCTCTTGCATTTTGCAGCGACCCTCGGTCTCTGATGGTCTCTGGGTGTCAGGACCTTGGGGGACCCCCATGGTCAAACATTTGGTGCATTGGCCAGGAATCACCTGAACGCCCCCAGACCCCAAGACTCCAGGATTCGGAGGTACACTCGAGCTACTTTGTTTGTCTATTTGTCTGTTCTTTGTGAATCGCTGTCTGGGTCAGTCGCCTCGGCCTCTATAGCTATCTGGTTTCAGATACTCCGTCTGAACAGACCCTGGGGGACACCCTGGAGGTCTATCTGGAAGAGAAGACCAAGGGGGTCCTCCTTCATCCAATTCCGGTGGAACGTCTTCGGAGGCTCCCGTCTGAGTCTGTTTCTGAGGTAGTCTCACAGCAGCCATTTGTGTCTTGTGTTGTTCCGTCTTCTTGTTTGTAACTCTTTTTATTCTCCTTTTTCCTGACGATTTGATGATGGGACAGACACTGACAACCCCCCTGTCTTTGACCCTGAGCCTCTGGACTGAAGTTAAAAATAGGGCACATAACCTGTCAGTCGAGATTTTAAAAAGGAGACGGCAGACTCTGTGTGCCTCAGAGTGGTCTACATTTCAGTTTGGGTGGCCACCCAAAGGATCTTTTTCATTAGACAAAGTTAGAGAGGTCAGGTCTAAAATTTTTAGCCTAGGACCCCACAGGCACCCGGATCAAGTGCCCTATATCTTGGTTTAGGAGGCCCTGTTGGTCTCTCCCCCTTTGTGGGTCTGGCCTTTTGTTTTCTCCACAGGTCTATCCCCTCTGGCCTGCCACTGCTGCCCCCACCGCTGCCTGCTCAAGCAGCCAGCCAGCCAGCCACAGATCTATGTCCTCATCACTCCCCTTCTGAAGTCCTTGCTCTGAAGCAGACTCGGGCTGAGAAAGAGCCCATCTGAACTACGGGTTCCCTAAAGAAGATAAAGAAGATAAAGAAGATCTACTCAGACATTCAGATGGATCTAATCCTCCTTGACCCTCCAACACCCTATCCCCCGACCTGAATCCCCAGCGGCCCCAGGGGGTCCCAGTCACCCAACCCTCGGCCCCGCTGGAACCCCTGCCAGAAGCCAAGGGAGGGGGCCCTGCCACAGGGACCAGAAGTTGGAGGGCTGGCACCCCAGACTCCACTGCACTCCCTCTCAGGGAATATGGACCCCCTGATGACCAGGGGAACGGGCAGCTTCAGTATTGGCTGTTCTCTGCAGCAGATCTTTATAATTGGAAAACTCATAATCCCTCTTTCTCTGAGAACCCACAGGCCTTGACATCCCTGATAGAGTCCCTTGTCTTCTCGTACCAACCTACACGGGACGATTGTCAGCAGCTCCTGAAGACCCTCCTCACCACTGAGGAGAGGCAGCGAGTGCTACTCAAGGCCAGAAAAAATGTGCCTGGTGCAGACAGGCAGCCAATTCAGCTACCCAACGAGATTGATGCAGGCTTCCCTTTAACTAGACCCAACTGGAACTTCAATACACCTGAAGGTAGAGAACACTTGAAAGTTTACCGTCAGGCTCTTGTGGTGAATCTCAAAGGAGCAGCAAGACGCCCCACTAATTTGTCTAAGGTAAGAGAAGTGACTCAAGGACCAACTGAGTCGCCGATGGTGTTTCTAGACTGATTGACTGATGGAGGCTTTTTGGAGATATACTCCATATGAACCTACATCTGAGGAACGTAAGGCCAGGTAGCTATGGCCTTTATTGATCAGTCAGCTTCAGATATTAGAAAAAAGCTGCAGAGGCTGGATGGCCTACAGGGATTCTTGCTCCAGGACTTGGTTAAAGAAGCAGATAAAGTGTTCAATAAAAGAGAGACAGAGGAAGAAAAAGAGGAGAGAAGACGTAGGGAACAGGATGAACAACAGTTAAAAAGGGAAAAAAGACAGGAAAAAAATTGAGTAAAATCCTGGCCACTGTAGTAAACGAGAGAGACAGATGAGGTCAGAAAGATGAGGTAAAGGGCAGGAGGCAACTGTTGTACAAGGACCAATGTGCCTACTGTAAAGAGAAAGGACATTGGCTCAAGGATTGCCCCAAGAAGAAGAGGGGAGGACCCCCCAGAGAAAAACTTCTGGCTCTAGAAGAAGAAGATTAGGGGAATTGGGGCTTGGACCCCCTCCCTGAGCCTAAGGTAACTCTCAAGGTAGAGGGGAAGCCTGTCCAGTTTCTGGTGGACACCGGGGCTTAGCACTCAGTCCTCCTCCGATCAGAAGGACCACTATCCACTAAGAGGTCCTAGGTGCAGGGCACCACAGGGAACAAGCAATATCCATGAACTACCTGAAGAACAGTGGACCTTGACATGGGCCGGGTATCCCACTCGTTCCTCTTGATCCCTGAGTGCCCCTATCCACTCCTGGGCCATGACTTGCTCTCTAAGGTGGGAGCCCAAATTCATTTCCAAGCAGAATGACCATCAGTGACTGAAAGGGGCGGGGGAGGCCACTTCAGGTCCTCACTATGAGGCTGGAAAATGAACATAGGCTGTTTGAAAACCCCCCTCCTCAGACAGCGGATATTCAGGAATGGGTGGCCAAGGTTCCCTCATCCTGGGCCGAACTTACTAGCATAGGAATGGCCAAACATCGCCCGCCCATGGTGGTGGAGGTTAAAGCTACCTCCACCTCAGTTTCAGTCCACCAGTATCCCATGAGCAAAGAGACCAGAGATGGCATCTGCCCACATATACAGCAGCTCCTCGAGCTGGGGGTCCTTGTTAAATGTCAGTCAGCATGGAACACCCCTCTGCTCCCAGTTCGAAAGCTAGGGACTAATGATTATAGGCCAGTTCAGGACTTAAGGGAAGTTAACAAAAGAGTTGCTGATCTTCACCCTACAGTGCCCAACCCTTACAACCTTCTTAGCACTCTTCTCCCTCAGCGAACATGGTATACAGTATTGGACTTAAAAGATGCCTTTTTGTGCTTGAGGCTCAGCCCTTCTAGCCAACCCATATTTGTCTTTGAATGGAAAGACCTGGCCTCAGGATTATCAGGACAACTGACATGGACCTGCCTGCCCCTGGGATTCAAGAACTCTCCCACTATCTTCGATGAGGCCCTCCACCGAGATTTGGCCCACTTCAGGGCCTCCAACCCCCAGGTAACATTACTCCAGTATGTTGATGAGATTCTCCTAGTGGCAAAGACCAAAGAAGACTACTTCCTGGGAACTGAAAACCTGCTGACTGAGCTCGGATCCTTGGGATACCGGGCCTCAGCCTAAAAGGCCCAGATTTGTCAACGACAGGTCAGTTACCTGGGGTATCTAATCAAAAATGGAAAGAGATGGCTGTTGGATGCTAGGAAAAACACTGTGGCTCAGATACCCACCCCCAAGACTCCCCAACAAGTCAGAGAATTCTTGTGAACTGCAGGCTTCTGCTGGCTATGGATCCCAGGATTCGCAGAAATGGCTGCCCCCCTGTATCTGCTCACAAAGGAGAGTGCACCTTTTGTTTGGGGCAAGAAAGAGGAGGAGGCCTTTGACAGAATTAAACAAGCCCTGCTATCAGCCCCAGCCTTAGGACTGCCTGATGTGACCAAGCCATTCCACCTGTATGTAGCCGAAAATAAGGGGATAGCTAAAGGAGTCCTGACTCAGAGACTGAGTCCATGGAACTGGCCCGTGGCATATCTGTCAAAAAAATTAGACTCTGTGGCAGCAAGATGGCCCAGCTGCCTACGGATAGTGGCTGCTGTGGTAGCTTTAGTCAGAGACTCTGACAAGTTGACTTTGGGACAGAATTTACAGTTATGGCCCCCTATGCTCTAGAAAGCATAGTGTGCCAGCCTCCTGAGAGGTGGCTGACAAATGCCAGGATGACCCACTATCAGTCACTCCTCCTGAACTCGGACCTCATCAAGTTTATGCCTGCCACAGGGCTCAACCCAGCCACTCTGCTGCCCGACCCTGACTTAGAGGGAGAAGCTATCATCCATGATTGCCAATTAGTGCTTGCCGAGGCCCATGGCAGCCACACAGATCTCACTGACCAGCCGCTCCCCGACGCTGAAGCCACTTGGTTCATGGATGGGAGCAGCTTTCTTGAAGAAGGTAAGCATCGGGAAGGGGAAGCGGTGGTAGATGGAAAATGGGTCATTTGGGCTGCGGCCCTTCCCCAAGGGACTTCAGCAAAGCGAGCTGAACTGATTGCCCTCACAAAAGCTCTTGAAATGGAAGAAAAGATAAATATCTACACAGATAGCAGATACGCTTTTGCTACCGCCCATGTGCACGGGGCCATTTATCAACAAAGAGGGCTCCTCACTTCAACTGGCAAAGACATTAAAAATAAACAAGAGATCCTGGCTCTACTAGCCACCCTCATGCTGCCAGCCAAAGTAAGCATCATCTACTGTCCAGGTCATCAAAAGGACGGGTTCCCTATAGCTAAGGGAAACAATATGGCAGATCCGTTTGCCCAAATAGCCGCTTTAGGAGATGTTATGCTTGAATTACTCACTGTAGACCCTAATGAAACAGAGTCCCCACCACAACATTAAAATGGTAAACAGACTATGGGCCCTAAAGAGGCAGAAGAAATGTTAAAACAGATGCACTGGTGGACACACCTGGGCACAAAGAAATTAATCACTCTAATTAACAAGACTACCATGAGATTCCAGGGCTTCACAAGCTAGCAGAAAATGTTGTCCAAGCCTGCATACCATGCCAGAAAGTCAATCCCAGTCGGAGTAAGACAGAACCCGGTAAGAGGCTGCGTGGAGACAGGCCTGGGGCCTACTGGGAAGTTGATTGCACTGAAGTGCGTCCTGCCAGGTATGGCAACAAATATCTGTTAGTCTTCATTGATACATTTTCAGGGTGGGTAGAAGCCTTCCCACCAAAAATGAAACCGCCTGTACAGCGGCTAAGAGAATCCTAGAAGAAATATTTCCCTGCTTCGGGGCCCCTAGGGCACTAGAGTCAGACAACGGGCCAGACTTTACTGCCCAGATAAGTCAGGAAGTGGCCAGGTATTGGGGGACTGATTGGAAGTTACATTGTGCATATAGACCCCAAAGCTCAGGACAGGTAGAAAGAATGAATAGAACTCTAAAAGAGACCTTAACTAAATTGTCTTTGGAGATTGACGGTACAGACTGGACAATGTTTCTCCCTTTGGCCCTGTTCCATGTAAGGAACACCCCCTCTCGTTTCCATCTTACTCCCTTTGAGATTTTATATGGCGCTCCACCTCCTTTGCTCACCCTTGAGAAAAAAAATTGACCCCAGCTGCTGTTGTAATAATGATTTATGTGGCTGAGCGGTGGTGGCGCACACCTTTAATCCCAGTACTTGGGAGGCAGAGGCAGGTGGATCTTTGCGAGTTTGAGGCCAGCCTGGTCTACAAAGTGAGTCCAGGACAGCCAGGGCTGTTACACAGAGAAACTCTGTCTCGAAAAAAAACAAAATAAATAAATATTTATGTGCTAGATTAAAATGACTCCAACTGGTCCAGAAAGGTGTGGACGCAGCTCGCTGACACCTATCGACCAGGCACCCGAGGTCACTCACCCATTCCAGATCAGGGATTCTGTCTACATCCGCTGACATCACTCACAGAATCTGGAGCCTAGGTGGAAAGGGCCGTATGTTATCACCACCCCAACTGCTGTCAAGGTTGACGGAATCTTGGCTTGGATCCACGCCTCCCACATAAAGAAAGCACCTAAAGCCTCAACAGAATGGCGAGCTTACCGCACTTCCAACCCTCTCAAGCTCAAGCTTCGGCAATCCTTGGACTTTTAACTCTCCTTTTGCTTACCCAGCTGACTGTGAGTTCCCCCAGCCCCCATGTGCCTCAATGCCTCACTTGACAGGTCTTGTCCCAAACAGGAGATGTGGTTTGGTCTAATTCTACCCTAGCTGCTCCCTGGACCTGGTGGCCAGAATTGCATCCTGATTTGTGCCAACTGGCTGCAGGGCTAGACTTCTGGGACATCCCTGATTATCATTCAACAGGGGGAAAAGATCCGACAACAAAGGGGCTGCCTGAATGTGATGGAAAGCCATCCTGCTCTCGAAAGCCATGTTCTGGGAGCGGGCTGGGAGGTAGAGGATTCAGTTGCAAACACCCCCAGCTACGCAATGAACTATGAAAAATCCCAATTTATGTATGCCTTAGGAGTAACTCTAGAGAAAAGGGCCATACATATGAGGGGATTGAAACCTTCTACTGTGGGGCCTGGGGCTGTGAGACAACAGGAGATACTTATTGACTTAACTCAAGCAGTGACTTAATACAGGCAACTCAGGGTTATAAATATGGACAACCAGGGCTAAGTCAAAACACCTGTACTAGGCCTCTTGGTGGTACCACCTTTGTCTAATATGGGGTCTCCATCCAGGTAGAACCTTGGCAAGGAGACTGGAAAGGAATGGGCCCATGTCTTAATTTTACTTGTAACCCACTCCTCTTCCGGTTCATGGAGGCAGGAAAAAAAAACATACAACTCAATGGATAAAAGGAATAACATGGGGCCTAAGATTATATGTCACTAGACACGATGATGGAATGACTTTTACTATAAGACTAAAAATTGAATCCCTGCTGCCCACTGTCATCGGACCTAACCCTATTCTAAACCAAGAGGTTCCTGTTCCCAGAGTAGTCACTCAGACCTCAAAAAGTCAACAAAGGTCGGGGACGCTAACACCTGTCCCCACTTCATCCCTTGACCTATCTACCCAAACAAGAATGCTAAAATTTATCACAAGGGCTTACCAGGTTCTCAATGCCACCAACCCAGGGGCAACTGAGTCTTGCTGGCTTTGCTACACTGCCCACCACCTTATTATGAAGCAATTGGGATAGATGCTGAGGTAACCACCATCCCCTCCTCCAAACAATGTAGATGGAAACAAGGTGCAGGAGCCAAGATAACCCTTTCCTCAGTGTCAGATAAAGGAGTCTGTGTAGGCACTCCATCCCCCCCCCCCCCCACCACCACCAATACCTCTGCAATAGAACTGAACGTGTCAAAAACTCCTCTGGATACCTCATCCCACCTGGTGATGGATGGTGGATGTGCAGTACAGGGCTTGCCCCATGTGTGTCTTTAGCTGTGCTGAACTCAACTAATGAGTTCTGCATGTTGGTGCAACTATTTCCCAGGCTAATCTACCACCCAGACTCTTCCTTCTTAGACGCCTATGGGGTGGGGGCATAAAACTAAAAGAGAACCTGTAACAATGACTTTGGCCATGCTACTGGGTTTAGGAGTGGCAACCTGAATAGGAACAGATACCGCAGCTTTAGCCCAGCAACCACAATACTATGCTAGTTTACATCAAGAAATAGATACTGACCTACAGGTACTGGAGGATTCCATTTCAAAATTAAAAGAATCCTTATCTTCACTGTCTGAAGTAGTCATGCAGAACCGGAAAGGGTTAGATCTTCTATTTCTAAAAGAAGGAGGGTTATGTGCTGCCCTAAAAGAAG
Organism: Lophiomys imhausi; assembly: GCA_907164525.1. Taxonomy (NCBI): domain Eukaryota; kingdom Metazoa; phylum Chordata; class Mammalia; order Rodentia; family Muridae; genus Lophiomys; species Lophiomys imhausi. The sequence continues at coordinate 16,313,416 of CAJQZJ010001969.1, forward strand.
AATATTGTTTCTATATAGATCATTCTGGAGTCATTACCAACTCTATGAATAAGCTAAGGGAAAGGATAGCCACCAGACAAAAGAAAGACAAAGTTCCCAGGGATGGTTTGAGTCATGGTTCAATAAAACCCCATGGTTTGCCACTTTAATACCAATGCTGATGGGACCCCTCATTATCCTCCTCCTACTCACCCTAGGGCCCTGCATTTTAAACCAACTAGTTTCCTTTGTTAGAGAACGGGTCAGCGCTGTCCAAGTGCTCATGTTAAGACAACAATATGACAAAATCACACTTGAGGAATCAGATCCCTGATTTCAGGATTGAAATCATTCACCTGAAGAAGAGGGGAATGTAAGGCTGTAGAAAATAGTAAAATAATAAATACTACTACCCCTTCCTAGGAAGGCCTTCTCCCTGACCTTATGACCCCTGGGGACACTCCACAGAATTCGGTCCCCGGAACTATCTAACTAAAAGATAATGGTCCCGTCCTGGCAAGCTAAAGGTTGAGTTTACTTAGCCAACTGGGATGATTCCCTTTTGTTTCCCTTAACCCCACTTCCCTATCCCCACCTGCAGTTGTCATCTAACGGGCTAAAAGTTAACTACACATTGTTCCTTTTGTGTGCTCACTTGTTCACGGCTTTTGTGCATATAAGCTACCTGAGAATGGCTATTGGGGTTCAGCCCTTCCCAAAGGCTGTTGAACCCCGATGCGTCAACTTAATAAAAATCCTCTTGCGTTTTGGAACGAACCTCTGTCTCTGGTGGTCTCTGGGTGTCAGGACCTCAGGGGACCCCCAGGGTCCAACAGTACATCCATAACCCAAAACATGTTTGTAAGTCTACAGGCATTTCCGCTAGCCCGACTTCAGGGGTCCTTCAGAGTCCTAATTGCTTACATCATCATCTGTGGACACTTCTGACATACCTGTTAAAATAACCCCCCCACCTCTTTCCCAGACTCTCCCCATCTCTTAACCCCCTCTCCTTCAACTTTCTCCCTCTGTTCCCCATACCCTTCTTTTTTTCTCCCACACCCTTTCTTTCTCTATGTTTGGTTCCATGGCTCTGCCTCAGTTCCCTGCCCTAAACTCTTATCCCCCTTGCCTTAATAAACCCTTATACCAGACCTGTTGCATGGGGTGGTGTCATTTCCTCATGGAATATACCTTGGCATGGGCCCACCATTGGCCCACCACGTGGTGTACCACCCCTCCCCACTATTATAACAATATTCTTAACTGTATCAGAGAGAGAAGCTGCAAGGGATTTTGACCCAATCCTTAAGGCTGTGAGATCTGTCCTCTTAAGGGAGACCAATGTCTTAAAGAGGCAAGCTGTAATTTAACCTCCGGTGTGGTGGGACAAAATAGTGCAGAGGTTCTTCATCTTATATTCTTGCTGAGTCCATTCCAGGTTTAACTAGAATCTGATCGCCTTGATTAGAATCCCACAAAAAAAAAAAAAAAACTACCCAACTCTGTTCTAGGAACCAAAGGTCAAAATGTCCTAGCTAACTGTTTTAGGCTTTGTTAAAACTTTGTTCAGAACCCATTCCGGCTAACTGCTTATCTTAGCTTCTGATAAAACTGTTTACTTAAGCCTATTTACTCTGCAAAGCCTCGACCCTGCAGCCTCCAAGTAAAGTGCCAGGATGTGGTTTCTGCCCTTAAAAATTGCATGTTCTGGACACTTGTGGCCACACCAAGGTCCCAGAAGAGTTGAGTGTGGTCCCAGCTGTAACAAAGGAATAACGACTTTAAATTGGCTATACACTGTTTCTGAGTGGTCATCTCTGGCGAGCTCTCCATAATATCAGATGTTAAATAATCTCATGTTATCAGTTCAGCAGGATACTGACCAAACTCCAGTGGTTCCCAAACTTTGATCTACAGTAGAGTCACTGGAAACCTTGTAAGATTGTAAGCCATAATATCTGCTGAAGGCAGGGAGAACAAAGCATCAGTGTTCGTATTATTAAAGTACAGGCAATTCCAAGAGGCTCCTCTTGGGGACCTAGCAATGTCTTATGTCATCATCTGCAGCAGCCATGTGTGGGCTGCCAAATAAAGGGACCTGAACACCCTACTACCCCAGGTCTCTCTGTTTTCTCTCTCCCCCCTTCTCTGTTCTTCTCTGCCCTCATGGCTCTGCACGAGTCTGTCTGTCTGCCTGTCCACCTGTCCAATCGTCTGCCTCTACTCTTCTAGGCCCTAACCCCTTCCCCCCAAAATTTCCTTAAACCAGATCTGTTGTGTGGTGTAATTGCTCAGGAGGATGCCTTGGCATGGGCCTCCCATGGTACCCCCACCACCACCTCATTACGTTTCATAACATAACATGTGGTGTGTGTGTGTGTGTGTGTGTGAGAGAGAGAGAGAGAGAGAGGATTTTGTGTAGCCCAGGCTAACTGCAAACTTGCTATGTAGATAAGGATGAATTTGAACTTCTGATCTTCCTGCCTCTCCCTCTTGAGTGTTGATACAAGTGCTTATACAAGTATAAGGCACCATGACTGTTTTATGTGCCACTTGAGTACTAGGGATGGAACTGAGAGCCCCGGGCATGCTAGACCAGCACTCTACCAACTGTCCTACACCCCGAGCCCAAGTATACACACTTTAAAGGCTCTTTAGGTCTTTATGTGTAGGGGTTAGATAAATTAGATTTAGAAAATATATAGGAGTTTCTGATACTGTCTCTTAATTCGGGGCCTGAAGAGCATTATCAGCATGAAGTCAGCAAAAACAGGAAAGACTTAATAGACGGAAAAACAAGGTTGAAGTGAGAAAAAACAGGAAAGACTCAATAGACTTGAAGAAACAAAGTATCTGGCCTGACATTGTTTTCAGCTGCTAAGTGGGTGGAGCCCAAATTAAGCTGAAACAGAGTTCCTCCTATTTAAGGACAGTGCATGGAGCCCAGAAAAAGAAGAGGCCCCTGATGCTAGAGAGCTCCAAGAGTCCTGCTGAAAAAAGGGCTGGCCTTCATTTGATGGCCAGATTTCCCTGAAGCAGAAAGAAGCTGGTGAGCAAAAAAAGCCTGAGCAAGACACCAAAAGGCCAAGGACTAAACCCTGTGGCTCAGCTTTTGCCTAGAGGGGTTTGATTTGTCCAAACAGTGGCCTAAAGGAAACGGTGCCTGGCTTTAAGGACTGAGACAGAGCAGCTGAGTTCCTGATTCAAAAGAAGTAAGTTGGCCTGCAGACGGCTGGGGTCTCCCACAGAGAAAAAAGCATAAAGCCTTATTTAAGGTGAGACTGCAATAACCAACTTACCCTGACGAACCTGCATCTGAGAGATCCAGAAAAAGGATTGCTAAGTGCGTTAAAGAATCTACGACAAAGACTGTGTTCCTGACGACTAAGGACCTGCCCCAGAGACTGTATCATTCTAAAAGGTCATGAAAGTAGTTGTTATAATTATCAATAGGTTTAGTGGATAGGTTAAAGGGGTTGTAGGAATTTATAGGATTAATAGTTAAGAAATTGTTGGTGTTTGTTATAAGTGAATTTAGTAATAAATAAATAAGTGTTAAATAATAATTTAAAAGTTTGGTTACACTTATGGTTGCAGCAAAATTTGTGAGGCACTAGTGAATGCTGACTTGGGGTGTATAAAAGTGTATTTTATTCAACTGATTTGTCATCTTGGAGGCTTACTGCCTCTGTTAACCTAATCCTAGTTCTGGCAGCTTCTAGCCTCCATACAATCTAATCTAGGCCTAGAATGTTTTCAGCCTCTAATACTAACTGCTGAATAAGCTCACCCTCTCTAGCTGTTTTTGAACTCTGGCTGGCTGGTTCAACTCAGCTGTTCTGGAATCAAACTCCTCTCCAAGCTGACTGATTCAACCTGGATCCTCTCACTGAATTGATCTGCTTGAACTCAAATTAACTCTAGCAACCTGTTCTAATCTTCTGTCTCTTTCTCATTCTGCCTTCATCTGTGTCTTGCTTATTATCTATATAACTTGTCTCTGTAAAACTGTCTGGGTAAAACTGCCTCATCTCTCTCTCTCCCCCTTTTTCTGCTCTCTTAAGTCACCTCTCTTTGCTCTCTGTTCTCAGGAGAGTTGAGCACATCTTATCTCTGACTCATTATGTCAAATCTTTCTCTGTTTCATCTTTTGTCTGCCTCTCAATTAGACATCACTTTCAAACATGGGTGCTTCCTTCTACAGACTAACTTTACCTTCATTGTTTGGGATTAAAGGTGTGTCTGTATACCAGCCAGAGGGATTAAAGCTAAGGGCATGTCTGTATTCTAGCCAGAATAGCCATGTTGCTGGATTAAAATCTCTACAGGGATGCCGTCCTAAAGCTTGTTCTGTAGTCAGAAATCTCTCCAGGACATCTCACTGCATTTCTGGAGCAGACTATTTACCTACAGGCTCTGACTATCCCCTGCCTTAAAACTACACTTTCTCTGTTCCCTTTCTCTGTCTGTTGTCTCTCTTCCCCTTTCTGTCCTTCTCTGCCCTCACGCCTCTGCCCCCGTAGGTTTGTGCTTATAAGAGCAGAGAACTTAAAATTTAAATTACTGTGCTTAAGGGATCTATAAAGCAAAAATGTCTCTAACCTATAAGCCCCACTTGCCTTAGGACAGATAACTTCTGGAATGCTGGGGGCTGTTCTTCATGTAAGATAACAAGCCACATGTTTTCACTTCTGTAAATGACGTTAGTTGCCACAATTGCACAGGCTGTGCTTGAGCAGAGATACATAGGCAGAAAGCATGGCAGGATTGTGCTTACCCACAATTGGACGAAGGTGGAAAGTATGCAGCCCTGTGGGTTTTGCCTTTAAAATCAGCTGACTAACATAATTCTCTGGGAATTTGGGGTATGAACCTGGCCAGCGCCCATCATCCTAGTCAGTATTTAATAAAACTTGCTCCCAATTTGGCTCAAAAATTGTGGTAGTGGTCTTTTTCTTTCCCAGGAGTATTAGCTTTTTCTCCCCTTTAAATACTACTACACTCACTGTTAGTCATCAGGATAGGCGTTGTGAACAGAGCGATGATTTAATAGCCTTTTTTTGTGCACTGGAGCAATCCAAGCTAAGCAGAAGAAAGTGAGAGACGTGGCAGTTGGCCTTTCTTTTACTGTTGCTAGACAGTCAAATAGAAAATGTATGCCAAAAAAAAAAAAAACATCAGCTTTGAATTCTAATTATCCCATTTGACTATTTATCATGCTCAGATTAGTCACTATTCTATCTTGGCATTTGCTCTGACTTGTTCCCATGCATTATATGTAGAAAGCAAAGTTTTATTTTTTAGTATATTTTGTGTAAGGTAAGATGTGAAAAGGACTTTATTAGTCATCTGGGCAAAATCTTTCTCTTTACCACTGAGAGGAGGAGGCAGTGTTCACCCAACAAAGCAACTGGAGTCCCTTAAACCTCACACTGCTGTGGCCTAGTGCCTCAGGAAGTAGAGTGAGAAGTGCTCTGGGATCAAGACACTTGACAGCTGGAAGCCACTCTGGGGAGGGTCATGTGATTCTGACACCAACATGTTTGATTTCCCCAGGTACTTGATGGGTTATGTTAAGTATGATGTGGATATTTAAAAAATTAAAAGTACCAATTGCTGACTACCTCAACCAGAAAAGGCAATGTGCTTGCAGCCCTGAAGAAACTATATTGTGGTGGCAGCTGAGGAAAGCAGAAATGGCTGACTGATCAGCCAGGTGGGGCTTGTCAGGGTCGTCACTCCGAGATTCCCTGATGCTGAGGAGCAACTGTGTGTCCCAAGGAGCAATGCCCTACTCAGACCCTCTGGTCCTCAGTCCCAGGAATCTATAATCCTATTGCTCAGGCAGGTTTGGGTGACAGAGACAAAGCATCTGGGCAGAGTTCAGAAACCCCATTTAGTAATGCTAATGGGGTGTGTTGCAGCAGAAAACACACTGTTTCTCCATCCATACACTGAATCTTTACAAGGATGCAGCAGTGTGACATAAGAGATGTGAGCACCATAGAACCAGTCCTGTGTAGTAGCTCTCACCTCAGACCAGTTTAGAAAACTCTTACAAACAACTTTCTGCAGACATAGGTGGTCCTGTTCATTCTGGTTGTGGAGACTTGTCTGAGTGAGCTAGTCTTTTTCATGGTCTGGCCACATCAGCCTAGTGCCTATCAGCAGAGAGGTTGGGAGTTGTTCACCTAATCATTCTGGGATAAATATATTCTAAATAGATAGTCATGTTCCTCCCTTAAGCCATCGGACTCTTGAGATGATGGAGCCCAAGAAATTGGAATTTCCCCAGAAGTCTCATGCTGGGAAAAGAAAGGGCTGGAAGCCCTGTGCCTGCCAGAGTCCAGAGTCGGGGCTTGTCTCTAGGAAAGAGATTTCGGACAACTAGTCCAACCAGAGGACCTTGAAAGAGAGACTGGAGCCAAGACAATGATGATGATGGGACCAGATTTCGATCAGCACTGCTTGGCTAGGCACACTTCTTTTCTTCTATTTAAACTCAACACCAAGTTAGGATGCCTTAAATAGCTGGAAGCAGGAGACTGCTCATTTGACCTCTTTGTCCTTTTCCCAGTGTGTTTAAAATGAATAAAATCTGTTTTTCTTTTCATTATTACTTGTTTTCAATTGGCCTACTGAGGACCAGAGTGAGAAGCACACTCTATTAGAGCTGCCAGGCCCAGGTTCTGACCATACCAACCCTGGTTAACAATTTAATTTTTAAAAATATGTCTAACTCAGAACGTGAATGGCCTTATCCCCTAGTTCTGGGACTATAATTCTTGGAGGGAAATGGTACCACATTCTGCAGACAGTTTGTCCTTCCCTGGTATGATGGGACTTTCTTTTCTGAAGCCAGTGAACTGCTTAAAAAAAAAAAATAATATTAAGCCATGGGTTGGAAGGAGACACGCCTGCCCTGAGACGGCACTGCCCAGTGGCTGTTTATGAGGGTGTTTGCCAGTTTTGAAATCACTGAAATGTCTTTTCTTCAGTGTGCCAGCTAGTTTTCATGTCATTTTAACACAAGCTGGGGTCATCTGGGAAAACCAATCTTAACTGAGAAAATACCTCCATAGGATTGGCAAGTAGGCAAGTCTGTACCACAATATTTTAAATTAATGATTGATGTAGGATTGATGAGGGCCCAGCTCACTGTGGTCAGTGCCAACCCTGGGCTGGTGATCCTGGTGCTGTAAGAAATGGGGCTGAACAAGTCATGAGGGGCAAGCCAGGAAGCAGTGCTTCTTCAAGGACTCTGCATCTAGTCTTGTTCCTGCCTTGAGTTTCAGCACTGACTGACTGAAAGGTGTAAGACTAATCTACCCTTTCCTCCCCATAACTTGGTTATGGTGTTTTATCATAGCAATAGGAACCTTGGGAAATTAAGTACTCTGGTATGGGAGGAGACTTCAGGAGCCAAGAGGGCTCCTGACAGAGCAGAGGTGGCCTGGCCTAAACTGCACATGTCCCTCAAGACAAATATGTCACCTACTTGGTGCTCTCCACCTCTGCCTTTAGGACACAGCTGGAAGGTCCCTACCTTCCTAGCCAGTCAGTAATTTGTCCTCAACTACCTCCCTTCACTTGATGCAGGAGAGTTACAAGCTTCAAGGGGTCCCATCTGTTGTTCAGAAAAGCTTTCTGTCTGTCAAGGAGCCCTTGTCTACACCCTTAGAAGGAAAATTGCGGATGTTTTTGTAAGTTTCTGGAAATCTGTCCCAGAAATTGGGGATCTGCTTCTCTATTGTAGTAGGGAATTGGTGTGAGTCTTCGCAGGCTGCCAAGGGAAGCAGCTGGTTTTATTCCTGTTCCTGACTCTGAATTATCTATGGGAGTTAAGGAGAGAGGCAAAGAAGATTTTGTTGTTGTTGTTGTTGGGGTTTTTGGTGTTTGTTTTATTTTGTTAATGAGGGAACAGGGCTGATGAGATGGCTTATCAATTATGAGTGCTCACTGCTCTTTCAGAGCACCAGGTCTGATTCCCAGCACCCACACCAAGCAGTTCAGAACTGCCTATAATTCCAGTTTCCAGGAGACTCAATACCCTCTTGCCTCTGAGGGCACCTGCATACACATGGTGCACATAAACTCACACAAGCACACACACACAAACACACACAAATAAAAATAAACTTAAAAAACAACCTTTAAAAGATGGGTGGGTGGTTTTCTTCTAGAACCCTGCATATTTGGAGCATTTAAGACAGCGCAGATCAGATCGCTAAATGCTGCTTTTGCTGTTGTTGGTTTTGGTTTGGTGGTGCAGCATCTCTCACCCAGGGTAGGTTTGTTCTTTGCTTGTTTTGATTATGTTTAGAAGGTTGGTTTTGAGATAAGGTCTCACCGTGTAACCCAGAGGCTGGCTTCAAATTTAGCTATTATCCAACCTCAGCCTTCAAAGAGCAGGGTAACAGATGTGCTCTTTTTTTTTTTTTTTTTTTTTTTTGGTTTTTCGAGACAGGGTTTCTCTGTGTATCCTTGGCTGTCCTGGACTCACTTTGTAGACCAGGCTGGCCTCGAACTCACAAAGATCCGCCTGCCTCTGCCTCCCAAGTGCTGGGATTAAAGGCGTGCGCCACCACCGCCCGGCCAGATGTGCTCTTTACCTGGGGTACCTGGCTCACAGGGCACTGTCTGTCTTCAGTGGACTGAAATCACATGGGATTGTTTGTTTTTTTTCTTTTCTATGACACTGGAGAAATTCATGTTTTGATAAAATATTTATAAAAATGTATACAGTTGTTTGTTTGTGTTTTCTCTGTGTAGCCCTGGCTGTCTTGGAACTTACTCTATAGACCAGGCTGACCTCGAATCCAGATCCACCTGCCTCTGCCTCCTGAGTGCTGGATTAAAGGCATGCGTAATTCTTCCTGAAGGGCTGCCCTCTACTATGTGTGCATTTTCAACATGGCTTGCTGCAGAGGTGCTACTTTTGATGTTGGTAGGGTCAAAGAATTAAGCTTGTGTGAGTTTGGTAATGAAAGATTCTTGTTGGTTTTTTTTTTTTCTTTTAGTGATTAAAAAAAAGATTTTTGAAGGTAAAGAAGAGAAAATAAAAGCACTTTCTATGAGCACTTGCTATGGATTGGCTTTTCTACCACTCCTGAGTGACTTTCCTATTCTAGGGGTTCCTAGGGAGTTAACAAGAAGTCAAAGCACCTTCATGGATATTGATGCACCTCAGTTCCTAGATCTGTGGCATTTATTGGGGTACCTGTAATTTTCAGACCTGCATGATCTGTTTAACCCATACTACTGAGGCCCCTAGGCTTTGGGGACTTGGCTTGTGTGTGTTTCTGGGGGCAGGACATCAGCACTGAGATAGCTTCCTGAGGATCCTGTCCTGCTGCAGATCCTCCCCACTGAGCACATTGTAACATCTTGTCCATAATGGTCACCTAATTTGAATGATTTTTTTTGTTTGTTTGTTTTTTGAGACAGAGTTTCTTTGTGTAGCCCTGGATATCCTAGAATTCATTCTGTAGACCAGGCTGGCCTTGAACTCACAGAAGTACGGCTGCCTCCACTTCCCCAATGCTGGGATTAAAGGTGTGTGCCTCCATGCCCACCCAGCTATTACAGACAGTTTGGAACTGCCATGTGGGTGCTGGGATTTGAACCCTGGTCTTTTGGAAGAACAATCAGCACTCATAACTGCTGAGCCATCTCTCCAGGCCCCCTTGATTTATTTCTAAATCTAAAATTATTCTCTTAAGAATATCTATGTAGAAGTAGAAAAGGAAACAATATCAGTCAACTCAAATTAAGGTTTCTAGCCAAAGTTTTTCAGAAAATGTGTAGATCACTTACTTCATCAAACCAAAACTTGACATGTCTAGTATGTTCAGACACGAACATATTTACTTAACAAAACAGACAATTAATTAATGACTACATTATAGATTTATCTCCTTACCATGCTAGAAATGCTCAATTACTCCTCATAGTAAATATTATAGATTAGGAGTACCACACTAACAAGGAGACACTAGGGCTGGGAAGATGGCTCAATCATTAAGAGTGTTTACTGCACAAGCACGAAGATCTGAGTTTGAATCCCTGTACCTACATAAAAAGTTTGTGATCCCAGTGTTATATCAGGGGAGATAGGTGAGCCAGCTTGACTTAGAGCCCTACCAGTCTAGCTCCAGTTCCAGTGAAAGACTGTGGCTCAGAAGAGAAAGGCAGAGTGACAGAGGAGGACACCTGATGTCCTCTACTGCCACCACACACAGGCACTGGAATGAACACTTACATATATATGCATATACCACATACACACCACACACACACAATACAATACCCATATATACCACACACGCATACTATATACATACTCCACATACACATATACAATATATACCACAGATACACACATATTACACTATACACATATACACACCACACACCATATACACATCACTCATAAACCATACAGTATCCACATATACCACATACATACGCACACATTATACTATACACACATACCTACCATACACATACACCACACACCACATACACACCACACATAGATCACCACACACACACACATATATATATCACACCATGCACACACATACTATATACATATACACCACATTTCATACATACACCACACATACAAACACACTGTATATATAGTATACTGTACACATACAAACACCACACACATACATCTTACACCACACACACATACCATACCACACTACACATATACACCATACTACACACATATGCCATACATACAAACATATTCACTATACACAAACACCACACATAGGCCACACATACATACTAATATAACACACACATACACTACACACATATAGCATACACACACCATACCTATACCACATAGTATACACATATACCACACATACACATAATATACATACACCACACACACACATGCGTGCGCACGCACACACGCACACTTACAACACACACAAGACACAATCCACATACTACACACATACACTACATAGCACATATATATCACACACACATATCAAAAGAGCTTTTAAAAAGAAAACAAATGACTATAAGTGCTGTAACATGCTAAGATACTAGTATCCCTTTGGGAAGGTGAATCACAGAAGAGTTTGTATTAAAAATATTGTGAGTAATCCCTGCTCTACAACAAATGTCTGTCAGAGAAACAGGACCCAAAGGCTGAAGACTGATGCAGGAATGTATGGAGAGAAAATGGGAACTGTCCAGGCAGTCATTGGTATGTCCTTTCTTAGTTTTGGAAGCTGCAGGCCCTGCACTTCCTATATAAGCAGATATA
>CAJQZJ010001969.1:16325093-16348564 GCA_907164525.1 Lophiomys imhausi
TTTTGGTTATTTGAAGGACAACTGAAAACTCTGTTATTTAGGAGAAGAGATTACAAGTTGTTAAATGGTCCTGTTTAATGGGTTTTGGAGGTTAGACCCAGGGTATTCCTTCTTTCCCTTTTCTGTATCCTTCTTTATCTCCTATGTAGGAATGCACGGACTTGAGAAAAATTGAGACATAGACATAGCACAGGAAGGACCAAGAAGAAGGGTCAGATTATTGAATATGCCCTTATACCTTTGTATATTGATACAAAATTAGTAGTATATTTGGCTAAAGTGGTATTGACCATTGTTTATTGTGCAAAAATAAGATTGTATTGGACTACGTCGGTATTGATATTTGTATATTGATACAAAATTAAGATTATAGTTGGCCACAATGGTATTGACCCTTGTATATGGACGCAATATTAAGATTGTATTGGGCCACATAGGCATTGATCTTGGTATATTGATACAAAATTAAGAGTATATTTAGCCACATTTGAATAGATCTTTGTATATTGATACAAAATTAAAGGTAACGCTTCCTAATAGTATCGTACCTAGAGATACTTAAAAATGAAATGTGAAGCTCTGGCCTCTTGATACCAACCGTCTTAAACTGTTTAGGATAGTTAAGAAAAACAAACTCCTAGTCATGAAGGCATGTCACCTTGTTAGCTACTATGACAGTCTATCACAGATATTCTCTAAGCTACTCAGTAATCAAGTTGTTAAGAGACAAGCAACATTTGCTTATCTAAATACAAGAGATAGATAGGGCATCTTCAAAAACCCAAGAGATCTGCAGAATATGGCATTCAAAGACGTGGTCTTAAATTAAGATTTTTTTTTGATATCATGACATATCAGCTCCTGACAGCACCCCCTATTCTACTCCAAATAGAAGATAAGCATCAAAGAATCTCCAGTGTGAGATGGTTGAATTAGTGGCAAGACTATCTCTTGGCATGTAAAAACTCCTTGCTCCAACTGCAGACAGACTGCTGTCCAAAAAGGACAAAACTTGGTAGCAGGGAAGTCGACAGCCTAGCTCTGCCAAGACAGGGTAGGTTAGTCCTTCATAATCCCTGCTCTACAATAAATGTCTGTCAGAGAAACAGGACCAAAAGTCTGAAGACTGATGCTGGAATGTATGGAGAGAAAATGGGAACTGTCCAGGTAGTCACTGGTTTGTCATTTCTTAGTATTGGAAGCTGCAGGCCCTGCACTTCCTATATAATCAGATATATTTATCCTTCTCAGCTCCCTGAGGTGGTTGAAGAATAGACAGCTTGAGTCTCATAGCTAAATCTTGAGTTGTTTAGGAATCAAGAGGGCGTTCTAGATCTAAGAAGATGGTTATAATAATGATGCAAGTTAGTATGAAAGCTAAGTCAGTTATAGAACTTTAAACTCATGGAGATGGTTAGAAGGTAGAAGGTTAAAGTCAGGGGCCAAATATGTATGAACTGGACATTGGGAAGGTATACTGGGCTATTTAACTCTCATAAATGTGGCATATTTAATTCTGCTGTTTTGTATAGAATTTACTGTTATAAGAGAAAGAACCAGCCGGGCGGTGGTGGCGCACGCCTTTAATCCCAGCACTTGGGAGGCAGAGGTAGGCGGATCTTTGTGAGTTCGAGGCCAGCCTGGTCTACAAAGTGAGTCCAGGAGAGCCAAGGATACACAGAGAAACCCTGTCTCGAAAAACCAAAAAAAAAAAAAAGAGAAAGAACCATTTGTTGGATTGAAAAGGGAAGCTGTTGTGGGGGGAAGAGGGTGGAAGGGTGGGACAGGAAGGGGGAATAGGGAAGGGTTTGTGACTGAGATGTAACTTGAAGAAAAAAAATAAAGTACTTATATAAAAAAAATAATAATAATTTGGGTCCCCCTAAGGAGACTTGCAGCTGACCAGTCTATTGGAAGAATGTTAATACATTGGTTCTGAGAGGCTGATTTCAATGCTGAGAGCTGGTTATTGCCCGTTCTGAGGCATTCTCTGATTGGTTAGTAAAAATTGCTGATGGCCAGTTAGCTGGGCAGAAAGAATATAGGAAGGTGGGACTTCCTGAGATGGAAACAGGAACCCTGGGTTTTACTCAGAGGAATCTCTTTTTCTGCCAGGAGACACAGAAGCAGACAGACATATCTGAAAGCTCTGCAAGGTACAGCAGGCCATATGGCTGTTTGGGATTAGGTGGTCTGGGTTAATTTAGATTAGCTAGTTGAGAGTCTGCCTAGCTAAAGTCTAGGTGTTGAAACATTAAAAGGTCTTTGTGTATTTAATTACTGGATAAAGGGCTCTGGCAGACTACAGTCTACTAGTCAAAGCAATCCAGGCCTACCGGCCTTCCCCCAAGCCGCAGCGGCTGTCCATGCAGGCTGCCTGCAATTCTGCTGGTCTGATATAATAGTTTATTGTTATTAATAAATACCTTGCAGCTGCCCCGTCAAGCTGCCCCACCAGGCCTATAGGCTTCTAAAGCAAGTTAGGCCTGCCGATCTCCCGCCAGGCCACTGGGCTGCTCTGTCAGGCTAATATAACAACTTATAATTATTAATAAAGATATTAGTTAACAGAGTTTAGGTTGCAGGTGGTAAAGGCCACCCTTGGTCCAGGGCTTTTTCCCCAGGACAAGTTAGGCTGCCAGTTAAGGCGGACCAGGCCTGCTGGCCTCCTGCCAGCCTGCTAGCTGCTCTGCTGGCCTAATCTTACAGTTTATACTTATTAATAAATACAATTGATAGCTAAGTTGCAGTTTCACCAATCTTTATAAACTTAGAGTGATTTCTGAGACAATGATGTATAGAAAACAGTTTCTACACTGAAGAGGAAACTCTGACCACTCCAGATTTGCATTAAAAAAAAATCATTGCACACTAATTCTTAGTGTTAGTGTGTCTGAATGCATTTTAGAATACATAAGAGGAATTACTTGTGTATCTGAAAATGTAAATTAAGGGGAAAAATTGGTTTTTGACTTTACCTCTGGCAGGCTTATCTAAAATTAATTGAAATGTTAATTTGAATCTTATTCCTCAAAATGATTTGGCTTTCATGCTTTCAAAAGTTAATTATGGGAACTCCAATTGAGAGAAAAATCAGATCACAAAATTAGGAGAACTAACCTAAGGATACCTAGGAAGATATTTTTATTAAGTAGTAAAAAAAAATATGAACTCCATTTGCTAGACAAAACTGTAAAATCAAACGAGTTTAAATTAATTTCAAGACTCCAAGGTCCTAAAAGACAAATGGCAGTCTTGAGACCAGCCTGGTCTACATAATGAGTTTTAGAAAGCCAGGGCTACATTGTGAGATCTTGTCTCAAAGAAACAAAAGAAACAAATAAAAACCATTATTTACAATGTGACAATGATAAAATGGGCTTTTGTTGGGAAATAGTTACTAAGCAATAATACACTTTGTTGTAATAATATGTTGCAAGATCTAAATATGTTACTAGTGTCCTCTTTCCCTGGTTCATTAATTTGTACATTTGAAACTGAGTTCAGAAGGAAGTTTGTGGACCATTTAGTTTGGAAATAAGAGGGGAGATGAACAAAGTAAGCTTGTCATTGATGCTTGCAGGTCCAACTCCTGCATCCTCTCCAAAGACAAATGGAGAGAGACTTATTGGTAGAGGTAATAATTTTACTCAAATCCTAGCTTTGGTAAATGGGTTTCCAGCATATGGAAACCATATGCAGCACCTGATCTCAAAGAGGAAGGTGATCTCAGGGATTTTTATGGAGAAAATAGGTGGGGAAACACCCCATGCTTACACGATTTCTTTGTTCTCCAGTAGGAAGTTCCTTGAAAGGTGAAGATTTGCTCTGACTCTCTTGGAATATTTTCTAGGCCTACCAAATTCTTGCATTATTAATGGTACTATAGGAACAAACTCTCCAAAACTTAGAGCCACAGTTAAGAAAAGTTTAGTTAATTCAACTACCAACCAAAGAGCATACATGGACTGGACCTAGACTCCCTACACATATGTAGCCGATGGGTAGCTTGGTCTTCATATGGGTTCCCTAAGAATTGGAGTGGGTGCTGTCTCAGAATTGAAGCAGAGGCCAAGGAGGACTGCTGCTGACAGTATTGCTCTTCATGGCTTGCTCAGCCTACCTTTGTACAATACCACTCAACTACCTATCCAGGGGTAGCATTGGTCACAGTGGGCTTGGCCTCCCACATCAATCATTAATCTAGAAAATTCCCCACAGTTTTCCTACAGGCCAATCTGATGAAGGCATTTTCTCAACTGAGGTTCTTCTTAGTAGATGACTATAGCTTGTGTTTGCTGGAAAACAAACAAACAAACAAACACTAACCATACAAGAACCAATTAAAAAGTAAGAGAAAAAGTATTCTGGAAGCCTGAGCCCCAATTCTGAATTAAATATTTAAAACTTGTGCACATAAGAAGAAAACTTTAAATGAGACAGAGAAAAAGCCAATCATGGGGCTGGAGAGATGTCTCAGTAGTGAAGAGGACTGGCTGCTCTTCCAGAGGTCCTGAGTTCCATTCCCAGCACCTACATGGTAGCTCACAACCATCCACAGTGTGATCTGTCACCCTCTTTTGGCTGCAGGTGTACATGCAAATAGAGCACTCATATACATAAAATATTTTTTTTTTAAAAAGCCAATCACTACATAATAAAAAAGAATCCATTCTGGAAGCCCAGAGAAGAGAAAATAAAACAGAAATCAGACATGTTCAGTGCAAGAACAGCAAAGGCCATCGGAACACACTAAGGGCAGAGCTGCCAGCACTGAAGGACTACATGAAACAGGATGGAGGGTAGCCACAGAAGACAGCCTGGACTGAACATAAAATGCATGAGTGGTGGGGAAAGGGAGAGAGGACCCGAAGGCTACTCTTGAAAGTTCTGAAGGGAAAGGAGACCAGAAAGTCATATTTGAAAGAAAGCTGGTTCTCAAATATAAGACACTAGAGTGTATGTGTATGCTGGTAAAAATATTCAGAGGAAAAGATATGAGTGGTCCAGCGAGACTGAATAATTATTAAAGGGCCAAAATTCATTGTTTTTTTTTTGGGGGGGGGTTCGAGACAGGGTTTCTTTGTGTATCCCTGGCTGTCCTGTACTCACTCTGTAGACCAGACTGGCCTTGAACTCACAAGGATCTGCCTGCCTCTGCCTTCCAAGTGCTGGGATTAAAGGCGTGGGCCACCACACATAGCCTGAAGTTTTTGAGAAGCAAGAAAAGGTGCCCACAGCTCAGGTGCTGAGTAAGACAGCTTTATCATCCACAGACCCTTTAGGGCCCTTGAGAGAATGATAGCTTCCCTTCTCATTGCAAGAGGGGGTTGAGTTCAAAGGTCTGGTTCAGTTACTGGGATGAGGTAGATTATGTGCCATGCAGACTACTGCTGGCTTATATTCGTATTGAGTAAAACAATGATCTCAGCTCAAATGAAAGGTGGAGGACCAGTAGGAAGGCTGTGAAAGAGAGAGGTGTTAGAGTGTGGGAAAGAAGGAAGACAGAAGTGTAAGCTTGCTGGGTGGCAGAGATAATCCACATAAGATGTGGTTATATAAGTATATATGCTTCATGTTAAGTTCTATATACTTAACATGGAGCCAGCTTCTCCCAGTGATTTTCTGCAGCAAAATACAGAGGAGATAAAGAGATGACTCAGCAGTTAAGAGCACTTGCTGATCTTGCAAAAGGACTTTGGCTTCCTAGTATTGACTCAGCAGCTCACAACTAGTTCTAACTGTAGTTTCAGGGGATCTGAAAATGCCCTCTTCTTCTGGCCCCCGTGGATACCAGATATGCATGTGGTACGTACACACACACACACACACACACACACACACACACACACACACACACATACACACACAATGTTCAGGCAAACACTCATATGCTTAAAATAAAAAAAAATACATCTTTGAAAAATAAAGAATAATAAGATATTCAGACAGACAGAAAAGATGGAGCACGTATCAGTGCATAGGAGTTTAGAGAAGGCTTTTCAGATGATTTGAGAAGAATTACAAGAAGTGAGGGTATTTTCCCAGCATTCTACCTAAAGAAGGCACTAAGAAAATTTCTCAGCTGGGAGCATAATTCTTATATTCAGTGTAGCTGGCCTAGTTTGAAGATGGGTGGTGAGAGATAAGAAGGAATAGAACCTATTTTTATAGTCCTGTAGATGACAATAAATGAAAATAATGTTAAATATGCAGAAATTCAATTTAGAACTAGAGTAGCACTCAGAGCACATTTGGTGCAACGTGTATTCTAATACATGAGGAATAACTTAAGAAAAGCTAAATGAGTCTACAAAGTTATGACATGGGTAGCAGAAGACCCAACCCTTGGACCCTGTCATGAAGTCCTAAGCTGAAGCACTTTCTCCTACACTATGCTATTTTTCTTTTCTTTTCTTCTCTTTCTTTCATTTTTGTTTTCTTTTTTTGGGGGGTGGTGCGTGGAATTTTGGTTTGGTTTTCTTTGTTTTGTTTTTGTTTTCTGAGACAGGGTATCTCTCTGTAGCTTTGGCTGTCCTGGAACATGCTCTGTTGACCAGGTCTGGCCTGGTACATATTTTATTCTTGAACTCATAGAAATCTGTCTGCCTATACCTCCCAAGTGCTGAGATTAAAGGTGTGTGCCTTCTTTTCTTTTCTTCTTTCTCTTTCCTCCTCATTTTCCTTGTCCCTGCCCCCCCACTTCCTCTTCTTTTTCTTTGAGGCAGGGTCTCTTCCTAGATGTTCTGGAACTTACTTTGTAGACCAGGCTGGCTATAAACTCTCAGAGATCATCTTGCCATTCTGCCTCCTGAGAGTTGAGATTAAACGTGTGTTCCACCATGCCCAGCTACTACCCTAGTTTAATAAGAGTAAAGCTTAGAGAATTCCACAACAGAAGAGGACAAGCTGTCTGCTCAGCTGATTAGTTTTCCCACACTGAACACCAAAAATTCTGTTCTGATAATCAAGAGGATGTTAAATACTTACTATACAACTGTTCTGCTGGTCAGTTTATTGTTTACACTGTGGGTTCATCAGTCATAAGCAATGCACACTGGATAAGGAACTTTTCTAGGAAATCTGTATTAGTAACTGGCTCAGAAGGGAAATTGAACAACTAAGTCTAAAAAAGGACACAAACCCAGGTTTCCTAGATCTCATTAACAGCAACTCTCAAGGGATGCACCCATCTCCATGGGTTTCTGTTGGAGACTTGAATTTCTGGTAAGAGACTTTGATTATTCTAGCCTTCATAAGAGGCCTACCCTAGAAATCACAGGAGAGGGCTCTATGATCGACACTGTTCTTACATCATCTGGCATAATGGAAGAGTTGACCTTCACAAGATGAGATCTTAAATGACCGAAGCCCAAAGCCCCACTAGACGTACATAATTTATTCAGTCCTTAGAACACAGTGTGACAGCTTTCATTATCTACATTTTACTCAGGATGAAATTGAGGGTCTGAGAAGTTAATTGCATTCCCAACTTCACAGAAATAAAAATCGACACTCACAGGTCTAATGGTTTCTCTCAGCTCAGATCTGAGGCTCTTTTTCTTAAAGAGTGTTTTCTCTCTCCCCTCTTTGTTCCTTTGCTGACTATTATTCTTGACCCTACTGCTGGGTTAGGGCAAGTTCTACAATAGGCTCATGAGTAGTGGAAGAGTCCTTGATTAAGTGTGGACTTGAAAACTGAATGCACAACCACAGTGCTGAACTTCCACAGCATTGTGTCTAACATACAGGCAGAGTATATTTAACCTCCTCACATTTGGACCTTTTTACTTCATGCGGCAATTTTATGTAAGTGTTTAAGTTTTTAGTGAATATTTAAAAGATTTATTTCATTCCTATTTTTAATTATGCATATGTGTCTGACTCTAAATGTGAGTGTGTGTGTGCACGCGCGTGTGCCAGGGGCCTTGGTAGCAAGAGGCATCAAATAAAGAATTATAGATCTTTGGGAGCTACCCAATGTGGGTTTTAGGAATTGCATTTGGGTCTCCTGCAAGAGAAGGACACACCCTTAACCTCGGAGCCATCGTTCTGGTCCAGTTTTTAATTTTTCTTAATCAGTTTTAGTGACACGTGTTAGTCAGTTTTCTGCCACAATAAATACTTGTCACAATCAACTTATATTTAAAAAAACAAAAAACAATGTCTACTTTCATTCATGGTTGTAGAGGTTTCAGGTCTGTGATGAATTGTACTGCTTTGGGCTTATAGCACATAGTATCAATGAGGGTACATAGTACTGCAACTGCTCACCTTTAGCCAGAAAAATGAGAAAAGAGAGGAATAAAAAAAGGACTGAGTCCCATTACCCCACTCACAGACATGAATGTGTTGCAATGACATGAAGACCTCCCTCTAGGCTCTATTTCAGAAAGGGCCTATCACTTCCCTATTGCTCCAAGGAGGGACCATGTCTCTAACTCATGGATCTTTGTGGCCAAAAGAAATAGCACAGACTGAATGGGTTAAACTCGGAGATTTACTTTTCATAGCTTGAGGATCCATGATTGAAGTGAGAGGAATAAAAATTTTAGAGACCCCTGTGACAAGCAGTGGAGTCAGGCCAGCCATGCTCCAGGAACTGGCTGACCACAAAGCCGATGGTAAAGTAAAATTAAATTCATTCCTGAGAAAAACAGGTGTAGGATGTTTCCTGCTGACTAACTAATGGGCTGGTACATTCCACCTGCATTTCCCCTCACCCCCTTGGGTTATGGTAAACAATGGGCTAGGCTGGTACTTCCCACTTATATTTCCCCTCACCCTCTTGGGTTGTAGTTTAAATAGCCAACTCTCCTCCAAATTGGGGTCGCGGCTCCTACCCCTGCATGGGATATGAGTGGCATCCTCAGTGCACTGACCCCCCCCCCAAATAAACCTCTTGCGATTGCATCAAGAAGGTCTCTTGCGAGTTTTTGGGTGGCCGTGATATCCCGAGTTGTAGGGATTAGATAAATTAGATTTAGAAAATATATAGGAGTTTCTGATACTGTCTCTTAATTTGGGGCCTGAAGAGCATTATCAGCATGAAGTCAGCAAAAACAGGAAAGACTTAATAGACTGAAAAACAAGGTTGAAGTCAGGAAAAACAGGAAAGACTCAATAGACTTGAAGAAACAAAGTATCTGGCCTGACATTGTTTTCAGCTGCTAAGTGGGCGGAGCCCAAATTAAGCTGAAACAGAGTTCCTCCTATTTAAGGACAGTGCATGGAGCCCAGAAGAAGAAGAGGCCCCTGATGCTAGAGAGCTCCAAGAGTCCTGCTGAAAAAAGGGCTGGCCATTGATGGTCAGCTCTCTCCCTGAAGCAGAAAGAAGCCGGTGAGCAAAGAAAGCTTGAGCAAGACACCAAAAGGCCAAGGACTGGACCCTGTGGCTCAGCTTTTGCCTGGAGGGGTTTGATCTGTCTGATCAGTGGCCTAGGGGAAACTGTGCCTGGCTTTAAGGACTGAGGCAGAGTAGCTGAGTTCCTGATTCAAAAGAAGTAAGTTGGCCTGCAGACGGCTGGGGTCTCCCACAGAGAAGAAAGCATGAAGCCTTATTTAAGGTGAGACTGCAATAACCAACTTACCCTGACGAACCTGCATCTGAGAGATCCAGAAAAAGGACTGCTAAGTGCGTTAAAGAATCTACAACAAAGACTTGTTCCTGACAACTGAGGACCTGCTCCAGAGACTGTATCATTCTAAAAGGTTATAAAAGTAGTTGTTATAATTATCAATAGGTTTAGTGGATAGGTTAAAGGGGTTGTAGGAATTTATAGGTTTAATAGTTAAGAAATTGTTGGTGTTTGTTATAAGTGAATTTAGTAATAAATAAGTGTTAAATAATAATTTAAAAGATCGGTTACACCGAGTGTCTGGAGTCGGGAGAGGGACTTCCCTCCCCCGGGTCTTTCAGAAGTATCAGAGAACTTGATTTCCTGGTGAGGGCTCCCTTTCTGGCTGGCGGGTAGCTGCTGCTGACACCACCCCCTCCTCCTCCTCTTCCTCCTCTTTTTCCTTTAGAAAGATTTATTCATGGGTCTTGGGAGATGGCTCATGGTTAAGGGCACTGGATGCTCTTTCAAAGGACCCATGTTTGAATCTCAGCACCCACCTGGCAGCTCACAACCATCTATGACACTAGTTCTAGAGGATATACCACATGTGTGTCTGGTGTCTGCAGAGGCCAGAAAAGAGCATCAGATTACCTAGAACTGAAAATACAGACCTTGTGAGTGCATGGAACCAAGACTGCATCCTCTGCAAGTCCAGAAAATGCTCTTAACCACTGAGTTATCTCTCCAGCCTCAAAAGCCAACATCTTACAGTGTTCTCTGACAAGACAGAGAAAGTGTGAGTTTTCATCCTCTTACCAATCCCTTGGTGGAGCTCCCCTTAACGCCTCCCTACCACTCCAATCAGTACCTCATCCAAATCTGGGCAAGTCTCAAAGCTCTGTACTCAAATATACCAGAAGTTAGGATTTCCACATATGAATGTTATGGGTAATAGAAACATTCCATCTACAACATTACCTATCACTTCAACAGAAGGTGGTAACATTTGATAGACACAAACTTCAGTGGTTTTATAAATGCAGAGTGATTGTTAACAACTCCTAAGGGACAAAAATAAAAAGAGAGTAGGCTGGGGAAAATATAGGTCTACCCACAGTTTAACAAGAATACTGCTTGCTGCTTTCTCAGTGGTGATAATTGCTGTTCACAATTAATTTGATTTAATAGATAAAAAAATTTGTCTAGCAAAAGTGTCATTTCCTATTAAAAGTTTCCAGCTTTAGGGTTTTTTTTTTAATATATCTCCCCCCAACATCTTCCCTTTAAGTCCAATAAAGGCTCTGTTTCTTAAAAATAAAGTACAAAACAATAAGAAAAAATAGGAAACAATATGAAAACTATAAAGTATGACATACATTCCCAATGTCCAGTCTATATGTATTTGGCAACTAATAATAATATTCTATTATCTATCTATCTCAATGAGTTTAAAGTTCTATACCTAACTCAGTTTCCATCCCAACTTGCATTACCAACTTAAAAACAACTTCTTATACCTGTAACATCCTTTTAATTCCTAAACAACTTAAAAATTAACTATGAGACTATAACTATCTAGTCCTCAACCACATTAGAGACCTGAGAAGGATAAATATATCTGAATAAACAGAAAATGCAAGAGCAAGCAGCTTCCAAAACTAAGAAATGACAGACAACTGTCTGCCTGGACAGTCCCCAACTTCTCTCAATACATTGGAGCATCTTCAGCTTTTTGGCCCAGTATTTCTGACAGACAATTACAAAGCAGGAATTATGAAGGACTTGTCCATCCTGTCTTGGTAGCAGCTCTAAGTTTTAAGGGCATAATATTTAGTTTACTTTGGATTTTTTTTTTTTAAAGATTTATTTATTATGTATACAGTGTTCTGTCTGCAGGTATATCTGCAGGCCAGAAGAGGGCACCAGATTTCATTATGGATGGTTGTGAGCCACCATGTGGTTGCTGGGAATTGAACTCATGACCTCTGGAAGAGCAGCCAGTGCTCTTAACCGCTGAGCCATCTCTCCAGCCCCCTACTTTGGATTTTTAAAAAACTGAAAAACTAGTCAAGATCCTTAAAATGTAGAGCAAGGTCTTGGTTTTTTTTTTTAAAGCCTCTAATTAGTTTAATTAAAAAGAAAAAAAATCACTTAATTTTAGAAAAGTTAATTTTTAACACCACAAATTATTAGTATGAGAAAATACACCTTTTCTCCCAGTTTGGAATCATTTATTCTATAAATTAATACATAAAACTGAGTGATTTTGGCATGCATGCATTTAGGATGAGTCATTTTCATTTTTCTCCTTTTGAAATGTTGTTTTTCCTGTTGAATAATTTGTCTTTGAGACACAAAGATACACTGAAAATTAAACAAAGTCTATTTGTACAGTATTCATTGGTTTCAAGATCCTAGAGTAGACTATCACTTAAGAGCTGCTAATATCCTCTTCATCTACTTCATGACAGTCTGATTTCCACCCAACTTGAGACTATCAGATTCCCTAGGAGCTGGACATCTAAGGTGACAAGATTCTCCATCCAACATGTGAACAGAGACCTTGTGTTCCATCTGCTTAAAGGCCAGTGTCCTCCCTCCACCTCACTTGTTTCCTTGTCCTGTGATCTGAACTATGAAAACAGGATATCCAGAGGCTAGAAGAGGACCAAATTCCCAAGGGATGGATGCCATGGGTCACAGCTGCCCACCTCACTAAACTACCACTTTTTCTCTAATCTGTACACTCACTATTGAAGAAATGAGTTGCTCACCTAATTTTTATGTCTAATTTTGTTTGTTTGTTTGTTTGTGCAGCAGGGTTTTATACAGCTCAGGCTAGCTTTGAACTTTCTGGGTAGCTGGATATACACCGAACTCATGACACTCCTGCTTCTGCCTTCCAAATGCTGGGTTTGTAGACTTGTACCACCATGCCCAGCTTATGTCTAATTCTTTTGAAAACCACGTAGAAATATATGATATTGTTACTTCCTTTTTCCTGGTATTAATAGCCAAAGGGATGGGAATATACACAGAACAGATAATGTGGATGATTAAATTCTTTATTTCATAACCAAGAAACACTTAAAACTTTCAGGAGAAGGGCCACAGAGATTAAAAATACTAGAAATATTGATTTTAAAAAGTAAAAAGAAAAAGTCATTCAACCTTCATAGTTTGTTTGAATGAACATATCAGGTAAGGAAGGAAAGTATCATGTGAAAGTAAAAAGTAAACTGGAATGATTAGCAAGTTGAGCTCAGGAATGAGGTAAGTATGTATGAGCAACATATGTAGAAATTTGAGTTCTGCATCAATAAAATGACACAAATATGACATTAATATGAATAGGTCAGTGTGAGAAGAGAAGCACATGGAGGACCCATGCGCCCTGGGCAAGGATGAGCAAAACCAAAGCTTTCTCATTACAAGTTGATTGTATCGGGTATTATAATGACAGCTGAGTAGCACAAGAGGTTTAGCGAGAGTTTAGCCACTTCTAGGATTATGGGGTCTTGAGTTCAGAGATCTGCCTACCTCTGCCTCCCAAGCGCTAGGATTAAAGGTGTGCTCGATCACTGCCGACCTTAAGATCGTGTTTTAGGATCATAATAAACTTGGTTGCAAATGCAATGCAAATTTTGGCTGAAGTAAAAACACCACAGCCTTTTAAAAGTTTTAAAATGTAGGCAATGTATATATTGCAATGTTGTAGGTTGAGACTAGAGCTGCAAGCATGTTAAGCAAGCAGTCTACCACAGAACTACGCCTCACTCTTATAATATTTTTGTAGTAAAAATGTTCACATATGATATACATCTTAATGTAAATGCCCTTTCATCTTAGAGCATCACTCTATTAAGAACTTAATTTCAGCCAAGCGTGGTGGCACACGCCTTTAATCCCAGCACTCGGGAGGCAGAGGCAGGTGGATCTCTGTGAGTTCTAGGCCAGCCTGGTCTACAGAGTGAGTCCAGGACAGCCAGGGATACACAGAGAAACCCTGTCTCGAAAAACCAAAAAAAAGGACTTAATTTCAGGCTGGGTGTGGTGGTACACTCCTTCAATCCCAGCGCTTGGGAGGCAGAGAGAGGTGGATCTCTGTGAGTTTGAGGCCAGGTGACTCTACAAAGTAAGTTCAAGGTCAGCCAGGGCTGTTATACAGAGAAACCCTGCCTCAAAACAAACAAATAAGCAACCCCCGCAAAGAAAACAATCAAAAAATATCTAACAACTTAATTTCATCACTATAATTTTTTGCTTTAGAATTCCCCCCCCCAGGACATACTATGTTAATCACAGAAAGTCTTCCCTTATTTATCCTTTATAGGTGCTTATCAGATTCTATAGTAATAGAGTGAAGCATGCGCTAGCCCATGAACTAATATGCTTGAAGAAGCTAGAAGGCTAATATGATTGAAGGAGAGATAACAGGCAAGAGAAGGAATGACGTTAGGAGGAAATAAAAGTGTTCAACAGTTTTAGGCTGTGTACATCTTGGGCCGCAGTTTGGATAGGATAGAAATAAACTATGTGGACACTACAGATAACAAAAATCTCAGTGGTTGGTAGTCATAATCTGATGGCAATTCTAGGATGTAAAGGTGTCCCATGAGATACAAGCACACTTCAAGTCATTGTGGCTTAAGTTAGAAGCTACAACACCGGTCATGCAGCACCAGGAGAAAGCTTTTAATAGAAATTTGGAAACCAAAGCAGATGTAAGTGAAAGGGAGGAAAATTCAATAGCAGGGGGAAATTATGTTTAAAAAAAAAATCTCTCCCTGGTATTTTTAGGGTGGTGATAAACTCCAGTCAAGGACCACCCTTGTCACACAGCACAGAGTCTTAGGATGGGATACAGCACCGGCAATCTTTCAGGTCTGGCCTGTTTCAGGGGCTGATGGCCCTAACTGCAAGGGCTGGTGACCCTTGCAGGTTTTTGTTTGTTTGTTTTGGTTTTGGTTTTTGGTTTTTCCAGACAGGGTTTCTCTGTGTATCCCTGGCTGTCCTGGACTCTCTTTGTAGACCAGGCCTAGCCTTGAACTCACAGAGATCCACCTGCCCCTGCCTCCCTGGGATTAAAGGCGTGCACCACTAAATCCACCCAGCCCTTCCAGGGTTTTTTGTTTGTTTGTTTGTTTTTTTAACAGGTAGCTGCCATGGGAGAAGAGAGAGAGGGGCCTATGCCTTTTCTCTTCTGTAGCTTAGAATAAGCCTTTGGCCGCTGACTACCAGAGTTAAAATGACCCTGTTCTTTCCTTTGGTTGGGGGTGCAAGCTGAGGAAGTAGTAAAAAACAGCTTTTGTTTTGTAAATTACCTCAAGCACTTGCTTATTAGCCAACAGGCCACCCTTTGAGTGTTCAGTGGACTAAAGTACGTTTTGACCAATTTATCTCAGAAGCTGATGGTGGAGCTCTGAGATTTTTACCTGATCCATGAGTTAATAAGAAGATAATAAGAAAGGGATGAGGACAGAGGAGCTCTCTTCCACACACATGAGAAAGAGAATGGATGAAGCTAGGATGCAACAACAATTTTATTGTGGTGATTATTCCTTTTATACTTTGAGTGAGGGCTCTCTACATCAAAGAAAGAATTACCTCATGGATCAAAGGCATTTATCACAAGGACAGGAAAAACCATTGCAATAGGAGGGGACTCACCAATCACATATTTAGATACTCAGTTAAGTATTGATTTTCTATACACAAGTTAAGTTTAAAACGATGGTATATTATGTCCAAGCTGACAAGGAATAAGGAATTATAATGAAACAGTTTGTGTTCATTGTCATTAAGATTTGTACTAAATTTAGGCATTCCTTTGTAGCCTCATTATCTCTTGAGTTCATGGGGAGTATAGGGTCCTTAATTGGTTTTATGGCACACCTGGAGCTTGGTCTTATCATCTCTAGAGTGAAAGCTTATCTGAGGTCATAAATCTGTCTCAGGCCTATCTCCTAATGAGATACACAATGTTTGGAAAGAGGGTTTACTACATATACCTGTATGTTTTCTATCAACTAACTTCTTTAACTTCTAAAATTGTTTGGACTGAGTCAAGCAGTTTGTAAGACTCTTATCAGGAATGATAGAATCACCTTTATAGAATTCTGTGTGAAGTCTGGCCAAACAAGGCGAGTGGCAATTAGCAATGAGGGAATCTCTGTGCCATGTCAGTAATAATAGAAAGACTGAAGTCGAGCCGGGCGGTGGTGGCGCACGCCTTTAATCCCAGCACTTGGGAGGCAGAGGCAGGCGGATCTTTGTGAGTTCGAGGCCAGCCTGGTCTACAATGCGAGTCCAGGACAGCCAGAGATATTCAGAGAAACCCTGTCTCGAAAAACCAAAAAAAAAAAAAAAAAAAAAAAGACTGAAGTCTTCAGCATAGACTTTGCAAAATGCTGGATAGCTTTTCAGGAAGTTTACATGTTTACTGAACCCCTTCTTTAGAAAATTTCTGACAGTAGTTGAACACTGTGTGTGAAGGGCCTAAGAATAGCAGATGGACATGAAGGAAGGAGCCTCCAGAGCATTCGGCTCCTGACAAACTCCAACAGTAAAATTGTGCAGTAGCTAAAGAAGAAGGCTAGACAGGTGGATCTAGTAAAGATTCCAGTGACAAACTGGGGCAGCAAATTCAAAGACTAGCTATGAAAACAGTGGAATCAACAAATATCTAGCCAGCTAACTGAGAAACTAGGAGGAAAGATACAAATCACTAATGTCATAAATGGAAGGGAGGCAATCACTGCAGATGTTGGAAACGTCAGAAGGATATCAATTGGTCTCCAAGAGCCTGTGACCACAAATTTGATGACACATGTTGCAAGATATTTGATCCCATTGTAAAATGTGAGTTTGTTAAGTGGGAAAAAAAAATCTGTTTCTAGTTGTGGGAAGGCTCAGCCTTTGATCCTAGAGCTCTCTGTTTATTGTAAACAGGTGGTTATGGTGTGGCTCAGCTCTAAGCACTCACCTTTAATCCACGAGCCTTCTTTACATAGGATTACATAAAGTTAACACTAGGTCAAGGGGTGGAGCAAGAAAACAGCTGCCAGGTATTAAAGAGAAAGTGGGGGCAGTGAGCTGGACGGTACTTATGATAGTGTGGAGAAGAAGTAGCTTTTTAGTTCTGAACTTTTGGCTTTTAGCCTTGAGGGCTTTTGGCTTCTCTGCTGGGTGCCTTCTCTGCCTCTCTGAGTTAGCAGGCTTTCAACACAGCATCTAGTTCCTGAGTCTTCACTGGTAGAACTGAATGGTAGGGGATATTTCAGTTTTCTAAAACAACCGACCTAGATGAAATGGATTAGTTTCTTGAAAGACAGAATTTGCCAAGTTACACATCTACAATTCAGCATCCAGGATGCTGATGGTGGAGGACTGCAAGTTTGAGGATAATCTGGGCTACATGTTGTGAACCTGTCCCCAAAACAAACAACAAAAAAAGCAAAACTTACAACTAACATCATGAGGAAAGCAAGAGTGCCTCTTCATACCACCACGCTTCCCCATTCACGTTCTAGTTGATACGACAAAAAGGAAATGAAACATACAGAGATTAAAAAGACGAAATAAAATTGTCTTTGCAGATGATATGATAATCTATACAAAATCTAAAAAAAAAAACAAAAACAAAACAAAAAGAAAATCCCCCCCCCCAAAAAAAAACTCTTCAACTGGCAAATGTTAGGATCTGAGGTTGATATATGGGATATAGTTGCTTTCCTATATACCAAAAATGAACAAGTAGAATTTGAAGCTAAAACCACATCTCTATTGTAGTGCCTCCTAAACTAAACCGTGGGTACAAACTAGCAAAGTGTATAAGGTCTCTACAAGGAAAACCACAAATTGTTGGAAGAACTTATAAAAGAAATAAATGAATTGAGTTACATCACATTCATGGCTAGAAAAGTTCAATGTTATATTGTCAACTTTTTACAACTTGATCTACAGATTCAGTACCATCTCAACTTCAGGGTGTCATTGTATGGATATTGACAAAATGATTTTACATTTTACATGGGGAGACAATGACAGAGATGGCAACTCAATATTAAAGGAGAAGAATAAGTTAGGAGGCAACTATTCAACTTTAAGATTTACTAAAAGTCTTTCCCAGGTATGGTGGTGCATGTCTTTAATCCCAGCACTTGGGAGGCAGAGGCAGGCAGATCTCTGTGAGTTAAAGGCCAACCTGGTCCAGGATAGCCAGGGCTATAGAGAAACCCTGTGCCAAAAAACCAAAACCAAAACAAAACAAACAAACAAAAAATAATTTCACTTAAACAAGTTAGAGTCTGATTACAGTGGCTATAATGTGTCCCCATGCCATTTTTATGTTAATGCCTTATGTAGCAATGTTAGGATATGGGGCCTATTGAGAGTTGTGAAGCACTTGTGAATAGATTAATGTTATTTTTGTGGGTAAGAGTTAGGGTTATTGAGATAGTTTGAATTATAATGCCCTCCATAAGTTATATGTTTAAATATTTAGTATTCAGCTGGTAGAACTGTCTGAGAAGGATTAGGGGGGTGTGACCTTGTTGAAGAAGTTACATCATGGGGATAGACTTTGAGGCTTCAAAATCCTCCCACCATCCCCAGTGCACTATCTCTGCCTTCTGCTTGTGGACTGCCATGTGACTTCTCAGTTGCCGTTTTAAACATCTTCAACCACTCCTCAGGCCTTCCATCCACCATCATAGACTCTAACCTTCTGGAAACATAAACCCAATAAAATTCTTTTTTTTTATAAGTTGTCTTGGCATGGTGTTTTATGACAGCAATAGAAATGTAACTAGCACAGTTATTGAGAGAGATGAATTGAAACTGTAGGAATATATGAGTATATTAAAATCATATCAAGACAACTAGGCCCAAGAACTTATTGGATACACCAGACCATGGAAAGAGTGCTGCTCTGTTACCTTGATGATGGGTAGCTAACATTGCGATGGCTGACACTTGGTATGTGCATCTAGGACTAACAGTCATGGAGCTCAGCATTGACTGACCCTTCTTTGGGCTTCGGCTTGGCTCCCCTGCTATTAATGTGGTCTACTGAATGCCATCTGCTGATTATCTGCTCTCCCATCCAGATATGAACATAGCAATTCCTAGGCTTGGACCCACATTCTACCTTTTTTTTTCCTTTATTTTTTATTTCTTTAAGTTACATCTCAATCGCAGTCCCCTCCCTATTCCCCCTCCAGTCCCACCCTCCCACCCTCAACCCCCCATCCTCTTCCCTTTTTTTTTTTTCTTTTAAGTTTAAGGTATATCTTATCTCCCCCTACAGTTTTCCCTTTCAGTCCAACAAATGGTTCTTTCTCTTATAATAATAAATACAATACAAAACAACAGAGGTAATTAGGCTACAGTTATGAGGGTTATATGGCTTAATGTACATGTCCAATGTCCAGTCCAATGTATTTGGTACCTGACTTTAATATTCCACTATCTAATGATCTCCATGAGTTCAAAGTTCTACATCTGACTCAACATTCATACTAACTTGCAACACAATTTTAAAAGTATCTTCTTAGATCTATAACACTCTCTTGACTCCTAAACAACTCAAAATTTAATTATGAGACTCTAGCTCTCTGTTCTTCAACCACCTCAGAGACCTGAGAGGGATAAATATATCTGATTTTATAGGAAGTACAGGGCCTGCAGCTTCCCAAACTAAGAAATGACATACCAGTGGCTGCCTGGACAGTTCCCATTTTCTCTCCATACATTACAGCATCGATCTTCAGTCATTTGGCCCCGTTTCTCTGACAGACATTGATTGTAGAGCAGGGGTTATGAAGGACTTACCTACCCTGTCTTGGCAGAGCTAGGCTGTCGACTTACCTGCTTCCAGGTTTTGTCCTTTTTGGACAGCATTCTGTCTACAATTGGAGCAAGGGGCTTTTCCTACCAAGAGATAGGCTTGGGACTAATTCAATCATCTCCCACTGGAGATTCTTCGATGCTCATCTTCTACTTGGAGGAGAATAGGGGGTGCTGTCAGGAGTTGATATTGAACACACCTCTTGCACATGATCCCACCAACTATTACTGATCCTCTCTACCATGATGGGATGAAATCCTTCTGAAACTATGAGCCTAAACAAATATTTCTATAAATTTCCCATGTCAGTTCCTTTATCACAGTAATGCAAAATTAACCAACATTATCCCAGATTACCTAAGCAAGCCCTGAATAATGATGTGTCATTGAGAGATACAAAACAGGAGAAGAAACAGAAAAAGATCATGGGATGGTAGGTCCAGTGACTAGAGTAATGTCACCACGAGCTAAGGAGCAGCTGCAGTCACCAGAATCTGGAAAATGTAAAGAAGGGTTCTCCACTGAAACTCTGAAGGAATGTGCTGCTAGAATGTAAAAAAAAAAAAAAAATCCGTGTAAAGAGAATGAATCTCTGGCCTCTGTGGAGACCTAATCTTCCAGTTGGGCTGATTCAATCACTCTGGCTGAGAAAACTCCTAGGAGATGCTAAAGAATTGGGGGTGATAATTAGTTCTGAAATAAGTTTTCTTTTTCTTCTATCTCTTTTCTTAGTGTTATTTCCTTAACAGTGTGGGCTTTTCCCCTAACATTTTGAGATTCCTTACTCTTTCTCCAAATCCTCCCTTTCCTCCATGTGTCTTTCTGGTCCACCATGTGTGATCTCTAAGCCAGCTTAAATGGCATGGCTTTTCCCTTTCCTCTCTTTGTTCTGCTCCAGATAGCCCTGAGGTTTTTCTTTTAAACTAATAACATTGTCCCTGAGCTTCCATTTGAGTCCATTCTTGGTTTGTTATTGATGTGATTAAGAATGCTATAAGGGTACCCTAGGTCTTGAGTTCAATTCCCAGCAACCACATGGTGGGTCACACCATCCACAATGTGATCTGATGTCCTATTCTGTTTGCACATGTTCATGCAGATAAAACACCCATACATAAAATAAATACAAATAAAATAAAATAAAAAATTAAAAAAGGGGGTACCCTAATAAAGGTATAACTTTCCCTGTATCACTGCCGAGGTCCACTTTCATTTCAGATTCCCATCTTGCAGGATCGTGAGAGAATACATTTCTGTCATTTAGGAGACAAGTCCTAGATTTGTCATGGCAGTCCCAGTATTTACCTTTGTCATTCTCAAGGATTGTTTGAAGATATCATTTTTCATTAGTTCATTTTGTAATTTTCTTATGCTACAGGCTAATAGAATAGCACTCTAGGGTATTTGAATAATTTTTACACATTGAATTTGTTCCAGAAGTAGATACCAAAATCCCTTAATCTCTGACACAAATTGACATAAAATTAGATGGTTCTTCAAGAATACTGTCTTATCTGGTATCTTAGGGTTTCATTGCTATGAAGAGACACCACAACTCTTATAAAGGAAAACATTTAATTTGGGCTGGCTTACAGTTTCAGAGGTTTAGTCCGTTATCATCATGGTGGGCAGCATGGCAGCATGCAGGCAGACATGGTGCTTGCTTGAGGAGCTGAGAGCTCTGTGTCTTGATCAGCAGGCAGCAGAAGGGGACTGTGTGCCACACTGGGGATAGCTTGAGCATATAAGACCTCAAAGCTCATCTTCACAGTGACACACTTCCTCCAACAAGGCCACACCTACTCCATCAAGGTCACACCTGATACTTCCACTCCCTATGGGTCAAGCATTCAAACACACAAGTCTATGGTGGCCATACCTATTCAAACCTCCACATATGTATAGTCATAAATCCTTTTAGGATGTTACTAATTAAGTCTTTTGTTTTGTAGTCATTGTAGATTTGTATGTAGTTCTTGGAAGCAATGGACAGATCTCTTAAGTCTTTACTTAGTTTTCTCAAAAATCAGCAGGTTTAGATCCAGATGGGTGAGCAGGTGTACTGGCAGACAGTTGGGAGGCCACATCAGCAACAGGCGACCCAGTAGAGCCAAAGCTACCAGAACACTCTGTTAAGTTCCTTTCCTGTCAGTCCTGGATACACATGTTGGGCATTAGCCATTACAGTGTTAGTTAGTTGTGTAACATTTTACAAAACTAGTATGATTCTACAGCTAGGATATTCACATGAGTAAAATGCCTTGATCTCAGGCTTTCTAGTAGCCATTTCTCTATGTGATTTTGTTCTATCTAATTTGATCACATGTTGATTCATGAATCCATCACAGCCATGAAGCCACAGAATTACTTTATTGCCACAAACAAACTTCTCAAGTCCTTTTATACCCACATCCACCTCCTTTCCAACTCTTTGGGCGATAACAAGTTGACAAATGATAAGGAAATTACGATGGGGAAAAAAAGCCCATCTCAAGGTTCCATTTGGGCAAGAACAGAAGTGATAAAATTGCAGCAGTATATAACAAGCTTCTATTTGCCAAGGAGTACATATTCTCTTGAAAATGAGATATATTAAAACATTTCAGGGTTCATTCACAACTCAAAATTGTCCTGTATTGAGCTCATGAGTTCAGTAGACACAAGGGGTGGGTGAGCTGTTTTATGCCTGACACTATTTTGGTCCTGGAAATAGTCACATACTGTTTCTGAATTTCTTGGGGATAGCAGATGAGCAGCCCTAAAATGAAATTACATCATAAAAGATTGGTAAAAAAAACCCGAGAGGCTCCTGTAAAGTTCATAAGGGCATCTTCCTGTAGCAACTATGAGAGGATTTGATAGAGGGGTTAAGAATTTGGCAGGGTGAGCTCCGTAGATGCTAAATTACAGACACAGATAGTAAATGTGTGGCCTCTGGTGTCCTGGGGGAGGGTCAGTGGTTGAGCATCTGTGAGCACCAGTTGGTGTGTCCTGGTGATGGAGATATGACTCTTCTGGTGACTGCTGCAGGAAAGGCATGAGTGAGAAGGTTTTTTTTTTTTCAAGTCTCATGCAGACTGTGTGAAAGGTACCACGCAATATCTGGATAATAACAAACGAGTCCTGAGTCCTGAGGACACATAAGGTAAGATCATGCAAAGGAGCACATGGATGACCAAAGAGATCAGCATTTACCTCAGCATTCATCCCTCTATCAAGCATCTTCTGGCAGCACCGAGAAATAAGGCGACCTTCTTTCATATACTAAAAGTGGTATTAAAAACAGTGAGAAAATTATTTTTGTTCTAATTTACAGGTACAACACACTGCCTTGGACAGACTAAGCAGTTTGCTTCAAGTCATTGAGTAGATTCTAGTGGATGGAACCAAGATCCAAATTCCTCTTTCTAACTCAAAGTGCAACCCTGTCTTTCAAATCTGTCAACATTACCACATGATGGGGCAGGACAATGGCCTGGAGGGAAGTGAGAGAAGAGGACTTTGGGACATTGAGTTGACTTCAAAATCTATAGAACATGAAAGTTTAATTTCCCACTGCTGTTTTTTTTTTTTTTCCAGCAAAGTGAACAATTTCTTTGGCTTTGGTTTCATGAATAGAGATGGAAAATTTGACTATTGAATGGAACGCTACAAAATACCAGATGCTGTATTTTGAGCAGACCTTTTCTGGGTAAATAAATTACACATTAAAATACAAACTAAGCCTCGAAGAGACCACAGCAGTTCTACAGAAAACATTTCAAAAATACATATAGGAAAAATAGCAAAGAATTCATAACTAAGTTTTCATATTCAATCAAGATACAGTCAGAATAGCTCAGATATGGTACCTGGTTGGTCTCCATGTAAACAAACCTCTGCTACACAGTCCCACCACAACCACAATAAGCTGCTCTGCCATGGCTGTCCTCTCATGATAGAATGAAATCTTTTTGAAATTGTGGGCCAATATGGATCTTTCCTTCCATAATTTCTTTTTCCTGTCAGGTATTAACACAAGAATAACTAATATGCTCTGTGTGTCTGAAACAACTCAGTGT
>CAJQZJ010001969.1:16358564-16408938 GCA_907164525.1 Lophiomys imhausi
AACAGAGCCCTGCCCTAATCCTAACTCTGGGACAATTACCTTTTTTTTTGGGGGGGGGGAGTCAGGTAATATTTTTCCTGGAGCAAATTTGTTTTTTTTGATAATATATAAAGTATTACCTTTCAATCCGAATTAAAGAAGAAATTATTTTGATATTTTGGAGCTAAACAAACCTTTAGTGTATATATTTTGACATCTCAAAGGACAATTTGTTTGAATTGCAGCCTGCCTTTTGTAAGTAGCTTTTAAACTTAAATCTTTCCAAATCCTATGTGCCTGTCTCTGCATTCTAAGTTTTGGGATCAAAGACATGTGGTTCCCAACTGATGGGATTAAAGATGTGCTCCTCCACTCCTGGACCAAAGTTTTTCTCTGTTTAGAGCTTGTTTTGTATCAGGTGGCCTTGAGCTCTGAGATCTGCCTGTTTCTGTCTCTAGTGTGTTGGGATTAAGGGTGTATTCTTCCCCAATGATGTGACTAAGGGTGTACACCATCACCACCCTGTTTCTTGTAACTCTAGAATTTATAAGACAACTAACTCTATAGTGATCCTCCTGTCTCTACTGGAGGTAACGGCATGGGCTAACAACATGCATTATTTTAACTTAGCTCTAAGTTTTTTCAACTCTTGAAGGTTTGTAAAGCCAGGTTGAACAGCTGTCACCTTTAATTTATTTACAGTGTTTTAAACCTGTTACCTGCTTTTTAATGCCAAACCATGGAAATAGCCTATACCTCTACAAAAAAAAAAAAAAAAAACAAAAAAAAAACAAAAAACAAAAAAACAAAAAACAAAACAAAAAAAACAAAAAACAAAAAAACAAAAAACTTTTAAGCTGCTATCAAGTTTGTGTAATCTCTGTAGCCACCTGCAGTCTAACATTCTAATCTGAAATTAAGGCCATTTTCCTTTCATGCCAGTAAGGTAAATTATAGTTTGAAAATTTTATATTGTATTTTTATTATATTTTTAAGCTTATTAACTCTTTTCTTAAAAAAGTATTATTTATTTCTAGAACATAGTTTCCTCCCTCCTCCCCTCTTGGCCCCTCCCTTCCTCTCTCCTTCCCTCCCTCTCTCCATCCCTCCTTCTCTCCCTCCCTCCCTCCTTCTTCCTCTACTTGGTACTCTCCTTCTTCTCAGATGAGGTGGGTCCTCACATATCATACTCCCTCAGATCTTGCGTCACGTGAGGCCCAAGAGCTTCCACTTGTACTGGAGCTTGATAAGGCACACCATCTAGGGTGTGGGGTTCCACTAACCTGCAGCAGATTCCATGACTCACTGGTGGGTAGAATTTTTCCTAGGATAGATATGCTAGGTTCCTATCTATTTGGGTGTGTAGGTTGTAGGATAGTTATCCTCTGATGTATGGTTAATATCCATTTGTAAGGGAATACATACCATGTTTATCTTTCTGGGACTGCGTCAGCTCATTTAGGATGAGCTTTTCTAGTTCCATCCATTTGGTTTTGAATTGCATGATTTCCTCATTTCTGATAGCTGTGTAGTATTCCATTGTGTAAATGTACCACAGTTTTTTTATCCATTCTTCAGTTGATGGACATCTGGGTAGTTTCCAGTTTCTGGCTATTACAAATAAAGCTGCTATGAACATTGTTGAGGCAATGTCCTTTTGGTTTCTTTTCAGATCTTTTGGATATATGCCCAAGAGGGGTATGGCTGGGTCTTGAGGTAGATTTATTCCCAATTTTCTAAGATATCTCCAGATTGATTTCCAAAGTGGTTGCACAAGTTTGCAGTCCCACCAGCAATGGGGGAGTGTTCCCCTTTCTCCACATCCTCGCTAGCATGTGCTGTCATTTGAGTTTTTGATCTTAGCCATTCTGACAGGTGTGAGATGGAATCTCAGAGTTGTTTTAAGTTGCATTTCCCTGATAACCAAAGATGTTGAACATTTCCTCAAATGCCTCTCAGCCTTTAAAGATTCCTCTTCTGTGAATTCTCGGTTTAGCTCTGTACCCCATTTATTGATGGGGTTATTTGATTTTTTGGTGTTTAATTTCTTCAGTTCTTTATATATTTTGGATATTAGCCCTCTGTCAGATGTTGGGTTGGTGAAGATCCTTTCCCACTCTGTAGGCTGCCGTTTTGTTCTAAGGACAGTGTCCTTTGCCTTACAGAAGCTTTTCAATTTTATAAGGTCCCATTTATTGATTGTTTGTTTTAGTGCCTGAGCTATTGGTGTTCTATTCAGGAAGTTGCTACCAGTGCCAATGATTTCAAGGCTTTTACCCAGCCAAATCTTTTTTTTAATGGAATGTGTACATAAGTGTTTTCATTTGACTTGAGGTTTATTTAATTATATTTAATGAGAGTTACAAGTGTCAAAAGTGTAGTCACATTTTCCCATTTGCTCCATGGCAATGAAAAATACTTAAGGTATTTACTTTAAATAGTCTGACAAATATAAATTTAAAAATTATTTTTAGCCAGGCATGGTGGTGCATGGTTTGATCCCAGCATTTGGGAGGCAGAGACAGGTGGATCTCTGTGAGTTCGAGGCCAGCCTGGTCCACAAAGCAAGTCCAGGACACCTAGGGCTATTACACAGAGAAACCTGTCTTGAAAAGCCAAAAAAAAAAAATTTAGATGTGTTTATTTTTATGTGTTTTGCATGTATGATATTTGTACCATGTGCATGTCTGGTATCCTCCATGGTTAAAAGAGGA
Organism: Lophiomys imhausi; assembly: GCA_907164525.1. Taxonomy (NCBI): domain Eukaryota; kingdom Metazoa; phylum Chordata; class Mammalia; order Rodentia; family Muridae; genus Lophiomys; species Lophiomys imhausi. The sequence continues at coordinate 16,361,258 of CAJQZJ010001969.1, forward strand.
GGTCTGGGGCTGGAGAGATGGCTCAGTGGTTAAGAGCACTGGCTTCTTCCAAAGGACCTGGTTTCAAATCCCAGCACCCACACGGCAGTTCACAGCTGTCTGTAATGGCCGGTTGTGGTGGTGCACACCTTTAATCCCAGCACTTGGGAGGCAGAGGCAGGCAGATCTCTGTGAGTTCAAGGCCAGCCTGATCTAGAGTGAGTTCCAGGACACCAGGACAGCCAAGGGCTGTTATACAGAGAAACTCTGTCTTGAAAAATCTAAAAAAAAAAATTAAAAAAAAATAAATAAAAGAGGGGATCCGAGCCCCTGGAACTGGAGTTATCGTTGGTTGTGAGCTACTATGTAGGTGCTGGGAACTGAATCCAGGCCCTCTGCAATAGCAGCAAAAGGTCTTAATGGCTGAGCCATTTCTCCATCCCTGACAAATATAAATTTGATATCTGTATTTGCACATGTATTTATTTGTATCTCTGTATGTGCACATATGTGGTTCTGTGTCTCTTCATGTGTTTAATTTGATCTATGGTTTCTGTATTTCTTTTCAGCATTACAGATTTAACATTACCATAAAAACCTTTTATAAAGCATTGTAAAATTATGACATTAAGTCAGAAAACTTTCTAGGAGGTAATATTTTATGACACAGAATTACAAATTATCCTTTTCAGGTATCCATTAACAATCCCAATAACTGTTTGTAATATATATCTATAAATTATTTCAAGGGGCGGGAATTTACTTTGTAGTCATTACTTAAATACATTTTGAAGATGTAGGTCACCCTTATATACTGATCACCTAATTTAATTTGTAACTTAGACAGAAGTGCTGTTTTCACACACTGAAAGATACCCTAGAAGCAGAATGGAAATGATATCATTAAAATAACTAAACTTTTGTAGTATTTATAATTTTCTTTTATGTTAATAGAAAAATAGTAATAGACTGAAAACTTAAGTACACTTTTTATGCAAAGGTAAATGATTATATTGTATTATACATTGTTTGATATATATAATATCATATATATATATATACATAGACTATATATACATATATAGTATATATACTATACAGAGTATATATACACAACTTTATGCATATATAACAACACACACACATATATACATATATATGTATATATATATATATATGCATTTATCTCATAGCAAATTAAACCACTTAGTTTGTGGACTGTATTGGGTGTATACCAAAAAGCAGTGCTATGAAAACTGTCAATATTCTAAATTCTTTATAATGATTATGTTCTTATGAGCAAGGACAAAGCTAGAAATTCTGAATGAACCTTGTTATAAACCTTCTTAATCATAGTTTTAAACTACACCTGAGTTTTATATTTTACCCAGTATATATGGCTACTTTTACTCTGTGTGTCTCATTAAACCATCACGCATCCCCACTTTCTTTTAAAGCATGATGAGTTTCTGGCTACCTCTCACAGTTTAAGTTTATAATTCAGTGTAAATATATGTAATTTTTTATTTTAAAGTAATCCTACTGCTAGCATTGGCCAGCTCCTACTCCTCAAAATATCCTATGATTACATTATTGAGTACTATCTTAAAACCTACCTCAGAATTTAACAAAACAAATGTGTGTTGTGTTGCAGTGTTGTGGGTTGTTTCATCTGGATAGGTCTATTGGCACTGTCTGGAGTCCCTTTGGGGATTCATTTAGCCCATAGCTGGTGCTGGGTTAGCTTTCTGGTGGTGGATAAAATTCCCAAGATTATCAGTTCAAAGTAGGAGTGATTTGTTTTAGCTCAGCATCTTGTAGGTTTGCTACAACATGTTGGTTATATTGAAGCTTTTGGGGCTGTGGCAAGGCAGGACCTCATGGTAGGAGCTGGCCAGTAGGAATTCTTTAAAATATAAACACATGTTTATGTTGAATTATAAACTCAAGTAGCATTCAGGAAGCTACTTGTGCCACAGCGGCAGAGAAACAAGAGGGGGCGGGGGAGGAAGTGGTTGGGTTCCCAGTGATCCTTAGTAATCTAGACCTTACTTCTTATAGGGCCCAAAACCTTCCAGCAGTATCATCGGCTGGCAAACAAGACTTTAACACATGGTTCTGGGGACACTAACCCAAACCACAACAGATTGGAATGCACAATACAACACACCCACACCAGTGCCTTATTGTGGGTTACCGGTATGATTGGAGATACTTATCTTCCCCTATGATTGCAGATACTTATCTTCCCCTATGATTGGAGATACTTATCTTCCCCTCCCACATGGTACACTCTCAGCATTCAGTATCCTGGTCTGAGTTACTGGTGACTGGAATCCTAGGTGGTCATGTTTATATAGAATCTACTCTTCTGAATACAGAAAGTGATTTCAAATACACTATTACATTTAACCACTATCCTGAGACTTTTTATAATTTTTATGTTTAGTAATGTGATAGACTCTTTATAATTAGAGATTGTAGTTTTATCTCAGACCCCACCCCCATTGAATAGAGGATGAATCTTCTTTTCCTCCTCTTCTTATCTTCCTCTCTTTCTTCCCTCCTCCTCCTTCTTGTATTTTGAGACAGAATCTCTCTATGTAATTTTGGCTGTCCTAGAGGTCACTATGTAAACCAGGTTGGCCTTGGACTCACAGAAATCCCCTCTCTCTGCCTGTCAATTGCTGGTGTTAAAGGTGTGCGCCACCATGCTTGACCCATGAATATTCTTCTGAAGCAAGCAAAAAGAGGGACGTAGTTCATCACATAGGTTGCAGCGTGGCTCTGTGAGGTCCTAACATTTTGACTCTCGGCATAGTTTCCTCCTACTCTTTCCTTTCCTCGTCCGTATTTATAGCATTAAATAAATAAGCAGACGTAACAATCTTAGACATGTACTGGCACAGAGTAGGTATGCAAGCAACATTAGCTTCAGAACATAAGTGATCATCACCTGCTGTTATAACACACAGCAACACCAGGTTGGTTACCTCCCCATCTCAGAGCCGTAAAGTTCCCTGCGTTTTCCTTAACTGTGATTCATTAATCCTGAGCACTTCCCTTGCCTCCTCACCCTAGACAAATAAAACAGAAGAAGTTAACCTGACTCTTCTGCAAAGCAGGCCAGGTCATGATCATTCTAAAGAAGTGATTTATTGACTTAAAAAAGAATCACAACCTGTACTAAGCAATAATATATAGTCTACATTACAACACAAAACATCTACACAGACACACACATTCACACACTCCATATGCAGCACAGGTTTTGGGAATGGTTTGGCTCTTTTCTAGTCAATGAATCAAAACAAAACAATGTTGGCTATGACTCATTTATTAATTTTATTGTCAACCAAAGAAAGGATTCTGAGGGCTGGAGAGATGGCTCAGAGGTTAAGAGCACTGGCTGTTCTTCCAAAGGACCGGGGTTCAAATTCCAGCACCCACATGGCAGTTCACAGCTGTCTGTAATTGCCGTGGGTGGTGGCACAGGCCTTTAATCCCAGCACTTGGGAGATCTCTGCAAGTTCAAGGCCAGCCTGGTCTACAAAGTGAGTCTAGGACAGCTAGGGCTACACAGAGAAGCCCTGTCTCAAAAACAAAAACAAAAACAAACCAAAAGAAAAAAGAAGGAAAAAGAAAAAAGAAAAAGAAAGGATTCTGCGCTATATCTTACTTATGTGCTGGGAATAGGAGATCAAACAGACTTTAGGAACAAGCACTGCTTCAGGGGTAGTGTTGTCAGAATGTGACAAATATAGTTTCCTTACTAGTCTGTTAAGTTATAGAGGAAAAGTTCATTTCCAAACAAGAACTGAGCTTCCTACTCAAGAGGCTTCATACTTTCAGTGGGATACCGGAACTAGAAGGGAGGTGTGTATACATTAAGTGTTAGGGCTTTTTAAAAATACTGTAAAACCAAATGCTTTCTTGTTTGTGGCTGGGTGGAGTCAGAAGGAACTCCAAATTCACAACTTAAGTTTTCAGGAAGTAATTTAGAACTAATTTTTAAGTCTTGATTCATTGATTCAGTAAGGTAATATGTTACAGTAATACATGGATTTCTACTTTGACTAAACATGAGAACAAATACATTAAGAAAGTGGTGGTTTGAATGAGAATGCTCTTCTCCCCCACGGGTTCACATTTTTGAATGCTTAGTTACCAGTTAGTGGAATCATTTGGAAGGATTAGGAGGTGTGCCCTTTTGGAGGAGGTGTGTCACTAGGGGTGGGCTTTGAGGTTTTTTGTTTTGTTTTTTTGGTTTTGGAGACAGGGTTTCTCTGTGTATCCTTGACTGTCCTGGACTCACTCTGTAGACCAGGCTGGCCACCTGCCTCTGCTTCCCAAGTGCTGGGATTAAAGGCGTGCGCCACCTCGCCCAGCCCAGCTTTGAGGTTTTAAAAACCCACAGGAAGCCTAGCAATGTCTCGGCCTAGCAATATCTCGGCCTAGCAATGTCTCGCTGCCTGTGGATCAGGATGTAAACCTCTCAGCACTGCTTAACACCATGCCTCTCTCTTTCTCAATGTGATGATCATGGACAAACTCTCTGAAACTGTAAGGAAGCCCCTACTTAACTGCTTTAAAAAAACAAAACAAAACAAACAAACAAAAACCCCAAGAGCTGTCTTGGTAATCGTGTTTCTTCATAGCAGCTAAGTAACTAAGACAAAGGCCTAGAAAAGTGTTGGACATTTAGAAGTTGCTCCCAGTTTCCTGTTTCTTTTCCTTTCCTGGGTCATAAACATCAGAATTCATAGTTCTTTTTTTAGGCTGTATGCTTTATGTTTTTGGAGTAAAGCTGAACTTTGGTAACATAATTGCTATAATAAAATCCTATTACTTCATTACAATTTAATTTTTGTTACCATAAATTATCCAAGTTTCCAGAGAAATGAATAGTCGCTAATTATTCAGATATAGGTTTGAAACCAGAAATAATATTGTATTCTTAGATTGTGTACACTAAAATTTGTAATTTCCCAGTTACCCACACAAAAGATAAAGTTCCTAACAGATGAAAACAACTTCTGTCATATTGCTAGTAATTTGAAGAAAAAACAAAAAATCAAACAAACTGGCATGCAACAAGCAAGAAGTACTAGTCCCCTGATCATCCAGGGTTGGAGAATTCGTTTTGACGCCCCAGCCTAGGGGATTTTTATGATCAGTTACCTAGTTTCCAGGAGGCAAGTGAAGACTCCTGGGTCCCAGTCCGATCTAAGCCTTTAATGGGGCTGGTCATTTCAAATTACCGCCTGGAAGGTTGGGATCCTGTGTGTGGGACTGAAGGGCGGAGGCGCTGACACATTTTCCCTCCTCCCCGGGTGTCACTCAGCTTCTTGCTGCGCACGCAGCAGCTCCCACGTGGCAGGTCCAGATTGAGCAACTGGGGGTTGGAGTCGCCGACGCGACCCGGGAGTGTGCGGGCTGCGGGCCCTTCCTCCCGGCACCCAGCGTCGGCTCGGTCCTCCACCGCCAGGGGGCGTGCGCGGCTCCGCGGCGGCCCGGCCCATTGGCTGCGGCGGGAAGGGTGGGAGGAGGTCTGGGGCGAGCCGGCTTCCTCTTAGGCGCGGGCGGGCGCGAGGCGAAGCCGGAGGAGCCGGGAGGACGCCGAGGCGCGATCGGCGCGGTCGGGAGGTGGCGGCGGTGGCGGCTCCCGTCGGCCTCCGGCGGGACTGACGGCGGCGCGGACGCAGGCGGGTGAGGCTCGGGCAGGCGGCGGGGCTGGGCGCGGCTGGGCGCGCGGAGGCAGGAGCGGGAGCACCACGCCCGCCGCCTCGCTTCCCGCCGCGGGTCGCGGCCGCCGGGGGACCGGGTTGTGCGGAGCATCGCGGCCCGCTCAGAGGCGTCTTCCCCTGGTATCGGTCGCCGCCGCCGCCAGGCTCGGGCTGCACCTAGGAGCCGACGTTTGCCCCTGGCGGTCGGAATCCCGCAGGTTGAGCCTTCCCTGAGAACTGGGATGTGATGGGCTGGCATGCTGGACTCGAACTCCGCGCAGGGCCGCCTTGACTCACTTGTAAAGTTTACGTCTCCGCTAAACGGGAGTTGCTTTCTCCTTTTGCAGGCTAACACATAGGTGTTGTGTTTCTTTGATGAGCGATGTTTTTTTTTTTTTCTGTTGTGTTCACTGCTTTAATATGCATGATGGTCAAGGCTCTTGTACCTAAATAATGACTGACGGACTATTTGAGATCGATGTGTGTAGCTGTAACTTGCGGGAAGTCATCAACTTCAATTTACCTAATTACTTTCTATAATACAGAACTATTATCTGTTAGAACTTTTGCGTGGATTCCTTTCCGGGGGAGCAAATTAGATGGATACAAAGTCACTAATTTGCATCTTTACTATCTTAGATATAGTTACCTAATATTTTCGAGCGCATATTTCTTTTTCACAATTCCTCACTTGGGACTTGTTGCTGCTTCTCAGATTTTACGGATTAAAATATGACTTTCGCGAGATATTGGGTAAAGTTGGATGGTAATGGCAGATTCACTGGCCTGTGAAATCCTGGAAGGACCAGTGGTAGACTGACTGGCAGGTACATTTTCCAGGTCTTTGGAAACATTGTTTCTCATACAGCGCCTTAGGGAGTACAAAGAAATCTTCATTTAATGCAAAAAATAAAGTTAATAATTTTCCCGATGTCACTAAGCAGGAAAGTGGCAGATTGGGTAAGTTAGCCTCACTTGCTGTACTGTGCTTCACCCTGTTTCTGGAAGTTGTTAGTCTGGAGATTTCTCTGGAAGTTTACTAGGTTTTATTTTTCGTTTTATGCAAGTGATTAGGTTTCTTTCGTAGATTCATAAAACATGTTCTCTACTTATTAAAAAACAAGCAGCTAACGACTTCCCCCAAGTTACGGCTGGACACATCGATCTCAAATGTCCATCTGTCAGGCATTATTCAGGTAGAAAAGAGCCCTGACCATCATGCATATTACAGCTGTGAACACAGCAGCAAAAAAAAAAAAAAAAACAAAAAAACCTTTCTTCTTTGTAGGAAGAAATAATAGTATAAAAGGGCAAGATAAAATTTCTCTAGTCAGTGACATTCTGTGTGTCTCCATGGTTGTGGAAATGGGAAACCACAGAATGATGGAACTATGTAGACCAGTGACAAACACAAACTCTCGGCGTCACATTCTCAGTTTTGGTCCCTCCCTTGGTAAGGCTGTTGAGCATCTTGTATGCTAGTTAGATTGTTGCTTGTGCATCCTTAGCAGTGAGTGAGTTCCTGGTGATTTTCATCACAGCTCCTCCAGGCTTGGTAAGGCAGTGCTGTGGGATCAGCTGTGCTAACTAATGGCACCATTCCTTACCTGCAATTAGTGGTCTTGGGAATGAGTTTTGAAGGGCGTTGGATAATAAAAAATAGGAGCTTGTCAAATTGTTTTAGCTGATAAAATTTTACCTTAGTGGCTTCTTTCTGTTCTGTGCCACTGGCTGCTGACCTGCCTGCCTTCCTGTTTGGGCCGATAGAACCACTCTGAGCAGTTTTTCTCCGGGGTGGTTTGAGCTGCTGAATGCTGTGAACCTTGGTGTGCTTCAGTTTTACATTTGACCTAAAGTATAAATGAAATGTTTTCCTTGGGTGCAGGGGAATCCGGAAACATGAGATTAAGAGACTGTAAATCCTTTGTCAAGTGTAATGTAAAGCAGTTACAGGAAATGAAGATACTACCACACTGGGTGTAAATTTATGCCTCCTTTTCTTCCTTTTTTTTTTTTTTTTCTTCCTCAAAAACAAAACCCTAACAGTGCATAAGCTGAAATGTGGATGCCCTCCCTATTTTGTTCCTCTCTAGTTAAAACCTATTTTTTATTTTTGTTGTTCTTTTTTTTTTTTCTTTTTGGTTTTTTCGAGACAGGGTTTCTCTGTGTATCCTTGGCTGTCCTGGACTTTCTTTGTAGACCAGGCTGGCCTCGAACTCACCGAGCTCCACCTGCCTCTGCCTCCTGAGTGCTGGGATTAAAGACGTGTGCCACCATGCCCGGCCCCTTTGTTGTTCTTTTTAAAAGAACTTTATTTTCATCTTTCTTTTAATATGGAGGGGGTGGGGCCAATGTCCATGCTGGCTCATGTGTGGAGAGCAGGGAACAACTTGTAGGAGTTTGTTTTCTTTGTGGGACTTGAACTCAGGATGTCAGGCTTGTCAGCACACCTACCTGCTGAGTCATCTTGTTGCCCTTTGTCATTTTACTTGATGATGTTTGTCTGTCTGTCCACCTATCTTTCCCCTAATGGTGTAGGGTAGGATTAAGGTATTTAACAGCTGTGGAACTCTAAAGGATCAAGCAAAACTAAATGGTATGGGCCAAGTGGTGGCGGCAAATGCCTTTAATCCCAGCACTCAGAGGCGGAGGCAGTCAGATCTCTCTGAGTTCGAGGCCAGCCTGGTCTACAAAGAGAGTCCAGGACAGCCAGAGTTGTTACACAGAGAAACCCTGTCTCAAAAAACCAAACGAACAACAGCAACAACAAAACCTAAATGTTATTTTGTAGGCCTCTGCTGTTTTTGTTTATGTTCTGGGTTCCAGGAAGCTAATCACTATTTCCATTTTGCAAGTCGGTATTAGAATTTGAAACAAAATTCTGCTACATAGAAGAGAAGATCTGTAAGAAAATATGTAGGCAATTTGAGCTAGGGTAATGTTTTAACCATTGCAAAGGAGTTCTTTCTCAGCCCAGTCTCCAGCCTGCCTCTCCCTCTTTTACCTGGCAGACCTGGCCCCCCAGCCTTATTTCCATTCATTGTTCAGAAAAGAATGAAAATTTCTATCATATGAATTGTACTTTGGATCTTTATTTTGTCTCAGATCTGCCTTGGTTTTCGTTTTTATTATTACTATTTCCTTTCTTAACCTGTCTGTGTGGGTTGATATACTGTAATCCTGAAGCTCTCAACCTAAGAGAGAATCACCCTGAGAGTTTGTTAAACATGCAGGGTTTTAATGCCTGCTCTGAGGATTCTGATCCTGCAGGTCTGCAGTAGCAGAGAAATGTGCTTGTTAAAAGGCACACTCGTGATTCTGACCTCCCTGATGTGGATAATAACACTTTTGTGACGCCTTCAAAGAAGTTGATAGGATGTGTCACTCACTGACTCTTTGGTCCCATTTTACAAAAAAACATGCCTTTGGAAGTCTATTTACACTGTTAATGGGAATGACATTGTTTCTTAAAATTAATAATATAGGTTTTTGGGCATCTAGGGTTTTAGGGTTTCTCTTGTAATGTTACTGTGGTTATTGTGATGGTTAGGATGTAATAAAAAAAAAAACACTTATATTGAAGACTGGGGAGATCACTTTGTATGTAAAGTGCTTGCCAGAGGAATTCTGGGGCTCCCTGCTTGGTTAGTCTAGCCTAATGAGTAATCTCCAGTTTCAATGAGACACTACCCAGAGTAACCGAAGACCCCTAACAGTGATGTCTGGTTTCACACGCACACACATGCATGCATACATTCCCACACATATGCACATGTAAAAACCAGACAAGCATAATCATTCTATTAAAACTTTTTCAGATGTGTAGCTATGTAAACTATTTCTAAGAGTTTATGAAAGGTGCCCTTGCCTGACATCTGTTCGTAACAAAGATTTTGGTGGTAGCTACTCTTTTCCATTTATGTATGCATTAGTGACTTACTAGAAAGTCTTGTAGTTCACTGAAGTATTTACTTCCTGTAGTGTTCACAGTTAAGTGTGGCAGGTCATTTGAGCTGTACCTTTTGTCAGTCCTTTTTAGTTAGTAGTCCTCATCAACGCCTGCTTATTGACTGTATGCCTGCATACACAATGTATTCTCCTGTGTTGAATGGTTTTTAGATGTGCTAAGAAGTTTAACAGCAGTCTGTGACAGAAGAGACCTGAACTCTGGCTGTCACCTTAGAAAATGAAAAGCTCTGATGGCACTGTGGGACCCTCGAATGAGCGGCTGTAAGTTAGAATCCATCTTACTACTGAGAAGTTAGTGGAGAATAGCCCTGCCTGCGTATGAGTTCCCTTTATAGATGGAGAAAACAGCTTAACTATTTTATTAGGTTGAAGGAAGAACACAAGGCTATTTTCTTTTTAATCCCTTAAGTGTTAAATGCATGAGGATCAACTAGCACATTTCCTCCTCAATGCCTGGGGAGGAAGAAAGAACTCTAGGTCTCTCTCTGGTTCGTACAGTTTCCAGAGTTCTGCTATGAAATTGCCAACACTCAGCTGTTGCAATACTGCTCTTGGAACGTCTGTCAGGCTTGACTACCTGTTGTTCCATTAAGTCTGGGGCAAAGTTAGCACCTTCCCTAACCTGTTTTGAAATAGAGACAGTGGATATTAGAGAGTCTGTTTTGAAGTAGAGACAATAGGTATTAGAGCTGACTTGTCGATATAGAAGAATGAAGCTTTATTCAGAGTGCTGTAGATCACATAACAGGCGTCTGATGCAAACATTGCTGAGAGGTTGAGAAGTAAGGTATAAGGATAGTTTGTGATGGGCCTCGGAGGACCCTGTTTTGCCTTATCTCCTGCATTGCATAGACTAACAGTCTAGGGGAAGGAAGGAACACTCTGGATTTGAGTGTTTCCACCTACCCACATTTAGATGTTAATCCTCATTTAAATGAATTTTCATTTTGTACTACTGAAGACAAACAAGAAAAGCCATAGATGTTGGTTCAAATAACTGAAAAATTCAGAGACAGGCATGGTGGCACGTGCTATTAATTCCAGCATTCTGGAGATTGGAAACGGAGGCAGGAGGAGGAGCTAGGTGTTGAAATTCTGTTAAGATAAACAAACTAAAGCAGCCAAGAGTAAGTCATCTGCATCCTCCTCTTCCCAAGATTTTTCAGTAGAACCATATTTTGGAAGAATTATTATAGTGCCTCATTATTTAAAGTGTTGGGTCTGTGGCTTTGGAGTACCATTTTTCAGGAGTGGAATTTTTTCTTTTTTTTTGGTTTTTCGAGACAGGGTTTCTCTGTGTAACAGCCCTGGCTGTCCTGGACTCGCTTTGTAGACCAGGCTGGCCTCGAACTCACAGAGATCCGCCTGCCTCTGCCTCCCGAGTGCTGGGATTAAAGGCGTGCGCCACCACCGCCCGGCTGGAATTTTTTCTTATGCTTAATTTTTTTTTCTTCCTCTGCTCAAAACAAGATTAGTTTCTTTCTGCCTGGACAGCCAGAGCTCTGTTACGCAGAGAAACCCTGTCTCGAAAAACAAAACAAAAAACTTGTAAGACTTTTTAATTGTTAGGTAACCATTAAAATTTTTTCGTTTAGGCGAGGTATGGTGGCATACACCTTTAATTCCAGCACTCAGGAGGTAGAGGCAGGCAGATCTCTGACTTCTAGGCCAGCCTGGTCTATAGAGTTGAGTCCAGGACAGCCATGAATACACAGAAACCCCGTTGAAAAACCCAAAACATTTTTTCTTTTTAATAACTTTCATCTATCTATCTGTCTGTCTGTCTGTCTATCTATCTATCTATCTATCTATCTATCTGTCTATCTATCTATCTAGTCTGTCTGTCCTGTCCATCCGTCTCTATCTATCTATCTATCTATCTATTTATTTTTTGGTTTTTTGAGACAGGGTTTCTCTGTGTAGCCCTGGCTCCGCCTCCCGAGTGCTGGGATTAAAGGTGTGTACCAGTGAAAGACCCCCGGCTAAGCATGCCTATTTGTTAGCTGCCATTTCAGTCATGCTGCTGCTTGCTATGAGATGGGGACTTTCCATGCTTTGCGAGGCCCAGCAAAGACAGGATATCTGTGGTCAGACAATTGGGGGCTGACTCACTGGCAATAGAAAAGTAGCCTTAACAGAACGTCCAGTGTGCTAACGGCAGCCTTATCAGAAAGTCCAGAGTGTGCTAACAGTAGCCTTGTCTGATTTCAGAAATGCCAAGCTTGCCCCTTGCCTGAACCCATGGCCTCATTTAAATCGACCAATGAGAACCCTGTAACCATGCATCTGCTTCTGTAAGCCCGCTTCTTGCTACCCCAACCCTATATAATCAACCATTACCCTAGCCCGGCACGCTCAGTCACCCGAAGGCTGTAGCGTCCGCAGGCGCCTGTGTAAACAATAAAGTTGCCTCTTGCACTTGCATCCGGTGGTCTTGGTCTCTGTCCTTGGACGCTGGGCCCCAGGGGCAGTGTCCCCATTTCAGGGGTCTTTCACCACCACGCCTAGTCATGTTCCTTTTGTACAGTTTTGTTTTGTGTTTTAGAAGAGTCTCATGTAGCCCTGTCTGTCCTTGAACTCCCTGTCTTGCAGCAAGGATGACCTTGACCTCTTTGTCCCTGTCCTTTTTACCTTGTAAGTGCTAGAGTTTAGAGGTATGCATATTTATTTCTCTCCTTTTCTCTTTCACTCACTCACTTCCATTCCCTCTCACTCTGTGTGGATTATATTTTAAAAACCCGTGTCTTTTAGTGTTCAGTACCAGTGTCCCACCAATATTAAATCTTTTTTTAAGTTAGTATTTCTAGTAAGCATTTAGTGTTAAAACCTTTAAAATCACTTGATGTTAAAGTCTGTCTATTAAATTTATAGTAATACCGTAGTAGCAGCTTATGTTGCATACTGAGTTATTGTTTGTTCTTGTTTGGCAGTGCTGGGGAACCAACTCCAGGCCTCCTGATGTACCGCTGAGATAAATACCTGCCTTTGTTCTGCTCTTTTTTTGTCTTTGTTTTGGATAGGGTTTTAAGTAGCCCAGGCTGGCTGGCCCACTGCTCATTTTGTTGTGAAGGATGATTTTGAAATTTTGATCTCTTCTGTCTTAGTCACAACTCTTACCAAAAAAAAAAAAGCATTTTTGTTTTGTTTTGTTTTTCCAGAGGGGGTGTCACTATATATATAGTCCTGGAGTCCTGGCTGTCCTGGAGCTCTCTTTGTAGACCAGGATGGCCTTGACCTCATAGAGATCCACCTGCCTATGCCTCCCGAGTGCTGGGACTAAAGGTGTGTACCACCACTCCTGGCTAAAAGAAAGCCTTTAATTTGGGCCTTGCTTATAGTCTTAGAGGTTTAGTCCTTTGTCGTCATGGGAGGGAGCATGGCAACACACCATGGAGCAGTAGGCAAGAGTTACATCTGGATCCACAGACTGAGGAAGCGAGTCTGAGCCTAGCACTGGCTTTTGAGACCTCAAAGCCTACCAGCAGTAGTAGTAACACTACTCATATATTCAAATATATGAGCCTGTAGGGGCCATTCTTATTCAAACCACAACTCCTTTCCTACCTCCTAAGTGCTGGGATTGCAGGCATGTTCTCAGGAGATCTAGATTTTATGGTGCTTGGAGATCAAACCCAGGGTTTTGTGTGTTGAGGGCAGGCATTCTCCCGACTGTGTTCATGAGCTCAATCCTCATACTGGATTTTTAAATGTTAATGTGCCTTTCCAGTGGATATAGTCTTCTTACCTGCCTTTTTTTGTTTCAAAAATTTATCTGGCCTGGGAGAGATCCATCTGGCTTTCCATGGGTTCTGGGGATGCAGACTCCTGTCCTCATGGGTGTGCAGCAAGTGCTTGTTCTATTGACTTGTCCCCAGCCTAGGAAATGTATTTAAGAGCCAAATTATAAAAATTGGTGAAGCATCAGGTGCACTGTTATTGATTCCTTTTTAAAGCCCGTCACATATCAGCACAATGATCCCATATCAGCACCTCCATTTGAAGAGTGCTGTTACCTTCCTATAAATACCATCTTATGATCCATGAAGCAGAAAGTAGTAACTCCTTCTGTCTGTGTCTCTGTGTCTCCAACTATGGGTTTGGAAACATGACCAAGTCCAGACTCACTCCCACCTTTGCTGAAAGCAAGCAGCTCGACTATAGGAAGTTAAAGGTGTTTCCATTGGAATTTGATTTATCCTGCTTTTCATGGAGTACAGGCTTCTTTCTGTGGAGGGCACATACATGCAGATGAAACGTGCTTCTTTCTGTGGAGGGCACATACATGCAGATGAAACGTCTGATCAAGCACAGAACTTGCATGTCTGGTCAACACTTTCTGCAGCAGGCCCCACTTCTAAGATGATCTGTAGAAGCCATCAGTATCCTCCAAATAGCTCATCAAAAATATTCAACTGCTGAGGTGCCGTTAGAGAGGCTTTCAGTCTTCTATTTTATTTTTTTTCTAACTAAAAAAAAAATTCTATTCTTCCTTGAGGCTCAGCTAATCCCATATGTAAGCCTGCATCGATTTTAAGTCAGAATCATTTTTCAGAGTAGTTTGACAAAATTTGAATTTGTGAAACTTGAAAATGGTATGACAGTCAGATTTTGTTGTCCATAAATAAAGCTTTATTAAAAGGCAGTTGAGCCTGAGCTGGTGGTACACCTAGGAGGCAGTTAGGAGGCAAGTCTAGACAAATGTCTTGAATTCGAGGCTATGCTGGTCTGCTTAGTAAGCTTTAGACCAGCTTGGGCTACATAGTAAGACCCTGTCTCAACAACAAAAACAAAACCCAAAATCTGCCTTGCAGATTTTTCCATCATTGTTCCGTCCAGCTGTGGGTGTACAGTTGGGTTAGAAATCGTGGTCCTTGAAGCCAGAACGTATTTCAGTCTGGCCCTTTTATATGGAAAGTTTCTCGGCTTTTACTTGGCAGTAGTCACACGTATAGTGTTGTATGGTATTCCAGGGTGCTTGCTTGTTTCCTTTTTCTTTTTTCCTCTCTTTCTCTCTCCCTTCCCTCATTCCTCCCTCTCTTTCTTTTCTTTTTTTTTTCTTTTAGAGACAACCTCACTATTTAGCCTTAGCTGTCCTGAAGCTATGTGGACCAGGCTGACCTTGAACTCATAGATACCTGCGTGCTTTTGTCTTCCAAGGGCTTGAAAGCATGCACTGCACCTGCTGCTTGTTGCTTTGTTGAGCAGTGCACTTTTGTTTGTAGGTTTAGCAGACTAGCTTACCCCCGTGACTCTACTAGATGTGACTTTTGCTCTCAGTGTCAACCCATTTTCTTCATGTACATAAAATGCTCTGAAGACGATCATTTGTTTTACCTCCTAATCTTGACAATACAATACCTTTATCAGTTCAAGTTTGCGGGGGCATGGGGGGGGGACAAATGATGTATAGGTGATAGATATGGACATATGCAGGAGAGACATAGGGTGTATGGGGGAAAGAGAGAAGGAATGAGGGAAAAGTTCTGTGTACTAAGCTATATACATTCCTCTCGCTATGTGATTTTTAATATACATTGCAATTTGTTAGGAGAATTGGGCTCATACAGCTCCAGAGGCTGAGAGAACCAGGCTCAGCAGAACTGATGGTACAAGTGTGTCTCCTCAGCATTCTCCCAGCAGAGTCTCCCTATTAGAAAAGCCAGTGTTTCCTCCTTTGCTCAGACACCAGGATAAATGCAAAGGAGGTGTCCTCCAAGGGTGATGGAAATTCTCCCAACCAGAAAACAAATCACTTTTGCAGCAAATTCCAGGTGGGTTTCTTCTGATCTACTTGGAGACAGTGTCAGTGGGTTGAGGGCTCAGAGACTGCCACTCACACTGTAGATGCCAATCACAAGTCCAGGCTGCTTTTTTACATATGGGTTTGCTGGACTAGCTATGAACTGGGGCCCCCACAACCCCTTCCTGAGGCACGAGTTATTTGAGTGGCTTGTACTTAACGATCGCTCACTGTGTTATAATTACAAAGGCACTGGTAAACAGATGAGGTTGTGATGTAGGAAGGGGGACAGAGTTCTCTTGCCTTTTCTAAGTGTACCTGTCCCCAGGAACCTTAGCATTCAGCTCTGTGGAAGCCTTCTGGGCCCTGTCTTTGTGGGGTTTTGTGAGACTTCATTACATAGGCATGACTGAAGCATGGGGCAGCTGTATTGAAATGTGGTTGGACAAAAAGGAAATGAACTAATGCTAGCAGACTGAATGGGGAACCCCAGCAATTCATCTTGCCTCTGCAGCAGTCCTCAGGACGGAGGAGAGTCTTGTGACCTGCCAGACAAAGCTGCAGCTCACACTCCTCTTTAACTCCAGTTCCAGGGGTTCTGAGGCCCTCTTCTGAACTCTGTTGATACTGTGTGCACAAGGTGCTCAAGACATGCATGCAGAACATCTACATACAAAATAAAAATTAAATAACAAAAGCTCCAGCGCACTTGAAAATTGGAATCATCTGAATTGAATTGGTTTGGTTAAATTGTTATTTGGCCAGCACTGAATTAAACTTGGATTAAAGTGAATGGTGGTTCTCTATTTTGTGAAATATAATTCACAATATTTTTCCTTTGACTATATTAATTTTTTTAGTATCATGCTACTGTATTTGTATGCATATTAAATTATTTTTTGTCTTCAAGTGCCAGTGGGGTTTCTAACACTCAAATGTAAGTCAGTTTGACAAAATGTCAGATCTCTGGAGTGGCTAGTTTGCAGCAGAGATTAGCAATTCCCAGAGCAATTTGCAAAAGCTAAATTGATCAATGTTATATGTTGTCAACAGGATCTTATACTTGTGTACTGTGCAAGGGATGAAATGGCACAGGGTTTGTTTGTGAGCACCCTCCCTACTTTTCTCAGGGACTCCCTTGTCCTCATCTGTATGGCCATCACAATACCTAGGACAGCTAGAGGGCAGGTGGGAGGATTACTTGGCAAGACAGCCCCTCCTGGTAATTGTTTTTATGACTTTCTTTGATACAGAACAGTCTTGTAATTTAGACTTCATTTCTCCCGAAAGGAATGGGAGTGTCATTCACCTGTACTGTATCACTGTTGGTCCTTATCCTAATGAATTCTAGGCAGGTCCTCCTCACATAGCAGGCCAATTCTGAATATGAAATTATACTACAACACTTGGGAAGTAGAGGCAGGTAGATCTCTGTGAGTTCGAGGCCACCAACATGGTCTACAAGCGAGTCCAGAACAGCCAGGGCTGTTACACAGAGAAACCCTGTCTCGAAAAAAAATTATACTAAATGAGACCAATCTAGGTAGTGACATTAAAGGAAATGTTTACATTAAAATATCCAGAAGCTGGGTTTGGTCCCTCTGAGGCCCTCCTTTGGGCTTGCTTTTTTATTCTAGGTCACAGATTTGAGTATGCATGTGCTTCAAGTCAGTGTTCCTTCACTTAGGGGCCAGTGTGGCCTTCCTTGCTTGTACTTTCAGGTGACATTGCACCTTCCATTTAGCATTCTTATCTATGTAAAATGCTGGAACTGCTTTTTGTCTATCCCTTCACTTTTGAAGCAATGAATTCCTTAAATAACCTGTCTTGAATATTTACTTTTTGGGGGGTAGAGGGTCTTTTTGAGAATCAAGGTTTCTTGCATAGCCTTGACTGTCCTGGAACTTATTTTGTAGACCAGGCTGGCCTCAAACTCAGAGATCTGCCTGCCTCTACCTCCCAAGTACTGGAGAATGTTTGCGTTTTTATCTGTTCTAAGAATACTCTCCTAATTACTAACGGTCTAGTTTGGGAAACTAGTTCTAATTTCTGTAGCCCTACATTTTACTGAGTTCATAGAACATTTACAAACGTTGATTTGCTTCCTGGAGATTATTAGCATTCTGAGTTTTTAGTTTTTAGTTTTTAGCCTTTTTATTCCTTTGGTGTTGCGTTTGTTGTCTGTAGACCTATCTCTTCTTGACTGCCTGACGTCTTCACGACCTGTTTCTTCCAGCACCACAGATTGTTATGTGTCTTCAAATGCTCTTTAAACAGCCAGGCACAACTTGGAATTAGCACATCATAAACACTCACTATACTTTGCTCTTAAATCTATTTCAATACTCTGGTTCTTCGGAGTTACACTTCTGTATCATTAAAGATGCAAGAAAGTTAATTAAGGAAATTAATTAAAGGTGTGTTAATGACCGAGGCACTTTGATGAGACTTTTAATATAGAAGTTTTTCTAAATGTTAATTCCCTAAGATATTTTAATGGAAAACAATTGTATTCATAAATGTAGTTGCTTACAGAGCAGCCTGCGATGAGTGTAGAAGCAGAATTGCTGGGAAGAGCTAGCAGGAGGCTGGCGATGGTAATTATAAAGGTGTGGGGTGTCCCCCCCCCCCCCCCCCCCCGCAAGGGAAGCTGAAATAGAACAGCACTTATCTGGTACCAACTACTTACCACATTTTCAAGGAACTTTTCCTAGGCCACACTCAGATAGGAGTGAAATTATTTTGGCATACGAGAGGGGAGGAAAGGCCATGTATGTGTTGTGAAGGCAGAGTTCAATTTCACTGGATGCCAAAAGAGGATTTATGATCTGTCGGAGTTCTCGTTTGAGCAGGTGAGAGCTTTTTTTCACCCCCTCTCGTTTATGTGAAGTCATGTGGAGACTTCAGTCTCTCTTCTTCCTTCTAGAATTTTGGCTGGTGGTTAAGGACTTTAAATAGATAGCATTGACTTTGGCTGTTGTATAGAAAGTATTTATATAGATAACAAAGGAAAAAAATACCAACTCAGTTAAGTTTCCATGTTTTTTCTTCAGGTTAGATTTGCAGAAGAAAGGGAGTCAGCGGAAGACATTTGGGGTTGGGAGCCATGCAGAGTTCCCACCCTATTGCTTTTTCCAGTAAATAAGAAAACTGGATAATATTCTTTTCAGTGTCCTTCAGAAAAAGGTTTTTTTTTTTTGGTGGGGGGCTATCTGAGTTATTAAATCAGTATGTGTGTGCTTGTGTGTGTGCGTGCTTGTGTTTGTGGATCTGTGTGCCACAGTACATGTGCAAGAGATGAAATAACATATTTCTGATTAATAGGATCTATTATGCAAAACATAACATTTGAATTCTGTTTCTTTATAAAATGTTGACTGAAGCAGCTGTCTAGCTGAATGTGGGTGTGGCTTTGGCATAAAAATCTTATTTACATTTTCTTTTGGGGGGAGTTGAGACAGGGTTTCTCTGTCTTCCTAGTTGTCCTGGACTCACTTTGTAGATCAGGTGAGCCTTAAAATCACAGAGATCCACTTGCCTCTGCCTCCCAAGTGCTGGGATTAAAGGCCTGCACCACCATGCCTGGCAACTCCAGACAGCTATGAACTGCCCTCTAGGTGTTGGGATTTGAACCATGGTCCTTTGGAAGAGCAGCCAGTGTTCTTAACTGCTGAGCATCTCTCCAGCCCTTACATTTTCATTTTAAATAAAAGTTTCATCTATTTTGAGTTGTTTTGTAAATGTGAGAACAGACTCAATGCAATGCTATCAGTGGCTAGAAGGAAGAGAAAATGACACACGAAGTCGAGAATGGGAGTTGTAGTTGTGATATTGAGGAAAACAAAATCCAACACACACACACACACACACACACACACACTCACACACACTCACACTCACTCACTCACTTTTTTCCCTCTAGCATGTGTTTCCAGTTGGTAAAATAATATCGAAGAATAGTTTTTGTTTGATGTATAGTATTCTATGAATAGTGATAATTGCTGGAGTACTTAAAATTATAACTCTAAACCTCTAGATATGCTATTTTGCCTATGGGAATTGGAAAGCATGAAGTGTGGATTAAGTATTAAATCCAGCGTTTGCTGTGAATGCTTACAACATTGACATCCAAATTACATCATGAAAAATGAAGTAGCCTCTGTTAATCTCACCAGTGAGAATAAGACCACTGCCACGATTTTGAGGCAAATTTGAAGCAAACTTTATTGAGTACTGGAGGGGGATGGCTCTAACCAGGTCCATTCCTGGGTTCCCAGAAAATGTGCAAACTACAAGGCCACCATATTTCCCATTAGGTCCAATCAGGAACAAGAATACATCCTGACATATTTTCTGTCTGTGTACTTCCTGCCCACATCCAGTCAAGCATATCCAGAGCAAACAAACTTGTTTAGAGGCACAAAAGCATGCTCCTTGTTATTTCCCAAGAGCCATAGCTTCCAGCATTCCATGAAGCTATCTGTCCTTGGGCAAATGGGGCTCACAGGTTACTTTGGCTCTTCCACATCCTGTACTGGCATGAACTGGTCTCTCTAAACTCCCTGTACAAATGGTTCTGTTACTTGATAACAAGCTTTTTGACCTGATATACTAACCAGTGTGTGAATCTAAATGTTGGGAATTCCTAGTGGATGTGTAATCGCTGAGGGTGATAGCCATCCTCTTTAGGCACAGGTATGATGGCACCTGTCCTTGCTTATTTATTCAGGTGAGCAAAGGACTCAGCCAGTGGGAGACACATTCAAGGCAGCTTCTTTTGACTTCTTTTTTTTTAATGGCCTAGTGGAATGAGTGGCCAGTGATAATAGTTTTTT
The DNA here is from genome assembly GCA_907164525.1 of Lophiomys imhausi. Lineage (NCBI taxonomy): Eukaryota > Metazoa > Chordata > Mammalia > Rodentia > Muridae > Lophiomys > Lophiomys imhausi. The sequence goes on from CAJQZJ010001969.1 coordinate 16,381,507, forward strand.
CATTAAACATTGCTATTCATAGAATAGTTAGAAATGTCATGGTATTTACTTAATTGGTTTTATGTATACTAAATTAAACTCATTCTAAGAAGGAATAGTCACTGTATAATTCATGGTGTTTGTCTTTTTTTTTTTTTTTAATTTAAGGACCTTGCTTCTGAGAAGTGCCATAGACTGAAAGAGTGAAAATGAGGATAGCAGGTAAGATATTTATTTAATCCACTGAAAATAATTTTTTATTTTATGATTTATTTTATAACCTGTTTGCTCAATAATAACTAAAGGAAAGGGTGCATAATTCATTAATTCATTTTCATCTTCCAGTTAGTCTAAATCTTAATTGTCATTTTCTTACAGGCAAACCAAATGTTTTCTTAGAGTGGTCTCTCAGAGATTCCAGGAGCTGACAGTTCTTCTTAGTTTACTTATAGTTATATGGAATCAAGCAGAGTTGATCAAACACCATGGTTACTAAACCAGATTAGCTGAAGGTTGCCACACATGCTTTTGTAGAAATTTGAAAAATTGAAGTCTCTTCTGCTGTGAAGTTACAGCACATCATTTCTAAGTAGTTATACAGTTGTGGAGGAGTCAGATTCCAGAAACAAACATGTAGCACTCTTGATTTGTTTTGTTTGCTTTGCTTTTAGTTTCTGTATGTTCTTTGGCTCAGCAGGACAATTTATAACTGTGGTCTCCTAGGATTTTTAAATACGCTGTTCAAGTGTGGTGACCTGAGCAAGTTCTTGTTTTGCACATAATTCTAAATTCATTCTCAGTAAAATTAACTTCATCATCTACTTTTTTATGTTTGTCCTTTTCTTGGCATGGGACTTGGGGGCCCTGCCTTTGATAGACAAATAAGTATGATTAGTTAGTTATGAGTTCACTGCTTTGAATTAATTAGTATCTTCTAAATGAAAATAGTATCTGGCTGCTTTGAGATGCTCATATAGCATCTCAAATTTAATGATCTTTGGTTTGTAAATGTGAGAACAGACTCAGTGCAGTGCTATCAGTGGCTAGAATGAAGAGGAAATGGCACACCAAGTCAGGAATGGGAGTTGTAGTTGTGATAGTGTAAATCCCTTCTGAAGCCAGCATTGGATGTTGGGACCAACCCTAGGGAGCACATTCTGTAGCAAGCTCCAGGAGTCTGCCACTGTGGAGACTTCGAGTGTCTCTGCTGATGACTATTCCTTGTTCCAGACCACTGTAAGTGAACAGGTCCTGGTGTAAAACTCAGTGCTGGGGCTGGAGAGATGGCCCAGAGGGTAAGAAGTAAGAACACTTGATGCTCATGCTTCAGAGGACCCAGCCTCAGTTCCCAGCACCTACATGGGACTCTCAACCATTTGACACCCTCTTCTGACTTCCGCAGGCACCAGACATATGCGTTCGCACATGTAAAGTAAAATTAGTAAATCTGAAAAAGGAAAAGACCCTGTGCTACCGTTGATGTTAACCTAAGCAAGTTCAGCCTTGAACACTGCAAGTTTCATTCATCTGCTTTCAGAGACAATGAGGGCTTATCTCCTATTATATATGCCTGTGACTGCTAGAAAATGAAGAAGACTAACATCTAACAGATCTAGAGACTAGATCTGTCACCTTCAAGCCACTGGTGTCAGTCAGTCTTGATAGGAACAGTGTGCCATCTGCTGTCTATAATTCATCCATTTAGCGTATATGTGCTGAGAGTGTGCTTTGTATGAGATCTTGGAAGAAGGCGGTCCAAACCAAATAGAATTTTGCTCTTTTACATGCTAAAAGCATGTTTTTAGTTGCTCTAAAAAGCAGGAAGCAGCCTTTGGAAGGAAGAAGGGAGAAGGTGGAGGTGAGAAGGATTAAACAGTTGGACGGACTCATTGCCACTTCATTCCTGTCTTAATAGAATTTCTTAAGGCTTTGTTTTGTAGATCAGTTTTAGATTCACAGCCAAATTGGGAGGAAGGTACAGAAAATTTCTTGTATCCCCTCATATATAAGCTATGAATAGAGGATCTTTAAATAGTACCGAGGAGGCTCTGGATATGGCTGGCTTTCAGCATCAGCGGCCTTTCCAAACATCTTTGGTTCCTTCCTTCCTCTCCCCTCTAAGGATACAGACTATTCTTTTGGGTCCATGATACTAGATGAACTTTTTGTTTGTTTGCTTGCTTTAATTATTCCTTACCTACAATGTTGAGTTTGGTAACATTCACCATTTAGTGTTAGAATGGGGTACTGTACAGACCACTAGTTTTTTTGGGGGGAGGCTTGAGTTCTGGCCTTATGTAGCCACTGATTTATCTGTAATTCTAGGGCATTGCTTCATCTCTGGGAATTTTTTTTTTTCTCTTTAAGGTTAGATGACTGCAGATTTTGTCTACCTCTTTCCTATCAGTAGAGATTAAAACTGAACTATTAGTACCACCTGGCAGTTGGGACTGTGTAGACGTGAATAAACTACTACAGTTTCTGAATAAACATGCCATGTCTCTGAAATCCAGAGGTTGAGAGGGAAGCTTTTGCTCTACCATTGTCCCACTCCCCTTCTTACCTTACACTTTGTGATCTGCTTCCTAGATCGGGGTAGCTAGGAGAAGAGGTGCTTCATATTAAGCAGGTGTGTCAGGGAGGACTATTATTGTAAGGTCCTCTGATACCATAAAGACACAAAGTCTAAAGTCTTGGAGTGTGCCCTCTTGGAGCTTATCACATAGCCCGTGACTGGGATGTCCAAGCCTGTCCTTCAGGGGAAAAGTCCATCTGAAACTAGGTGTTCAATAGGAGGGGGAAGGTGGTGTTTGCAGTTCCCCAGGTAGCTCCAGGGGATGGATTGGTGATAGGATAGTAGGCTTGCTGCATTTCAGTTAATCTCCTTACTTCCTGGATGTCTTGGCCTTGGCATCTCCGGAAGGCCTACTATTGTGTATCATCCCAGGAGGGCATTGTTCTTGAGGATTAGGAGCATGTAGTCCTGCAGGCATGATGGCTCTGGTCCACTCACCAGGCACTCATCAGGCCACCAGTAGTCCATCAGCCAGCAGCTGATGGTAGATAAAGCCCACAGGTCTCAACTCATCTTCCATCTGAGAGTTCTTTGATTAGGAAAAATTCCTTAGCTTGGTGAGTATCGGTATAGTCCTTTTAACTCTGGTAACATTAAGGTCTAGTAGAATACAAAATAGATCTGTATTAGTCTTAAGGTTTTTGTAGAAATGTGGTATTTTTGTAGCAGAGTTCTGTTGGCTTATAAAACCATGCTGAGTTACTTTTGCCTTTTTTTTTCCAGGAGCCGCAAAGTTGGTGGTGGCTGTGGCAGTATTTTTACTGACATTTTATGTTATTTCTCAAGTATTTGAAATTAAAATGGATGCAAGCTTAGGAAATCTATTTGGTAAGTTTCACCCTGCCTTTTTTTTATTTATAACTTTATACTTTTTATTGTTTTCTCTTGTTTTTGTATTTTTTAGTAAAAACTTTATGATTTTTGTAAAAAAAATTCTTTGACAGTTTCATACATATTTAAAATGTATTTTGATTGTGTGCACCCCCATTACACTTCCGCTTTCCACTCCTACCCTCCTAATTTCATGTCGTGTGTGTGTGTGTGTGTGTGTGTCCCATTCAGTTAAGGCTTGCTTATATGAGCATGGGCACCTTGCCAGTGCCTACACCATTGAAGAAAATGTCACTCCCTCTCACTGTGCTAGTTAAGTTCCAGTGGCTGCTGAGGGCAGTGTAGTATCTCACAGTTTCTTCACCGTCCTCCATGAGATGTTCACAGGTTCTATCTTGGGCAGGTAGTCACAGCTGATGTGATTTCTTCAGGGCTACAGCCATGCTATGTCTAGGACACAGCACTTTTCAGGCCCCTGCCCTTTAAATTTTTTCTATTCCCTCTTCCAGGTACAGGTGTCCTATATAGGGCCGAGCTCTCAGTTGTCACCTATTCTTACAGCACTTTGACTAGTTAGGAGTTTCTTGAATTAGCTGTCACCTACTGTAGAAGAACTTTATTCTTTTAAAAAATTTATTATTTTATTGTATGAGTATTGTTCCTGCATGTATGCCTGTGTACCACATACATGCCTGGTGCTCTCAGAGGCCAGAAGAGGGCATAAAATCCCCCTGGAACTTGAGTTAAAGACAGTTGTGAACTGATGTGTGTGGGTGTTGGGAATAGAACCTGGGTAATCTGGAAGGGCACCCAGTGCTTTTAACTCCTGAGCTATTAACCTCCCAGCCCCAGAATCTTATTCTTAACATGACTGCCCAAAGTGTAAGTTCTCAGTGTGGGTTCACTGCTGCTTTGTTTGTTTAGAAAAAGAATTATTATGTGAGTAGATCTCATTCATTACAATATTCAAAAGAAACATAACATGTCTAAAAATGAAGCCAGTGTGAAGCCATCCATTTTCTGTTTGATATTTTAAGCATATTTAATGACTGTTGCATGATGAGGGGACACATTAGTCATGGCTTTTAAGTGGTCACTCTAGAAATTACAATACTGGTATCTTTAAATTGTTTCTTTATTTGACCTAGCTGCTAGAAAATGGATCCAAATCTAGTTTGTATAAGAGTCAGAGAAATGCATAGTAGGTGTTGGTCCTTAATATTTTTCTTTTCTCCAGTGATTTTCATTTTTGCTCATGTATTTAGTATTTTTATGTTGCAAGTGTACACATATAAAGTACTTAACTCAAATTACATTTTCAGTGCTCGGAATCCACCTCAGTGCTCTGCACATGGTAGGGAAGTGCCTGCCATTGTGCTACATTCTTAACTCAGTTTTTAATAAAACCCTCAAGTTAATAAAATGGAACCTGTTGTATTTAATGCTATTTTAGATCAGTATCTTCTTGTTGTTCAGATGTTTCTATTCTAGAAGTGTACTCTGGTCTTCCTGTGATGTACTGCAGGCTGTTTCAGAATTTACAGTATAGCCTTGGTTGTCCTTCAACTTGTGATCTTCTTGCCTCCTCTTTCTCAAGCGTAAGGATTACAGGTGTGTACCACCACAGTGCCCACACTACCATTTCTCTTTCTTTTGAGACATTGATAGTCAAACCTAGGGCTTTGTATATATACCAGACAATGTGCTATACCAATGACCTATATCTATTCTCTTAACACTTAATTCATTTCCTCTTGCATCTAAACGCCGGATTCTCCTCTACACCAGTACGTAAGCTTTTGTGTTAAAATACTCTTCAGAGAATCTTGATGATTCACTGTCTAGGAAAATGCAGAGGATTCTGCCTTCCTGGTTAATATGAGCCCATGTCTAGTATTTTAGGTAGAACACTTGTCTCTCCTAACTTCCGTTCTGGTGTTTCATATTGCTAGGAGCATTTTTATTGCAAGTGTTTTCCCTGTTTGATTTAGGCACTGTTTAGGACAGGTGTTTGTTTTAATCTTTAACTGTAGTATGTGTTATCAATAAAATATTATTTATTGGATTTTAGTCTAGATTGAACTGGTGCAAATGTTGTGGGGTTTGTTTCATTTCTTATTTAGAAATAAATGTTTCTAAACATTAGTTCTCTTAACCATTTATTTAGTATCCAACTTAATTTAGTAAAGGTATCAGGTTGAGTCCACTTAGGTTGGTTAGAGAAGCCCTGTTTCTGGTTACCCATAGGGTTAACTACAATTCATTCAGTGGTGAGTTTCCTTTCAACTTTCCTTTATAATACCTTAGTAGCTACCTTGAACAGATCAGTTTTTCCTTTTTATTGAAAATAGATTCTTTTCTCGTACAATATGTCTTTTTTTAATAAATAAATTTATTTATTTGTTGCTTCAGGTTACATCTCCATCATATTGTCCTCTTTCCCCACTTCCCAGCCCCGCACTTCTACCCTCTATCCCCAACCCTTCCATCCACTCCTCTGGAGTGGAGTGTCTCTACATAACAGTCCCCTGCCCTGGTTCAGCAGTCATATGATGGCCAAGAGCCTCCTCATACACTGGGGGCTTACAAGGCAGTACCACCAGTGAAAAGTGTCTCATTGCCAGGGAGAGAAAACTAAAAAACAAACAAACCAAAAAAAAAAAGTCTATGTCCATGTTCCCTTTGGTGTGTTAGTTGTAGTATAGATATCCTGTACTATATAGCTAAAATCCGACTATAAGTGAATAGATGCCATGTGTATCCTTCTGAGTCTGGGTTAGCTCACTCAGAATGAGCTTCTCTAGTTCCATCCATTTGGCTCCAAATTGCATAATTTCATTGTTTCTGATAGCTGAGTAATATTCCGTTGTGTAGATGTACCACAGTTTTTTAATCCATTCTTCAGTTGAGGGACATCTGGGTTGTTTCCAGTTTCTAGCTATTACAAATAAGGCTGCTATGAACATAGATGAGGAAACTTCCTTATGATTCCATAAGGAGTCATTTGGGTGTATACCCAGAAGTGTTATGGCTGGGTCCTGAGGCAAAGCTATTCCAAGTTTTCTAAGATATTGCCATACTGACCTCCATAGTGGTTGCACAAGCCCGCACTCCCACCTGCAACGGAGGAGGGTTCCCCTTTCTCCACATTCTCACCAGCGTGGTTTCATTGATTCTTGGTATAGTTCTTTTTGTTTCTAAATTGTTGATTTCAGCCCTAAGTTTGATGATTTCCTGCCTTCTGCTCCTCTTGGGAGTGTTTTCTTCTCTTCTTCTTTTTTTTTTTTAAATTCACCCAGTTTAGCTGTTAATTCGCTAATATGAGCTGTCACAATTTTCTTTTTGAATGCACTTAGTGCTATGAACTTTCCTCGTAGCACCGCTTTCATTGTGTCCCATAGGTTTGGGTATGTTGTGCCTTCATTTTTGTTCGATTTTAAGAAGTCTATAATTTCCTTCTTTATTTCTTCCCTGACCCAGTAGTCATCCAGTAAAGAGTTGTTCAATTTCCACGTGTGTGTAAGCTTTCTGTTGATTCTTTTGCTGTTGAAGTCCAGCTTTATTCCATGGTGGTCTGATAAGATACATGGGGTTATTTCAATTTTCTTGTATCTGTTGAGGCTATCTTTGTGTCCAACTATATGGTAGATTTTGGAGAAGGTTCCGTGTGGTGCTGAGAAGAAGGTGTATTCTTTTGTGTTTGGGTGAAACGTTCTGTAGAGATCTGTTAGGTCCACTTGGTTCATGAGCTCTGTTAGACTCATTATTTCTCTGTTTGGCTTTTGTCTTGATGATCTGTCCATTGTTGTGAGTGGGGTGTTGAAGTCTCCCACTACTAATGTGTGGGGATCGATGTGCGATTCAAGTTTTAGAAGCGTTTCTTTTACAAATGTAGGTGCCTTTGTATTTGGGGCATAGATGTTCAATATTGAGATGTCCTCTTGATGAATATTTCTTTTAATGAGTATGTAATGTCCTTCTCTATCTTTTTTTATTACCTTCAGTTGGATTTGTTTGATATTAGGATGGCTACTCCAGCTTGCTTCCTGAGTCCATTTGCTTGGAAAACCTTTTCCCAGCCCTTTACTCTGAGATAGTGTCTATCTTTGTTAGTGAGATGTGTTTCTTGTATGCAGCAAAATGATGGGTCTTCTTTATGGATCTAATCTGTAAGTCTGTGTCTTTTTATTGGCGAGTTGAGTCCATTGATGTTGATGGATATTAGTGACCAGGGGTTGTTATTTCCCATTATTTTGGTATAGCTGGCTGTCTTGTGTTTCTTTTTGTTTAGTTGCTGTGGAGATTTCTATTTCCTCTGTTTTCTTGGGTGTAGTTATCTTCTTTGGGTTGGAATTTTCCTTCTAGGATCTTCTGTAGGGCTGGGTTTGTGGGTAGATATTGTTTAAATTTGATTTTTGTCATGGAATATCTTGTTTTCTCCATCTATGTTGATTGAGAGTTTTGCTGGGTATAGTAGTCTGGCTGGGCACCTATGTTCTATCAGGGCTTGTAGGACATCTGTCCAGGCCCTTCTAGCTTTTAAAGTTTCTGAGGAGAAGTCAGGTGTAATTCTGATGGGTTTGCCATTATATGTGACTTGACCTTTTTCTCTTATAGCTTTTAATATTCTTTCTTTGTTCTGTACCTTTGGAGTTTCAATTATTATGTGGCGAGAGGAGTTTCTTTTCTGATCTAATCTGTTTGGTGTTCTGTAAGCTTCTTGGATTTTTTGTTTTGTTTTGTTTTTGGTTTTTCGAGACAGGGTTTCTCTGAATATCTCTGGCTGTCCTGGACTCGCTTTGTAGACCAGGCTGGCCTCGAACTCACAAAGATCCGCCTGCCTCTGCCTCCCAAGTGCTGGGATTAAAGGCATGCGCCACCACCGCCCGGCAGCTTCTTGGATTTTTAATGGCATCTCTTTCTTTAGGTTTGGGAAGTTTTCTTCTACGATTTTGTTGAAGATATTTCCTGGACCTTGGAGTCGGGAGTCTTCTCTTTCCTCTATGCCTATATTTCTTAGGTTCCGTCTTTTTATTGAGTCCTTGATTTCTTGGATGTTATGGGTGAGAGTTTTTTTAGCTTTCTCATTTTCTTTGGATGTTGTACTGATTTCTTCCATCGAATCTTCCATGCCTGAGATCCTGTCTTCCATCTCTTGTATCTTATTTTTGATACTCATATCTGTAGTTCCGTTTCTCTTCCCTTGATTCCCCATTTTCACTCTTAACTCTGTGTTTTCTTTATTGTATCCATTTCCATTTTCATGTCTTGAGTGATTTTATTCATTTTGTACATTTCCTGCTCCCATTTGCTTGTCTTTGCCTGGAAATCTTTCATTGCCCTGTCTTTTTCCTGTTCAAGTTGAGCCACTTTGGCTTGGAGCTCTCTAATGGTATTATCCATTGCTTTCGCTTGTGAAATTGTGGATTCTTTGAATTCCTTCATAGATTTAAATTCTTCTTGAAAGGACTCTATCACTTTTCGTAATGTAGAATTGTCATCGTTTTCATGTGTTTCAGCTGTGGTGAGGTGGTCAAGACTTGATGTACTAGCATAGTTGTGTTTTGTTGGAGTCATGTCTCCCTGACTTCTATTGTTTCTGTTTTTTTCTCTGACCTTTAGCCATTTGGATGTTCTTAGTTGTCTGCTCCTGTTGTCTTCTGGGCTTGGATCCAAAGGAGGCGCTTTGGTGTAGCAGTCAAATTGCTTGGTGATCTGTCGCTTTCCACTGGCTATATGGGGCCTTGTGTGGAGGTTTGTTCTCAGTGTGTTTCCAAGAGCTCACCCCTTCCTGTTTCGTCCCATTTGGGGACTCAGGTGAGGGGTTGTGATGGTGATATGTTCCTGTAGATTCCTGGGATCCAACTGGTCTTCCTATAGATGACAGTGCAGGTTGGAAGGCCTCAGGCTGTTGGATGGGGTTGTAGCTCCCCTGCAGCTTACGTGTTGGACCGTGATTGTGGTCCTCCTTGGCTGCTCACAGGGGGTTCTCAGGGTCAATGTGCATCTAATAGCCAAAAGCACTGTGAGCTGGTGTAGCCTATTCCCAGGCAATGAGGAATGGCCTGGGATTGTTTCACTGCTCTCAAGACAGAGGTCTCTATGTTGCACATTGAGTGTTCAGCCTGCAATGGCTCTGGTGGTATGGTCCTGTGTGCCTAGGCACAGATTCTGTGGACTTTGGAGGTCCCAAGGCCTGTTGGAGTCTTGAGAGGACCTGACTCCATGCTTGTAAGGTGAGTCACTCAGCAGTTCCTCCCAGGTCGAAACCTCACTGATCCAGGGGGTGGAGCAATATATGCCTAAGCTCTGGTTTCCCGCCAGAAGGGCCCGTACTAGCAAAAAAGTCTGATAATAATAATAAAGACCTCAGGTTGGACCCTGTGGTGGGAAAATCCACCTTCCACCCCTGTAGCCTTTTTTGCCACTCTCACAGCTCCGCCTATGTGTGTATTGAGCTGGCTTTGGATACTGGCAATTGGGGCCACTGTCATCCATGTTCCCGTACACCGCAGTCAAGCGTAACCTGCATCCAGAAGAGTATCCCGCTGCTCAATCCAGCTGCAGCTTTTTTTTCCCAATGACTGTAAATTCAATAGAGGGCCTGTCCAGCACCCCTCTCGGGGTGCACAGATATGTCTGGGCTTTCAAAATGCAGCTGTGGACCCGCGGGCCGCTGGGCTGATGCCTTGGAACTGTCAGCTGCTGCGTGCCCAGCCACTGTGTGCCCACTGCCTGCTGCTAAGAGTGTGTGGCACTCCCAAGGGTCCACAACCTTTCGCTAAATAGCTGGAATGCCTGCGTGGGATCTGGGGGGCGCCCAGTAGGCTGGTGAGTAACCCTGTGTGGGGTCTGAATCTGCCCACTGGGTATTAGAGTGGATCTTACCCAGCATCTCTCCTGGTGGGGGTTCCCGATTCCCGGATTCAGCGGCTTCCGTGCGTGTCCAAGAGAGCCAATATGTCTTGATTACAATTTTGTGTTCCTCTATTCCTCTCGCTTCTTCCCCACCACCCGTTTGTATCCACTCATCCCTTTTCTCTCATTAGAAAAGAACAGGCTTCTAAGAGATAGCAACCATACACCACAAAATAAATAGTAAGATAAAACAAAACCCATCACATCAAAGTTGGACAAGACACACTAAGAGAAGGAAAAGAACCCAAGAGAAGGAACAAGAATCAGAGATCCACTCGTTGAACAGATCATTTTGACTCAGGCCTTTTTGCTTGTTAATTTTACGAAATAAGGTTTCTCTATGTAGTTCTGGCTGTTCTGGAACTCACTCTTATAGACCATGCTACCCTCAAACTCAGAGATCCACCTGCATCTGCCTTCTGAGTGCTGGGATTAAACCCAGCTCATTGATTCAGGCTTTTTATATTCTATTGTTTTAGAAAAATAAAACAGACATTTCCAGACAGGAAGAATGAAGAATTTATCCACAGTCAGTGATTGAAATTACTAAGATAGTTTGGGATTTAAAAGAATAAAATAAAATTTAAAAGACAAAAAACAAAGAACTACAACCACTAAAATTCTAAACCCCCAAAACACAGTATTTTGGCATAAAGATGTATCTCAGTGGTAGGATGCTAGACATACCTTAGCATACCTCGATTCAATGGCTGGCACACCCCATCCCCAAAACCACAAAGGAATTATAGAGTCACCCTCCATGGATACTCTTGACTTAGTTCCTTCCTCCCGTTAGTAACATCATAGGAACTATAAAGTGTCACCGGCACGACATGGACTTCCACACAGTCTGCCAGTCCCGCTCCTGGCCGTGACTAAATGCCATGTTAGTTTTCAGCATGGACGTTCAGCTAGTACAGAACTGAATGCGTCTCTGCAGATAATACTGCAGTGGATGTTGTGGACCTGATTATTTTTCACCCTATGATTTCTAAGCCACCGGTAAGTAGTTTATGCATAGAGTACTTGAAATACTGTTAAAAGCTCAGGCACGAAGTGGTTCCGATCCTCCCATTTGACCTAACTGAAGGGCATTCGTTGGAGTCTGATGAACCAGACAGGTTTGTGCGCATTCCTTGATGTATTGTCCAGAAGAAATTGAAGACTGGGGTTCTTGACAGAGTCAGAATTAAGGCTGCAGGTCAGGAAGGGCTGCTGTGTTCCCAGGCTGTGCTTGTGCCTGGTCTTTGAAATGCCCTGCATTAATGAAGAGTAGTTCATCTGCTTGCCTCCAGGTTCACATTCTCACAATTTGAGGCCTAGGGGAAATCTTTCAGTTTTGATAAGTGTTGGTTAAAAATAACGTTCCTTTGTAAAATGCACTTCATGAGAGTTTCTTTGTCTTCAGGCATCTTATCTGCTAACATGAGTTCCATGGAGGTATATTTACCAAAAATCTGATGACTAACAAACTAATTTCCTTGAAATTGTTTTTAATTAAGTAGCAATTACAGGTCAGACATCTGAAATAAAGCAAGCAAGCTGATTTGATCTTTTTCAATTGTTTTTACTGTTTATGTGTATGAGTGTTTTGCTTACATGTCTATCTTGTGCACTGCATTTGTACTTGATGCCCAAGGAAGGAGCTGATGAGCCTCCATGTGGGTGCTGGGAATTGAACCCAGGTCCTTTGCAACAATAACAAGTGCTCTTTCTTATCCATCGAGCCAACTCTCTAGCCCTGATTTGATCATTTTAAAGTCATTCAAGCTTTCCTTCTCCTCTGTTCATCACTCCAGGCTCCTAAGTTTCTTCTGCTTTGGTCATTACTTGACCGCTGATGTCCTAGGATTCTGTCCTCTCTGGATGTCCTTATAAGCTTGCTTATCTTACTCCCAGGTGTCCTTACACAGTTATAAAGGTCTGGAGTGCAGGGAAAATGCATTCACTCATTGTGTGAATGAACACAGAAATGCTTGTAGAGTAAAGCCAGTTTCCCTGACTCCTTCCTTCCCATCACTCCTGCAATTGGTCCATTTGTGAGTCTAACCCCTGTCTGTTGTGTTCTTAGTATCTCTGAGTCTGTCTACTTAAAAAAATAGTCAACTCCTTTGATATTTTCTTCTCCCAGAACTAGCTTTTTTTTTTTTTTTTTTTTTTTTTTAACCTAGATTATACTAGCAGGGTCTTTGTAGATAGACTGAGACTGGAGCCTCTCTAGTCACAATTCTAAAAGGTCCCTAGCCTGGCTTTCTGATCCAGGAATGACTGGTTCTTTTTGTTTGTTTACATATTTACCCTTTCGAAGTGGTAGAGTGGGCCTGGGTGCTACATGAGATGGTTTTAAAAGTCATTTCTAGACTAGCAGGTAAATATGCTAGTCATTAAGCCTGACTACTTGAGTTCAGTTCTAGGACCCACCTGGTAGGAAAGGACATACTCCTGTAAGTTGTCCTCTGAGATCTCCACGTGTCCCTTGGCATGCTTGTTTCTGCACACATACACACATATGTACACACATCAATAAATTTAATGAAAGATTAAAAATAAACTAAAAAATAAAAGCTAGCTCTGCCAATTATACTTATGACCTAAAACAAACAGACCAGTTAAACACTGTCCTCAGTTTCCTTATCTGTGAAACGTGATGACCGTGTCAGTAACCACCAAGAAGTACTGGACAGAGTCAGCATATAGGAATGAACGGTGTAATGTGTTGTGCCCTCTTCAGTTCCCACTGTCCCCCCCATATCTCATTACCACAGATCAGGTAACTTGCTATCTAATCAGCCTAGCACAGGTCAAGGAGACTAGAATTCCTGATTTTAACAATGTTCCTGTCTAGGAATTTAACACCTGAGTCTGATGACACACTTTTCTTTAATTAATTAATTAGTTAATTTTCTTTAATTAGTTGACTAATTAATTAATTAATTAATTTTTGATTTTTGAGATGAGGTTTCTCTGGCTATCCTGGAACTTGTCGCTCTGTAGATCAGACTGGCCTCAAACTCAGAGAAACTCAGAGATCTGCCTGTCTCTACCTCCTGAGTGCTGGGATTAAAGGCATGTGCTGTCATCATCTGGCTAATTGTTTCTTTTTTTTAATGGATATTTTGGAGATAGGGTTTCACTGTGTAGCCCTGGCTGTCCTGGACTCACTCTGTAGACCAGGTAGACTTGAACTCACAGAGATCTGCCTGCTCTGCCTCCCAAGTGCTGGGATTAAAGGTATATGCTACCACGGCCTGCCTACTTGTTTTTCCTTAATTGCACTTATTAGTGTGTGTGCGTGTTTGTATGTGTTGTATGTATTTGTATATGAGTGTAGGTACACATGTGCCATGGCACATGAATGGAGGTCATAGGATAACCCGTGAGAGTCATTTTTCTCCTTGCAGCATCTGGATCCTGGGGATTGCCAGGCTAGGTGTCAAGTCCCCTATCCACTGTTTACTTTTTAAAAACAGACTGAAGTTGAGAATTTTTAATCTTCATATTGCTGATTCTTCTCTCATTTAAAAGATGTGAAAGCATTGGATTAAATTTCTCTAATTATATAAGAAAACAGAAAGAATGAGCTAAGGAAACCCCCAGCTCCTGAATTTGTGGTCTCCCCACTCCTTCCTTCCTTCCTCCCCCCTCCCCCCTTTCCGTTTTGTTATTTGCTTGTTCAAGTCTGTCTTTCCATGGGAAGCATTTCTGTATTTAGGTTCTGGAGTGGGGGAGGCCACATATTACTCTCTACCTACATGATAGCTGCGTGACTTCAATGGTGCATAATATGCTACTCCGTGTTCTGTTGAGTGTTGAAAATGTTGACTTGGTCTCTTCTCTTCAAATATCTATATATTCTCTTTCAGCTTTGACTTTCTGTTCCTTAATTTGAATAGTGGACTTAACAGGAAATTCTTAGTTATCAAAAATAGTACCGAAGTAAAAACTAAGTGTCTATTTATAGTTAGACAGCTGGCCAACTGATATCACACTGTGTTCTTATTAGCCAAGTCAGGACTCGGCTGTCCACAAGACTTTGATGATCTGTGTTAGCATTTCTTGGACTGGGATCAGACACTGGTGTATTCCAGAGCACTAAGTGTGGTTGTGATGGAGGACAGTTGAGACCCGCTGTGTTTGTTAAGAGTTGACCTTTTCCCTTCATTGAACTGACGAAATATGAAACTCTCGGCAACAGTATTAATTTTATTATGCCCATACACTTCTTTTCTGAAGAAATTAAGGTTTCCCCAACATTCGTCCTCCCCTTCTTCTTGTACTCCCAAATCCTACCCAATCCCCCAAGACAGGTTTTTGTGGATTAATCAGGACTGTGTAGATGTTCAAGTCTAGGCAGCAGCAGCAGGAACAGAATTTAGATATTATAATGTTCACCAACACATGCCTGTAGCTATTTATTTATTTATTCATTAATTCATTCATCTATTTATGGATTTTCAAGACAAGGTTTCTCTGTGTAGACCTGTTTTTCCTGGACTCACTTTGTAGACCCAGGCTAACCTTGAACTCACAGAGGTCCGGCTACCTCTGCCTCCCGAGCGCTGGGATTAAAGTCGTGCACCACCACGCCTGGCTGTCTGTAGTCCTTTAACAGTATGTTTTCAGACTGTCTGAGTAGGCTTTAAATTTGTGGTAAATAATTAAACAAAATATAACGTTTAAAACGATATTATGGTAGTCTCTACTCTCCATGATTTCAGCACATACTTGTCTGTATGGAATTACATGGTAGAGAGGTACAGCGCCTCTGAAGTGGTGTTGGTGTTTGCTGTATATGAGCAGCCATCCAAACACATTTCGTAGGCTTACTAGAAGCCTTAATATGTTTAACATAGGTAGTTGCCAGTGGACCTGTGCTCTGTAATAATGTTAACTGTTGCCAGTGGACCTGTGCTCTGTAATAATGTTAACTGTTTCTCTCCTTAGCTCGATCCGCGCTGGACTCAGCCACTCGTTGTAAGTCCCTTACCTTGGTGTTTCATAAATGTTTTATCCTGTGTGTGGCCATGTGAGAGCTTAAATCCAAGCCGTGTGGCCAGTTGTGAACAAACCCTGAAGGAGAGAAGTGGAGTTGGACGGCCAGGCATCATAGGCTCATCATTCTCAGTGGGCGTTTGCTCTGCTCTTGGGTCTCAGCCCGGGCGATAAGCACAGATGGTGACAGACAGTGATAGGCAAAGAGTCAGCTGCAGCTTGTACCTGGGTGGATGGAAGGACCAAGCTTTTACCGATACTGGTTTTGTACTAGACCTGTAAAGGGGCAATTAAAAAGCCTCAGACATCCTGAAATTTAAAGATAACTCAAACCTATTTCTATTCTTCCCAAAGCTACAAAGCCTCCCAGGTACAAATGTGGGATCTCGAAAGCATGTCCAGAGAAGCATTTTGCTTTTAAAATGGCTAGTGGAGCAGCCAATGTGGTAGGACCCAAGATCTGCCTGGAAGACAATATGTGAGTATTGAATGCCTTGGAACTCAGAGGTCTTATATTGAGTGACAGCTGGTGGACTTCAGGGCGATGGCACTTCTGAAATGCAGTCTGTAATTTCCGTTATCGTTGTATGTTTTTTATTTTCCCTGTACATTAAGAGAGTGACCGAGAGACCTGCACTTACTCTGCTTTGTGTAAAGATGCATGTGGCAGGGTCATTTGATTCTTAAATGCAATAAAAAATTAATTCATTTACATTCACTAAAATAAAAACATTTCTCCAATCATGGCTGGCATATTTCAAGTGCTCAATGTCTCCACAGGGTTCTTGACCTCAAATCCCATTTAAAACACACCCGTGTCAGAGCAGAGTCCCATTGACAGCTTTTCCCAGAGCAATGAGTGCACCACAGTTTAGCCCAGTGTCTTTCATTTTTGATACCGGGGTGCTGCCTGCTGAGGTGTCAGGTGACCTGCTGACCACAGCTGATCAGCTCCCAGGTTGCAGCATTCTACACAGGATGCTTGAAGTTACCATCCTGCCTTGCCAGCTCTCACAAGTTCCTGCCTCTGAAATTGCAAACCTTGCTTTTAGTTGTTTTCCATCCGATTGCCCAGAAAACTAGGGACATGAGCTCATTTAAAATTCCTGTAAAACAATGGATGTGACCTTGGGTTATGTGGACTAAAAAGTAGGATGGTATAGAGTTAGACTCACAAACTGGGCTGTCTCTCCCAGCTCTTCATGTATTAATTTCAGATAGAGCTCTTAAGTTAAATTTTCAGTGAGCTAGGAGAGGATTGGCCTCATGGGGCAACACTTTCTTGCAAAATTGACTACTCCTTAAGGCCTGCTCATTCCCTGTATTTTCCCTCATGCTAATGGGTAGCCACTGCCAGTTACCTTCTGACTCCTCAGTAACCCAGATCTGTTTACTGACACAACAAAGTATATGGATTTTGGAAGGTCCTAGGTTTTTAGAAACAGTCCCCTTTTATTTCAGTCAAGAGTCCAAGGTTAAGTCTAAATAATAGGAAAGAAGTTCTTTTGGAATACCTTACCCACAGATAATCTTCTGACTCTTACTCCACCTCTTTGAAGCGTGGAGTTCAGTGCAAGGAAGAGATTAAGCCCTTTTCCAAAGCTGGTTTTCCAACCGCAGTTACACAGATCAGAAGATAAATGTTTGTTGGCAATACGGCTTAGTATAACCATACTGGGCTGACAGCCAGATCCTCCAGGTCTAGCATGGTGGCCATGTCATGTAGGATTTGTACTGTGTTGTAGGTTGTTTGACCAAAAAATTGAGGCTGCCCACTAATCAGCTGCATTGCAAGAATCATTCTGCCATTCCTATGAGAGATTTATAATTGATGAAATGTTACAGCTAGGCCTCAGGTCATGAAGCTGGTCTCTGTAGAAGAGCTTCATAATTAGCCAGAGATCTCTAATGGGGATACTGCAGGGACCAATTCCTAGTCCAGTGTGTTTCCCTGTATATTTATTTCTATATTGAAAGCTTATGAGGTTTTTAAATAATGCTAACATAAAGAGACTGCCTGCCTGTCAGTCTATTATTCATCTATCTGTTCAACTGTTTGTTGAGTGTGGTTTCTCGTGTCATGGAATGTGCAGTCAAGCAGGAGTGACAGGTAGCCACAGAATGAACACAAGTAAGTGATTGTCAGTCAGGACACCAGCTGTGCAGAGAGTGGGCATTTGCGACTCTTACTAGTAAGTGGAAGCAAGTGAAATAGAGTCCAACTTGAGAGTGTAAGTGAGGGTCCAACTTTAGATTGAATGTTGATTGTAGATTATTGATCTAAGACACTTGAGTGTGGCCCAAGAACCTAGGGATCAGGAGACAACCAGAGGCAGAACAGACATTTCTGAGCCTCCCAGAGAGAGGCACATGCTTACAGGCCATAGGGTGGAAAGTTCTAGAAGTGAGTGGGCCAGGTCACACTGGAACTTCTGAGTGATGCAGGTAAAGGACTGAGATGATTTCCTGTGTATGTTGAGAAAGTTTTCAGGGTCTTTGTGTTCTACGATCTCATTTGTATTGAAAAACTAATTTCATGGCTATATAAAATGACTCGGGATTAGTTGTGCCAGCTGCTTGACATGGCGCCTCCACTCATAACAATTTTTTTTTTTTTTCAAAAATGAAAGATACTGGGCTAAACTGTGGCGCACTCATTGCTCTGGGAAAAGCTGACAACAGGACTCTGCTCTGACATGAGTGTGTTTTATATGGGATTTGAGGTCAAGAACCCTGTGGAGACAATGAGCACTTGAAATATGCCAGCCATGATTGGAGAAATGTTTATTTATTTTACTGAGTGTAAATTAATTAATTTTTTTTATTGCATTTAAGAATCAAATGACCCAGCCACATGCATCTTTACACAAAGCCGAGTAAGTGCAGGTCTCTTGGTCACTCCCTTACTGTACAGGGAAAATAAAAATCATACAACGAAAATAAAAATTTTACAAAATGTGTAAGTAAGTACATAATAAAAATATGTATGTCCTTGCACCTGCTCTGAGGAGAGGGGCTCACTTTTCAGAGCACTGTAGATTGCTCTGTCTGGGCAGGGGCTAATTTTGGTCCCTGTGGTGTCATAGCTGTGGAGGTTCCAAGTGCAGAACCAGAGATATTGATCATTTTTAATGCTCAGGCAAGCTCCCCCCAAGATGTTTAAAGGAGCCATAGCTGGTGGCAGGTATGTAAAGCAGAACTGTATTCGAAAGTGTTTACACCATTTCCTTTAGGTTTTTTTTTTCCCCCTGAAGGTGTGTGGTGGTCCAGAGGGCCCTCACTGTCATAAAAAAAAATGCAGTAAATATTTTAATTGCTGTGACTACTCTTTATGTGTTTGGTGTCTTTGGTGGTTTCTTTGGTTGTTTGCTGGTTTCCCCCAGTTTAATTTGTTTAAAACTTGGTAGGCTGCTGCCCCCTGGTGGGAGCCTGTGGCACTATGCCTCTTGCTGCCTTCCTTTTTCTGTGTTGGACTTAAGCTTACTGGAATATAGAGCATGTTCCATGATGATAGAAACAGTCTACTTGGAAAGTCGCTGGAGTTTGATTATTAGCTAACGCATTAGTTGTAGCCAGTGCTTTCTGGAGCGTTTAATGTGCTTTCCCAGAGTCTGGAGCCCACACTCTGAAGCACTCCTTGTGTGGCAGCCCAGCCAACTGTCCTGTGGGGAAGCTTAAGTCTGTCTTATGTGTGTGCTCAAGACAAACTCTGTTCAAACACCCTGAAGATGTAGTTTATATGCACACACGTTATTCATTTGTAGTGTGCAGTCACTGATTTGTAGAATGCTTTACCATCGTGTACAAACTCTGCCATGGTCATTTTTACGCTTTTTCTTCCTTCCTTTTATTTCATTTGTTGTTTTTTGTTTGTTTCTTTCTTTCTACCTTTTTTTTCTGCCTTTACCTTTCCTTCCTTCCTTGCTTTCCCCCACCCCACACTTTCTCTTTCTTTCTTTCTTTTTGGTTATGCTTCAGCCTCTGCTTCCAGAATGCTGGGGTTGCAGGCCTAGCTTAGAACCTCTTTATACCACCAAAAGAAACTGTGCCTTTATCTTTGTTCCTTCTTCATTTTCATTCTACTTCAGACCTCACACCCAAGTCCTAAATACCCTTGCTTGCTTCTGTCCCCATGGATTGGCTTGTTTTTGATGTTTTATATAAATGCGTCATCTGTGGTCTTCTGTAACTGGCCTCTTCAGCTGGTATGTCGTCATCTGTGGTCTTCTGTAACTGGCTTCTTCACCTGGTATGTCGTCATCTGTGGTCTTCTGTAACTGGCTTGTTCAGCTGGTATGTTTTCAAGGTTCATCCACCTTGTAGCTCATGTTAGTTAATTCTTTTCATGGCTGAATGGTTTTCCATCACAGATGTGCCTCATTTGCACAGCCCTTCATCAGCTTGCTAAGTGAAGTACTTCCACTTTCTGACTTATCAACAACAGTTTTTCTGAAACATTTCTATACAGGTGTTGTGTGGCTTTGTTTTCACTCTCTGTGCTTGTACTGTAGGGGACTTTTGGGGATTTTTGTGATAGATATCTGACTTTTGGAGGAACTGTCAGTTTGTTTTCGAAAGAGACTGAAACCGTACTTTTTAATTATTAAACATTAATAACTATATTCACTTATAACAAATACACTTACTTAATTACTATTCCTATAAATTCCTACAACCCCCATGAATGCCTACAACCCCTAAGACCTAAACACTAAACCTACTGATAACTATTACAACTATTTTCCTAACCTTTTAGAAGGATACAGTCTCTAGGGCAGGTCCTCAGTCGTCAGGAACACAGTCTCTGGGGTAGACCCTTTAATGCACTTAGCAGTATTTTTCTGGAATATCTCAGGCGTAGATCCGTCAGGGTAAATTGGCTATGGCAGTCTCACCTTAAATAAGGCTTGAGGCTTTCTTCTCTCTGGGAGACCTCAGCCATCTGAAGACCAACTTATTTCCTTCGTATCAGCAACTCTGCCGTTCTGCCTCAGTCTTTAAAGCCAGCCACAGTTTTGTTTAGGTCACTGTTTGGACAGATCAAACCCCTCTAGGCAAAAACTGAGTCACAGGGTTTAGTCCTTGGCCTTTTGCTGTCTTGCTGAGGCTTTCTGTACTCACCAGCTTCTTTCTGCCTCAGGGAGATCTGGCCATCAATCCACCAGCACTTTCTTTCTCCATCACAGGATACAAACTACTCGTCCTTTTTAGCATGAGGATTCGCTAGCAGCATCGGAGCTCGCTAGCATGGAGCCCCTAGCATGCCCTCTCCTGGGCTCATCCACTTGTCCTTAAATTGCAGCTTAATTTGTGCTCTGCCCACTTGGCAGTTGAAAACAATGCCAGGTCATAAAGTCTTTCCTTGTTTCACCTGGCTTCAACCTTGTTTTTCAGTCCATAGAGACTCCCCTCGTTTCACGTGACTTCATTCATAAGCTGGTAAGCTAATTGCTCACAGCCAAGTTGATCTTCATGCCCCAGATTAAGAGACTCTATAAGAAACCTAGATATTTACTAAATCTAATTTATATTAATCTAACTCCCTACAAGAGACCCTATCAATTGACCTTGGAAGCAACAGTGTGTGAAGTATTGGGGTCCTCCATATGTCTAGAGACTGAGGCCTTGATAAGTATCTCTCTAATCGTTAATAATATCTTGCATTTTAAAATTCACCATAGAGAAATTTTGTTTTTAAACTTGATTGATAATTATTGATGTTTAATTTTTTGATTCCTTGGGTAGTGCCATTCTTACCCTTTTACTTTCTGTTACCTATATTCTTATGTTTCAGATAAATTTATTATCATCATGTAGTTTGGTTCTGCAGTAACCAATGATTCTCATTCTGTCTTTATTTGTATTTTTGAACTACTTACATTCACTATACCTGCTGATAGATGAGGCCCTATGTCTATCATTTTAGCATTTTTCTGTTTTCAAGTTGCTTTACTGGAAGTTCTGTGATCATCTGTGATCATTTTTTAAACTTCTATTTGGTAGGACTAGTTGGGAGGAGGAGATTGGATCAGCTGAGTAGAAAGGTGGACAATGAGGGATGGTAATAGAATATATGATTAAAATACTTTCTAAACACATGCAAACTCATTTGAATTAATGAAACCCATTACTATTTATAATGTACGGCAGTAAAACATTTTAAGAAGTTCTTTGGGATTTACTCACTGTTTTTGACTGTATACTTTTGTAGAGACTTTATAGTGATTATTGTCTGTCCTTTAACAGGAAGATTTTGGAATTAAGATCTAGACTTAACAAAAAGAGGAGAAAAAGTTAACTATGTAAGCCCGGCGTGGTGGCACACGCCTTTAATCCCAGCACTCGGGAGGCAGAGGCAGGCAGATCTCTGTGAGTTCGAGGCCAGCCTGGTCTACAGAGTGAGTTCCAGGACAGCCAGGGCTACACAGAGAAACCCTGTCTCGAAAAAAACCAAAAAAAAAAAAAGTTAACTATGCAGATGAGACTTAGATGTACGTCATAACATCATGTTTGCTTTGCAGTTATTGTACTGCAACTGGGAGAATGAGGAAGTAATTGGCTAGCATTGGAAATTTATTTGACTTAGTAGAGACATTCTCATCACCAGGTAAATGAAGTTTCAACATTATTTTAGTTTGTCCCTACTTTGTCTTAGTCATTTACAGTCGCTCAATATGTATTAGACTTATATTTCCTACAGTTATCGTTCAGTTACATACATGGGGTATATGGAAATCAGTTGACTAGGAGGAATATATGATATTTCATTTGCAAATGCAAAACTATGTGTTATGCATTCTTTTTTCTTTTTTGTTTTTTTTTTGTTTTTTTTTGGTTTTTCGAGACAGGGTTTCTCTGTGTATCCTTGGCTGTCCTGGACTCACTTTGTAGACCAGGCTGGCCTCGAACTCACAGAGATCCGCCTGCCTCTGCCTCCCAAGTGCTGGGATTAAAGGCGTGCGCCACCACCTCCCGGCACTTTTTTGGTTTTTTGAGACAGGGTTTCTTGCTTTGTAGACCAGGCTGGCCTTGAACTCACAGAGGTCCCCTGCCTCTGCCTCCCGAGTGCTGGGATTAAAGGCATGTGCCACCATGCCCAGTCCGCTATGCATTCTATCAGGAAAATTTGCAGTATAGTAATGTATGCCTGTGGATGCTTGCATGTCTGCACAGCAGTCCTCTTACAATACACTGTTGGGGAAGTTGGTAATACCTGGAATTCTTCTAACATGACCTACAAATTTTGGTTTCATATTCAATAAAATAAAGTAAACTGATGGCAATCCATATTATGCCACTGTGCCCGCCCACACCCTACATTGCCCTCCGGCATCATTACCAGTCTGTAAGCTGTGGTGATGCTGGTTATCCCAGGCACCCCATGTGTGGCTGTGGTGAGACGATTAGCAAGTACAGCGTTCCCTCTGAGTGCAGAGAAAGTTTACGTTGATAATGGCGAGGAAAATGGTCACAGGGAGGTACACGGGCATGGTGGTGCTCCACTTCCCCTCTAGCTTCAGGTTTTAAAGTGTTTATATAGCCTACGTCTGTACTTCACGCCACAGCATCACAGTGAGCCTACAGAAGGGGGAGACGCGGGGGTCTGCTCTTCAGCTTCTTGAGAATGGTAGAGATTGTGTCCTGTGGTGCCCGCGGACTGAAACGATGCCTCAGATGGCACCGCACAATGTTATACACAGCGGCGGCTGTTATACACAATGTGCCATTTCAGCCGTAATGAATTTATTTTCATTGTGTGTGTCTGGGTGTATGCACGTTAGTGTAGCTGCTGATGGAGGCCAGAAGCATAAAATCCCCCTGCAGTTGGAGTTAGATGAGGTTGTGAGCTTCCTGACGTGGTGGTAGTCCTCTGTATGGCTCATCCACACTCATAACCACTGGGTCATTGTTCTAGTTCTATTACAATTCAATGCAGACTTTTTAAAATTTTATCAAGTATTATTTCAGTTGATATTATAGTTGACTCAACATAAGGTTGTCTTTGATGCAGTGTTTTTTTTAATATTTATTTATTCAGGTTTCATCTCTATCACAGTGTCCTCTTTCCATCCTTCCCAGTCCCGCCCTTCCACCCTCTACCCCCTAACCCTTCCATCCCACTCCTCTGGAGTGGAGTGTCCCTATATAACAGTCCCCTGCCCCAGTTCAGCAGTCATATGAGGGCCAAGAGCCTCCTCACACACTGGAGGCCTACAAAGATGCAATGTTTTTTTTACTTGCTAAGTTGAGTATTTGATATGTGTATAATACCGTTTTTGCATTTTATTTCTGTGACATGTTTATATATACTATCTGTTTCTAATAAGTTTATCCTGACTTCTTTCCCTTTAGTTTGATGAGTGGTGTTAAGAATAATGTTGGAAGAGGAATAAATGTTGCCTTGGTAAATGGTAAGAATAATTATAGTACTTTATCAATGTAATCAGTGGGTGTATATATATCCCACACTGAAATTTACCCTTGGGATCAGAGTAGAAAGCACGACTCTACATTGATGCCTTACCAACAAGGGTGCCCCCTTGTCCAAACCATTGCAGATGGAGACTTGGAATCTACTTAGGGGTAGTATGTCTTCTTGGGCACATTGGGGCCATGTGCATGGTTCCTGCAACTGCCTACAATGAGTAGAAACCACCACAAGTTCACCTGACTCACAGCAGGGTGAAGCTCTGTTTTCTTTATTCACAGGTGGTACTTATAGGATGCTGTACTTTCTTTTTCTCAAGTAAAATTGTTAATGTCTTTTCATCTATTTAATAGATCTTAAAGTCAAACTAAGTGTAAATTTTGTTTTAAAATAGCTTTAATATAGTTGTTTTCATTCTGATTTAGGTAGATAATTTCTTTGCTGTAGAGGTTATGCATTGGTGGTAATTCTCACGGGATGATGATCGCACATAAAAATGAAGTGCAGCATAGAACTGATCTGAAGTTGGTGGTGTATTTCATACATCTATGTGTATGGTTCAGATTGTAAGTTCTACAGGCAGTTCTTTCTGTTAATGCGTTCTCGTCACTTGTTTGGCAAGATCATTTTTTTCTACACTGATATTTCAATTGTGTGACTTAATATGTGTTCTGTCTCTTTCAGGGAAAACAGGGGAAGTATTAGACACCAAATATTTTGACATGTGGGGAGGAGGTATGTGTGACTTGCACTGTGTTCCTGGTGCTGGCACTGAACCCACTCAGGGAAGAACTGTGCCACTGTTTTCATGTCCGTTTCGTCTCTCTCCTTCTCATCTCTCTACCTGTCAGGTCTTAGTTATGTGAGCAGTCATGTTGTATGAATTTCTGTTCTCGTAGGAAAGTCGTGTGTGATTGAGATCCCGGTGAGATTTGAAGGGCATCAGTACCCTGTGTTTGACAGGACAACTGACTCAAAGCCCCGAATTTGTCTAGATTTCTGCCTGAAAATTAGAATCATTGGAAGTCCAGGATAACCAATTCACATAGTTTTTTTATTGGCTTGTGTACAGTTTTTGAATCTCAAAAATTAATCAAAAATGGGAGCCTTCAGTATATGGGGTGAACTCAGGTTCAAGAAAAGAAATAATCCCATTAATTCATCCCATGTCTACCTTTGGACTCTGCTATTACAGTAGCAGACATTTGAGAGAAGGTATAGACTTTTCTTTGTAATTTACTGGACTCGGAACAAGCCACAGATATTTTTCCCTTCCAGGTTTGGGAGTCCTAGGGACAGGAAGAGATGACCATCATGCAGAACAAACACTGGCATCCCAAGGAGTGTTACCCCAAAGACAAGGGTTTCTTATTTAAAAAAGGAAATACAAGACTTATTTTTATGATTTTAATTATGTGTAGGTGTGTTAAGAATATACACATGGGTGTAGGTGCCCAAGGAGGCCAGAGGCACTGGATTCCTAGAACTGGAGTTACAGGCATTGTGAGCCTCCTGATATCCATGCTGGGAACCAAATTCAAGTCCTCTGGAAGACCAGCAAGTGCTCCTAACCTCTGAGCTATCTTTCCAGTCTCCAGGATTTCACCTTTTAAGGAAGGCAGGCTGACCTTGGCTTATCTTTTGGTTCCCTGTCTGGTTACATATGCCCTATAAGCCAGCAGCTTTCAGGCTTCCAGACATTTATATTCAATTTCAAGACAAGCTAATGTGCCTAATATTTTTTTCAGCTTTTAATAAGATGCTATATTATTATTTATTTAAGCTTTAGAGAATGTTTTGTAGCTGTCAGAGCTATATTAAATTACACTGTTCCCATCAATTTTAAATTCTGAGGGCATAATTGCTCTTAGTATAATTTATAACCTAGAAACTCTTCCGTGAAGCTGTTGAAGCTGTTGAAATCTAGCATGTAAACAGAGCTCTGGTATTGCTCTCATTGCCAGAACTGAATTGCTGCCAAAGACTTCCTGGTTCAGAAATAATAGTTTAGTGTCATCTTTTCATTTCATTGGGAATGACTTCTTGGCATTTATGTTTCTGCATTGAAAATGTTCTTATTGTAAAAATGTAATCAATTACAGAAAAATCTATGGAATCCTTGATGTTAAAAAAAATTGAGAAGACTTGAAGTGATGTAGTTTTGGAGTAAAAAATCTATGGAATCCTTGATGTTAAAAAAAATTGAGAAGACTTGAAGTGATGTAGTTTTGGAGTAGTTTTAGACTGGTGGTCTATAACGAAAACTAACATTGCAAAGACTTCATGATGGAAAATGCTTCAGTGCCTAGCCAGTATGTCTGGCAACACCCGTTTGCACTCAGTGAGCTAGATTAGTGTGAAATTCCTGGGGACTTGATACACAAGAGGACCAATGTTGGCCATAATTATCTTGGCTCTTAGTTACTGTCTACTTTCCTTCCCCAGATTGTTACAAAATGATAGACTTAGAAACTTTCTAAATCTGCCTTTTTATAGATTAAAAAATTTTTTTTTTCAGTAGTCTCTGAGGATTGGATAAATGCAGGCTTACTTTTCCTCGAAAAGCATCCATATTGTCATTCAAGGCCATGAGTCCCTCTGGTCCCCAAAGCTTCACATGAACCTCAAAATCAGGCTTTCTATGGACTGCAGACCCAGTGACATGTTTCTGGGAGATCTGTGAGGTCCTTGCTTTACAAGTGACACTCTTACATGCACATAAATTTGCTCCAGATAGTCATTGGCCCTGATGATATGATTGTGAAATACACAAGATGATTCAGAGCTGGGAAATAAATCCAGAAATAGAGGGACCATATTAAGGAATAAATTTGGTAGTTTCATTTAGTGGATTCTTTTTTTGTTTGCTTGTTTGTTTTCTTTTTGGATTCCCTAGGTGGACTTGAAAAACTCGAGTGTTTAAGCTTTTCCTAAGATTTGTCTGTGTTTCTTGTACATTACTTTTCATTAGAAACAGTTGTGTTGTGCAAAATTCATATAACATTAATTTTAGAGATTGTGATAGTAATTCTACTATTTACAGAAAAAAAAAAATCCCCAACCTTTCTTTTTCTTCAGATGTGGCACCATTCATTGAGTTTCTGAGGACCATACAAGATGGGACAGTAGTATTGATGGCCACATATGATGATGGAGCAACCAAGTATGTAAAACTAAAACCTAACATAATTTTTGGAGCTATAATTTATCCTTTACAAAGTAATATATTTTCATTGAAAAACATAGTCTATTAAGCAGATAAGGTAACTGTAGACAAGTACTATCAGTCCTTAAAAAGTCTGTTTTCTTCTTATCTTTACATATGAAGGTCCATCATTCATGTTATGATGAAATGTGAATCACATTGTACATAAGTATTTTACACTTTTATGTTGTAACAGTATTAAACTGTTTAATGTCTTCTTTCATTTTTTGGATTAACATTCTTCGGTAGCATTTTTATGGCTCATAGCAGTTTGTCCAAAGGGCTCACATTTGTTAAAAGTTACTCCTTAACTGGCAAGGTTTTCATTTAATGGATAAGAATGTGATAACTTTCCTTACACAGCTTTTTCTTTTTTGTACCTTTGTTTATAAGCATAGGGTAAGTTTCTGAAAGTGGAATTAATGGTCAAGGACACAGGCATGAAGAGTGTGTGTGTGTGTGTGTGTGTGTGTGTGTGTGTGTGTGTGTGTGTGTGTGTGTGTG
>CAJQZJ010001969.1:16408948-16427933 GCA_907164525.1 Lophiomys imhausi
GTGTGTGTGTGTGTGTGTGTGTGTGTGTGTGTGTGTGTGTGTGTGTGATGCCTATAGAGGCTGGAAGTATTAGATCCTCTGGAGCTAGAGTTAACAGGTAGTTGTGAGCCACCTGACAGTGGGCACTGGGAATCTAGTTTGGGTCCCTTGAAAGAGCAGTGGTATTCTTGCCCATTGAGCCATCTCTCCAGCCCAGGTTATTATGTAGTTTCATAATGTTTAGCAGATAGTGTTTTTGTAACTAGCTTTCTTGTGTATGCTGGGAAATTTGGAAAGCATAGAATAGCACACAGAAGAAAACAAGTTAGATCATCTCATCGTGCAAGGATAGCACGTGAAAGTGTAGTTTCTTTCCATTTCCAATATGCACATATTTTCTTCATGTATGTTATCATTTTGTAATCTTAAAAACTCAATACTGCCTGTCTATTTCCTTAAAATAAAAATTTTAAGTGAAATTTGAGTTAAAGCATGTGTACATTTTTTAGAGTTTCCAATTCTAGAGATGTTTTGATGGCTTCTTTCATTGTTTATGAGATTAGATTTTTGTGTGTGCATGCTAGATGAGTTTTTCTTTTTGTTTTTTTGTATTTTCTTTTATAAATTATCCTTTGACCATTCAAGTTGACCCATATTGATTGGTAAGATCCCTTTAATTATATGTTAAGGTATTAACTTTTTCTCTTATTAAAAATGTAGTTTTTGTAGATACTTTAAGGTACTTTGACATCTAACAAGGTAGGGTAGCATTTATGTAGTAGAGCCTATAGATTTTCCTTTTTAGTTTCTCTGACTCTTAAACTTAAGTATTTTTCCATCTCCAAGTTAGATAATTAGTAGATTCTCTCTTTCAGTGCTTTTAATCTTTTCCTGTATTTTAGAAATCCATTTGTAATTTCCTGTGTTATGTCAGGTTCTAAAACGGCTTGGATTTGTCTTTAGTTCTCTTCTGTTAACCTCTTTCTTTCTGTCCCTAAAAACACTATTTCCACTGCTTTATAACTGTTTTGTAAAAATGAGTGTGCTTTATTACTCTCTGATAGTTATCTTTTAAAGCATTTTAAAAGATAACTGATGTACATTTTCACTGGTTCACTGATAATGTTAAATCTGTAAATTGAAGCTTAATGTGACTGGCAGCTTCAGCTGGTTTTACATAACTAAATGGTACACAGAGTCTAATTAATTGAACTTTCTTCATTAAAAAAAAGTGACCTGGCCGGGCGGTGGTGGCGCACGCCTTTAATCCCAGCACTTGGGAGGCAGAGGCAGGCGGATCTTTGTGAGTTCGAGGCCAGCCTGGTCTACAAAGCGAGTCCAGGACAGCCAGAGATATTCAGAGAAACCCTGTCTCGAAAAACCAAAAAAAAAAAAAAAAAGTGACTTGTGAATTGGTTTGGCTAAAGTATAGGGTATTTATTATGTGTATAATATCAGCTTTTGACATAAATGCTCCCGTTTTGTCTAGACACACATGACCTTTCTTTTTTCATGTTTTTATTACCGAGCCTGATGGGAATCAGACCTCTGAGATGCTGATGTAGTCTTGAGAAGGTTGCATTGTGGGTGCCCCAAGGCAGCCTGAAGCGCCAGTCAGCCAGGGCAAGTCCCTTAAATCTTGGTTGTTCACGTCCTTGGGCTGGCTGCTGGAGGCCAGTGCTTGCTTCCCTAAGAAGCTGAGGAGACTGGAGAGATGGTGATGCTGTCTTCTCAGGGTGGACTCCAAACTCTTTTTGGGTAAATGGAACAGCAAAACAATAAAAGTGCTCCCTTGTCACCTGATACCAAATTATTGAAGGTAGTTGACATTTTCCTTTCAGTTTTCCAGGCTCAGTGCTCATAGCTTTCTTAACCTTTTATCGTATTAGGTTTCACGTTCATTTCCCTTCCTGGCTGTGTTTCATGGGCATTCTTTAGTTCATTATTGTCTCTCTTAAATGAGTGTCTCAAATTAAGCACAGTGTTCCAGATGTGGTCAGGCCAGAACTGGAACAATGGAGACGCTACAATGGAGTGTCTAACTTGCCTTGTTTCAGAGCTGACATTTCTTTGTGTATTCGTGCTGACTGGAATTATTTAGTTTTCTCTAAGCAATCAAATCACATTTTTGGCTCATGAACTTTTTGGTCAAGTTAGATTGTTAAATTGTCAGATCTTTTCCTTTGATGTCAGGTTTTTTCTTCATTCAGGACTTGATTTTGTTTAATGTAAATGAAGAACTTTATATTCATTTATTCCTGTTAGATTTGATTGTACTGATTGGGCCTGCTTGGTCTTGAGTCTGACGTGTGTCCTAGGAGGGTTCCATGATCCAGGCTTTGTACTCGATCCAAAGTCATTCATGAGTCTAAATTTAAGCCCTTGATAAAAATGTTTACCAAGGGCCATGTGCCACCAAACTAGAGACCTGGTTCCTGATAGGATTCTTTGTTAATCCATTGCAGGGATGGCTTTGCAAACAGCTGCCACTGTGCCCTAGTAGGCATGCCATCCAGCTGCGGCTTAGTTATTTTACTCACAGCAGCTATTTTCTGAGGCTATCAGATGCTAACTTGAAATTCATAGAGGAAACTAACTACTGTAGCCTTATCTGCTGCCATATAGCTTAAGTTTCAGAGATATCATTTAACTTGGCTTGGCGCACTCCCGTGCCCTTCCAGCTCCTCCCTCTTGCATGTCTCCCTGTTTCCTTACAGGGTCTCTTGTCTTCCATTCCAGATTTTTGTTAGGAACTGGAACTTGTCTATTCGAGCCAGAGTTATAGGTGTGCCCTTTCACTTGTGGACTTAAGTGTGATTCTAGAATCACGCTCGTGTCCTCGTTTGCTGACAAAGCACTGTACCGCTGAACCATCATCTCCTTGGCCCTTTTTGCCTTAAGAGCAAAACAGAAACTAGATAATCGTGTGCCCTCCCCCAGGGAAGACTTTCTCAGCAACTCTTAGTTGCTGAAGTTGTTTGTCTGTGGTTAAAGCCTCGTGAGCACCCTCTCCCTGGCATGTTAGCATGTTTATTGGTATCCTTCCTTGTTCAGGTCATGGTTAGGCATGTTTGGTGAGACTTTATGCCTGCAGCTACTGACCATTCTGGAGATAAAATAACAAGCTTCCTCTTCCACTGGTTCTTAAAATCTTTCTGCTTTGTCTTCTGCAATAATACCTGAGCCATGCAAATGCCAGTGTACGGACAGAGAATATTGTATTTATTTAGGAACACACACACACCACCACCACCAACAACAACAACAGCAATTAATAACAGGTTGTTTTTAAGAATAAAATACAATGTGGGCATGGTGGTGCATGCCTTTAATCCCAGCACTCAGGAGGCAGAGGCAGGTGGATCTCTTTGAGTTCGAGGCCAGCCTGGTGTACACAGTAAGTCCAGGACAGCCAGAGCTATTATACAGAGAAACTCTGTCTCAAAGAACCAAAAACAACAACAACAACAAAAGATTTACAAAAAGAAAACCCTGGGGTGTTAAATTTTTAATGGCTTAGCATCTCCACTTTTCTTTCTAAAATGATTGACACTTCCTTAGGTTGTGTCAATGGTTTCCTTTAAAAATTGTGTGTGTGATGTATGTAGACCCAGAGGGTTACATTGACTTTAAAATACATTACTGGATTCTGTTACAAAGTAACTGTTCCTTTTTTCAGTTGCTCAAACAATGCTTGCCTCACTGGTCAGATTGCCCTGATCAGACAGTGCCCTGTTATTCTTTTTGGAGCATCAGGGCCCCTTCATTACGCTTTGTTACTCATTTTGTCTTTGTAGCAGAAATTCAGTGGTTTTGAGTTCTGTTTCATTCTGACATGGCAGGTCTTCTGTAATATTACTAAAAGCTTTGTCTTTAGTAATGTGTTTTGCCTTATACTTTATGCCAGGCGGTGGTGGCTCACGCCTTTAATCCCAGCACTTGGGAGGCAGAGGCAGGTGGATCTCTGTGAGTTCAAGGCCAGCTTGATCTACAAAATAAGTCCAGGACAGCCAGAGATATACAGAGAAACGCTGTCTCAAAACCAAAAAAAAAAAAGCTTCCTTATTTTCAATTTCCTTATTTTCAATTAAGTACCTTCCTATGACAGCACTAATTTAGAAACCAACCCCTTCCCTAGATTGTTATAAAGTGAAAATTGTTAGTTTTGTTTGTTTGCTTGCTTGTTTTTACATTTATTTGTTTTATTTATGTGTGTGTGGGGGTACATATGCCACATGTTTGGAAGTCAGAGGACAACTTTCAGAAGCTGGTTCTCTCCTGCCATGTGTACCCAGGGATCAAACTCAGGTTACCAAGCTTGTTGGCAAGTGTCTTGACCCACTGAGGCTTCTCCTAGGCCCATGTTTGCTAAAGAACTACATTCTCAGAAGAATTTCTGAGGAGCTGTCTTTCATCTCTGTTCTTAATGGCCCTCTGTGTCTTCAGACTCTAGAGGAATATGACTATTTTCTTTCAGAATTCTTGTTATTTGTATTTCCAAGCTTGTTCTTCCTAGCTAATCAGAATTGATCCCTTTTCCTTTCTGTGCTTTGGAGAGGAGGCATGGCTTGGATGGATGGTGTAGGCCTGCTGGATATACCTCCGCCCCCAGTAAGGATGGGCTCTGAATGAAGACTTTCATCTCCAGCCATTCCTCTCTGTGTTGGGGGTTACAGAGAAGACTGCTTGGACATGGATTTAAGCCAATAGAAAGTTTTTGTTAGCCTATTGGCAACTATACTGTGTATTCAAGGACCCCAGTGTAGCTCTGAGCCTTACTCAAGGTAAGCTTTTAAACACACACACACACACACACACACACACACACACACACACACACACACGAGTCCTGGGTTGATACACTTCAGTTAACAAGAACAGTTAGCCAGAAGCAGAACTACAGAAGCAAAAAGGCAAGGTTAGTATATTTAGAGACTTTACCAGAGCTATGGGCTTTGATGGATTAGGCCTTTGTTTTATTTTTGGCAGGTAGCACTGTCTACATGCTGACTTTTACAGCCTGAATGATATTTCTATTGTGGAGCCGGTTATGTTAAGGTCTTGGGGCTTACTAAAATCTGAGGCCCTGTTACACCTGTTTCTGTTCCAGGTA
The DNA here is from genome assembly GCA_907164525.1 of Lophiomys imhausi. NCBI lineage: Eukaryota > Metazoa > Chordata > Mammalia > Rodentia > Muridae > Lophiomys > Lophiomys imhausi. The sequence continues at coordinate 16,414,041 of CAJQZJ010001969.1, forward strand.
GATCCTATGCAACATTAGAATGTCTTTAGGAGAACATGACCCCTTGCTTCTGTTTCTCTCCTGCTATATTAATGGAGAGTTTTCTATTTATCTTAAATAAAATTTTTCACTAAAATAATCGATTCAACATAATCTTTTAAAATGTATTACACTTTATTTATTATGGATGTGTGAATGAGCACACATATTACATGATATGCATATGGAGGCCAGAGGACAGCCTGCCAGAGTTGGTTCTTTACTTCCGCCATGTCTGTCCTGGGGTCTAAACTCAGATCTTCATGTTGGTGTCAAGAGCTTTTATCTTCTTGAGCAATCTTGCTGGCCCACAACATAAATTAAAATGAGATAGAGAAACAGACGGAGAGCGAGAGAGAGAGAGAGAGAGAGAGAGAGAGAGAGAGAGAGAGAGAGACAACATGCACGAGAGAGTTACAGAAGCTTGTATAGGTGCGTGTGTTCCTGAGGACATCAGGTGTCCTCTTCTTGCTCTCTGATTGTTCCCTTGGGTCAGGGTCTCTCATTGCATCAGGAACTGACCATTGTTCTGCTAGCCTTCAGTCCACAAACCTCAGCAGCATCTTGTAGCCTCTGTGCTCTCTCTCAGCACCAGGGGGGATACTGATGTATGTGGCCTCCCTGGCTTTTTTTTTACAGGGGCTGAGACTCAAACCCAGGTACTCATGTACTCTTAGCCACCAAGCCATCTCCTTAGCTATGTCAACATCACTTTAGAAGAGCTCAGCTAGTAGTACTATTATATTAGTAAGTGCTAAAAACACACAGCATGCTCTCAATTCCTTGTTCAGGGCAGAAACCTTCTATCTCCAAATTTTATGCAGTGTTTATTATTCTGGGCTTTAAATTTTGACACCTGTATAGATCACATTGCTTGCACTCCTTCTGAAATATGAAATTTCCCTTTGCTTAAAATAGAATACAACAAAAAGGAACACTGAAACAACCCACAAATACTACCTAGGAAGGTCAGAAAGTGTTAGAAGTCACTGAGAAGTGATTTTATAGTTGGAGTAGACACAGGCATTGGAGTGTGATCCTTGCGGCCATGACTTATTTCAGGAAGAGGTGGACGGCAGTTACCTGCAAGGGCATGAGTCCAGGGGAAAAGGTTGGGGAGAATCAGGGCCCAGTAGCCCTTTTATTTATTTATTTTAAAGATTTATTTATTTATTTTATGTATGGGTCCTTTATCTGCATGAACATCTGCAACCAGAAGAGGGCATCAGATCACAGTTGTGAAGTGTTGTGAGCCACCATGTGGTTGCTGGGAATTGAACTCAGGACCTCTGGAAGAGCAGTCAGTGCTTTTAACTGCTGAGCCATCTCCCCAGCCCCCTTTTATTTATTTTTATTTTTTAAAAATCTATGTGTGCACGCATGGGTATGTATGTGTGGTATATGCATAGAAGTGTCTGCCTCCGTGCAGAGGACAGAGCAGGATTTTGGATGTCTTTCTCTATTGCTCTCTGACTTACCATACTGCCTTGAGACAGGGTTTCATACTGAGCTGAAAGCTTACTAGTTGAGCTGTGTTGGCTGGCAGATGAGCTCCTGAGATCTGTCTGCGTGCCATCCCAATGCTGTATTAATGGTACGTGTAGCCTCGAGGGCCCTATTAGGAGAGTGCTTAGGGATTTAAATTGAGGTCCTCTGCTGTCAGAGCAAGTACTTCACCCATTAAGCATTTCTCCTCCGGCCCACAAGGGTCACTCTCCAGGTAGGGTCACACGAAGCATGTTCAAATGATCCAGCAGCAAATGAAGACAACTGATGTAAAATGACGCCACCTAGGGAAGTATATTACCCAGTGCCCAGCATTTTGATTAGAAGCTGCTTACATAACCACCCTATATGTAACCATCCCACGATGCAGGCACCCACACAACAGGTATTCAGTCTACATGACACCATTGGGCACCCACCACGGAGACGTTCTGCAAAGGGTAGGCGCTCTCCTCAGATCCAAGTGACCAGATGACAATACCAATCTTTCTGGCACGCCTGTCTGATGGGAACTTGGGTCTATTTTGTTAATTCCTTTCGGCAAAAGAACATTGTAATGTCCCCGTGGTAAATGCAGGAGTTAATGGAGCCCCGTTGATTCTAGCTCTCTGGCTAACTGGGCTTGCTTTGTCCATGTGGATCATGTTCATTGGGAAATTAATTCAAAGTACAGAAAGATGATTGACTGCCCATTCAGTAAAGTATGTTTTTAGTTCATATAAACTCTTTGATAGGAAAGATTTTCCTTTCATTTTTTTTTAAATAGGGGAACATACCTGCATTTGGATAACCCAGCTTTGGGGGTGGAGGGCAGATGTTACTGTTGTTTGTGAATTAAACACATTATTTCAATTTATCAAGATTGCAAACTGTACTTTTTCTGAGGAATAATTGCAAATGGAGCCCTGTGGCTCTCTCAGGAGGCAGCCACATTGGTACCCTGTGAGCCTGCTCTCCACATTGCAATATGTTCTATTCTTCTTCCAGTACCACAGCTCATCTGGTTGTGTTGACAGAAGCAAAGAGTTCCTTAAAAAGTAACCGGAAAATAGATCACATAGCTAAACTGCATGCATGGAACTATGACTTTTTGGGAAACGGGGCTCAGCCAGTCCTTTTGGCGTTGCCCTCCAGGGCAGTCGGTGCTCGACAACTGAGCAAATGCATCACAGGTGACGATAGCTGATTCTATGATGTCATTCTATGATGTCATGTGAGGCTGGGACAGAAGCATATGGATGTCATCCATATGAAGGTTTTCACAGGACCTCAGAGGGCTTGGACTTTTTTTTTTTTTTTTAATAATGTGTGTGTGCGCGCGCGTGCGTACAGTTGCCCTTAGAGCTGAAATTGCAGGTGGTTGTGAGCCACCCACTGTGCGAGCTGGGAACTGAACTTCAAGAGCCGCATATGCTCTTACCCACTCCGCTGCTTCTTTGGCCCCTTTTAACATTTATTATTAGTATTAGTATTATTATTTACTTTCATGGGCTCTTTTTGAACAAAGCCATTGTACTCCTTTTCAGTGCACTTGTTCACACTGCATCATTCACAAGTGGAGCTGACAGGGTACATATTCCAGGGTCTTTTGCTTATTTTCTGGCCGATTCTCGTGAACCTCCTGCGGAGTGACAGCAGTACTCAGGCTTTGATTGAGACGGTCCCCTTACCTATGCATGTGGTTATTTGCATAATTGTGGAAGCTGAATGATATATCTGTGTGTGTTTTATATTTCATAAAGCTCCCTTTTAAAGTGGAAAGCACCCCACTAAATCTTTAAACTACTTTAAGATAGTGTGTTTTGGTGTTTTCTTCATTAAGGCATTAGAGAGCTGAAGGCTAGTATTGGCTTCCTGACTGGCTGTCCTGCTGTTTTCAGGGGGAATACTGAAAACAGGGCAGATAGAAGTTGGGTTTGTTGGTCGTGGTTTGGCTTGTTCATTTATTTACGAACCGTGGGACTTCATGTCAAATAACCTGTGTGCCTGGCCCTGAGTTTTCTCTGTGTGGGTCTGTGGCTAGTGTTCGTCTGCTTCGCCTTGTCTAGCTCAAGCTAAGGTACTCTGCTTCGTTCCCCTGATGAGACAGAAGAGGTACCTGCCCGACATGTAAATGATGTACAGACATGTTTCTAAGGGCATCGTTCAGGCGAGGGTTTCTGTGGAGGTTGACTTCTGTCACTGCCTCCTGGTAAATGTTTAGCTCTCACGTGCCTCCTACACTCATCTTTATTAAATAATTAAAATATACCTTGTATATCTATTCTCAAAATTTGTTTAAAGGACAGTGCTAAGAAGCCTTCAGCATCTATCAGCATTCACTTTTGTTCCATTTACATGGAATTCACAAAGGCTTGGGTGGAGAGTCAGTGAAGACACTGGTTGCTTAAGCCCCGGGTATAGCCCGGGTAGGTGTCTGCTTGCAGGGCTGTGTTTTCTCTTTCTGACAAATGTACTTACAAATAACTAAGGGGAGACAAATTGTTAGGCAACGCAGATGTTCAACCAGTGCTCTCTAATTAACTTCTCGACTTTGTCTTTCCTCACTAAAGAACTCGACTAGGAATGTTATAGGAAATTTCTTTTCTGTGTCCATTTTTTTTATATTCTTTGATGTAATTTGAAATGTTTTCACCTTCATGTTCAGTGAATCTCTTGGTAAGTGTTTAAAAAATGCAATACCTGTGTCTATTTTTTTGTCTTCTCTTTCAGACTCACTGATGAGGCACGGCGGCTCATTGCTGACCTGGGGAGCACTTCGATCACTAGTCTTGGTTTTCGAGATAACTGGGTCTTCTGTGGTGGGAAGGGCATTAAGACAAAAAGCCCCTTTGAACAGGTTGGTGTCTGGGATGTTCATAACTAGTGGACAAGAGAAAACTGGTGAAATAATATTCTCATACTACTTATTTGAAAATTAGATTAAGCTGATACCACATAGGTTTTTTGTTTGTTTGTTTTGTTTTGTTTTGTTTTTTTGAGACAAAGTTTCTCTGTGTAATAGCTCTGGCCATCCTGGACTCACTTTGTAGACCTGACTAACCTTGAACTCACAGAGATCCGCCTGCCTCTGCCTCTGCCTCTGCCTCTGCCTCCTGAGTACTGGAATTAAAGGCATGTGCCACCATGCCTTACGTCCAGATAGTTTTTATAAGTTCTTGTAATGTTAAAATAATGATGACTTTTAAAAAATTTAAAAATAACTTTAAAAAATTATCCCCCTCTTGTACAACAATGCATTATCACTCTCAGGCCTTTTAAAAAGACTCCAGTTATTAAAGTTTTCAGTGACAATACGATGCTAGAATCAGCTGAATTTGCAAATGTCTCTGAACTCAAATAGAATATAAACTTTTTGACAAACAATCCTTTAAAAACATTTGTAGGTTTTTGAAGGTTTGTGACATAGCACCCTGCCCCCAAGGGCCGTTCATTTAATATCTTGAGTCTCAAATGTGTGGGATCTCATTGTTGACTTGTGTGTTACTGAAATTCGAGCAAGTGGGTTATGTTACTTCTAAGTTAGTGGTTCACGAACATTTGTTGAGCTATGTACTGTCATTGTGTTCCCTCAGCACATAAAGAACAACAAGGATACGAACAAGTATGAAGGGTGGCCTGAGGTGGTCGAGATGGAAGGGTGCATCCCCCAGAAGCAAGACTGAAGGCACTGTGTAGAGTGGAGGAACGCACTTTGACTCTGAAGGAGAGCTGTAAAGCAGCCCCGCTCCATGTACATATTTTAGCATGCGGCCATCCAGGGTGTGCATGAGCAAGACCGTCTCTGTTGATGCCAGGATTATTTATTGCTAACATAAATGGCTACCTTTGTAAATAGTCCTCATATTGAGCAAATCACTGAACCATTTGTAAGCACATTTCCCTAAAAGTACAATGTTTAGACTACAATAAAGCAATAACGTGCTTTTATTCTAAAAGCATATTCAACGGGTAACCAGGCAGGTTGTATAGGACACTGATATATATCCTGGTTGCTGTGAAACCCTGTCATGGAGTAATAACATGACTTTTAGGGAGGAGATTTTGTTCGTATATATGTCTCTGTAAAAATATCTGGCATGTGATGACGGTATCCTTTAAATTAAAGAGATTTTTTTGGCTAGATGTATGTGTAGTGTTATCTTACAGTCTGACTCCTGTTGTACCTGCTCATAGTCTTTATTCTTCCCTCCAGAGAAATCCATAAATAAAATGTTTCACATGAAAATTTACATCAGACTTGTGAAAAGCACAGCAATGTTTTCTTTTTTTTTAATACAGTGAAAATGAACATTAATATAGGTGTCATTCAGGGCTCATTTTCTAGATTTTGTGTTATCAGTGTGAATTATGTAATTTTGTATAAGCAATTTAAAGTGAGTCTAGAGGTGGGATTCCACAGAACTGGGGAACCAGGGTAAGTTCCTTCCTCAGCCTAATCAAGTCATTAAAGACAACTGGATGGGTTACTACATTTAGAGTAATACAGGCATTTTTATGTACGTTGTTACCTTCATTGACCACATGGTTTTAGAACAGGAATACTTTATATTGTAGCTTTCTTTGATTTGTAAATCAAGAAATTCTGTTCTTTACTTCCAAGTTTGTAATAGCAACCATTGCCTGAAATGGTAGCAGGATATTTAAAAAGTCCTAATTACTTTTTTAGGGCATTAAATACCTATCGTGTGTGACATATATCTAATACTCATGTATGGAATTGTTGAAAATGCAACATAATCAAAGGTGGTGCTTGTGCTGCCTTTCATGGGATGAGGCAACACTTAAAATTTGAACCTAAAATTTAGGTGGTTTGTATAAAAATCTAAAAGCAGTATTTGCTATTTTGTTAAAAGCTGGAAGCAATTCAGATATTTCTTAAACATTACTGACCTTGTGGTACTGTTTCTTTCCACAAGCTGAATGTAGTTCATAAGGAGACAGATCTTCTATGCTCAGACAAGTTTTGTAAACTTTCAGCAGTTCCGGTGCTTCTGTCCTAACTCACGTCCAGCATGTATGTTTTGGCATGTAAAATATTTCCTTTGATTCTGTGAAAGAATAGCCATTTTACAGTTCTAGGGATTGGAAAATAAATGTGGTAGGTTTTTTTGTTTTTTGGTTTTTTTTTTTGTCTTTCTAAAGAATGAACATAAACACTCTTGGTTTCACATTGTGAATTTTTTTTTTTTTAATTTGGTAAAGTTCTATACCTGCAGAATGTCCCATGAAATCTTTACAGTCTTTTTTTTTTGTATATCTTAACATGTAAAAAATTAAGTCTTTGCCATTAAACACAGTAATATCCTCTGGATATATTTGAACATGTTTAGAAGTTAAGTTGCTTGATAACGGGCTGCCCCTTTGAGAGATGGGTTTTACAGCTGTATAAATGTCAGAAGGGATAAGATTGGTTATGTAGCTGCTGCGGCGCCATTGTTTTGTCTGCGTTCTGTCTTGCGTTGGTTGCACCAGCTTAAACTCGGGAAGCAATAGTCAGCTGCTTTACTTTCACATCAGTCTGAGAAGGGAAGCCCTGATATGTAGTAGTTGAAGTGATGTGTGAGGGTGTACAGGCACAGTTTGTTTGTAATCCTAGAACAGATGTGGGAGGTCGGTGTTAGAACAGCAAGAGGAAGACGAAAATAAGTGGCTATGTGGGAAATAAGAAAAATAAAGAGAACCTTTATAGTCTTAATTTTAACTTGGTTAAAGGTAAGGTCATTATTCATTCTGTTTTGTCAGCCCTCTCTCCCAATCCATTTTAAGTGAAAAGAAAATACATGTGCTCAATGTGTAAAGCACTTTAAACTGGAAATACATTTGTCATCTTTTCAAGTCTGTCTGAAAAGAGGAAATGCTTGTTGATCTGGTAAAAGATTTGCCACCCAGCCAATCCCACATACATATGCATGTTTTTTGCTTTTCTAAAGCATTTTTAAGGATTCTTTTCTTGTCCTTCCCAGGATGGCTTTTCTACCATAAACTTGGTTTTTTGACTGTCATAAGCCAGTGGTCAGTCAACTCTCACCTCTCAAATCCCTTCTTTAAGCTTAAAAAAAAATATTAATTCAAGTTACATCTCCATCACAGCCCCCTCTTCTCCTCCCGGTCCCACCCTCTACCCCCTCCCCTACCTATACTCCTCCTCCAGTGGTGGGGGAGCTCACATAACAGCCCCCCTCAGTTCATCAGACACATGAGTGCTAAGGGCTTCCCCTTGCTCTGGGGCAGCTCAGTTAAGGTAGCGTGTCCCACTAACACGTAACAAAAGTCCATGACTGAGACCCCCCCCCAACTTGCTAAGGGTTTTGTATGATGACCAAGTTGCCTATCTATGTTTGTATAGGGAGTCTAACTCCAGTCTAAGCTTTTTCTTTTTATGGTTAGCGTTTCAGTCTCTGTAAGCCTATAGGGGCCTAGATTGATTGGTTCTGTTGATCTTCATCCCTCCAGATCTCTCTATTCCTCCTCCATCTCTTATATAGGGCTCCCAGAGTGCCCCCTAATGTTTGCCTGTGTGTCTCAGCATCTGTTTTGATCTGCTGATGGTGCAGTTTCTCATAGGATAGTTATGCTAGGTTCCTGTTCCTTTAGGTCTGTGGGTTGTATGATCATTATCCTGTACTGTATGTCTAAAATCAAGTTATAAGTGAATACATGTCATGTCTTTGGAACTCTTGGCATCAGTCCAATCAAATGTTAGATGGGATGAAAAACAGGCACGCCTAGCCAGGAAGTAGTATAATGGAGCTTCGAAGAATGGGATTGAGGCCGGTGAAGGCCTCTTGGGGAGTCTTCCTCCACTTCAGTGGAATTAACACCTTGAGAGCATGGTACTAAGGAAGCACTAATACTGCAGTCGGAGGAAAACAGGATCAGCCCTATGGCTAGGCAATAGCGGTGTTTCTCTTGGGTTTATCCCATAACCATATGATTAGTGTGGGGAGAATTGCCAGTCCATTGAATTGGTAAGTACTACTTGTTTCTAGTACTAACCTCACTCACTGACCAGCTCTGCATCAATTATGGCAGCTGGGAGTTCACTGAATATGTAGAGAAGTTTATGCTGGCTTAATAAAGATAGTTCAGTTTATTGGGGGGGGTTATGAATTTGTGAACATTTCATAGACTTAGCTTCTATTTGCTTGGTAGTCAGAAGAGGGCCTAAAACTGTAAAGGAGGAAATTCTGTAAGAGGAGATGGCCTAGTGTCCTGCCTAACACCTTAGATGTGCTTGAATGTGACCCATGCATGTGTCCACCCATATTGATGTGAATATAGCCAATTTCTTTTCCTGTAAAATAGTACTAGAGTATGGTGCCAACCAAAGTATCTATTAAATCCAGTTACTGATATTAGCCATACTTCTTGCAGACTATGCAGACTAGTAAACTTTTAGAGGCGGAAAAGTTACCAAGTTTACAACTGTAGCCTGCCAGTTCTACTGAGCCAGAAAGGAACTAGACAGTGAACGGTACCATGACCCTAATGGATGAAATGCTACACTTGAGGCCATCTGTGATCTCCAAGGCTCTGACTTTCATATCCTCTCTTGTTCATTACTCAGAACACCAAAGGCCTGGTCACATGCAGAATTCAAGATTTCATGTCTTGTAGATGGTCAGCATTCCAAATCTGATTAAAAGGGGATCCGCTTGCCGGGCTGGCTTCAGATGAGTCTGAAGAGCATTGCAGGGAGCACACGTGGTCCCTGATCCTCACAGCTAACTGCAGAGTGATGGGAGAAGACCATTAGGGCCAGGGAGATGGGGTCAGTTTCAGTCCCACTAGCATTTGCCTCTTGTTTAGAAGGGCCTGTATAGACGGCTCTTGCCATCAGGATTGCCTAGGCAAGGGAGGAATCTTAAATGGGAATTTTGGAATTTTATTATTACTATTATTGCTATTATTGTTTTCTTTGGGGGGGATTTCCAAGTACATTTCCCACAATATGTTTCCATTCAATTACAGTCTAGCTTACCAATAATGCCGGTACCACTGTCTGAATATGGCCTGATATACCTGAACAAAACTTAACTTAGGGACAAGTAAATTTTCTGCCAAATTTTGCTTTTTCTCCATCGCCAATACAACTTGATGGCCCACTACACGTCTACTGCCAAACAGAAGTGTAACCTTCACTCCTAGGACTCAGGTTTTAGTTAGGAGTCCAGTGCGAGTCTCAACGTCTCATCTTAAAACTTACGTTTTGCATTTTTACTTGTTTACAAATGTTGATATTTATGTGGGAATCTGAATAATTTCCAATTTCCACTCCAAAACTACTGTGCTTACACTTAATTCTGTTTGTTGGGATTCTTTGACAAGAATAGAAGTGAACGACAAGTATGTCTTGAGAGTCCAGTTCTGAGCACAGGAAAGATTTAATCATGTTGCAGTCATTTGAACATGTTCAGTTCATGGATAAGCCAGTAGTCAGTAGTGTCTGTAATTTGGCAAGTCCAAGAATACAGTGTAGGAGGTTCCATTGGTGAGTTTCCTTAGGGTCTAGGGAATGTGCCCTGTCTACAGTGGTTTTCTGCACTTTAGTAGGTGGGTATGAGATATGGGATAATTGAATGAGCCTGTTCCTAGACTCCTACAGAAATTGAAAAGTTTTGGTCAGAATGTGGTTGAAAGCCAGTAGATCTGTCAATTGTGTATTTTGAAATTTTGTTAAAATCCCTTTATGGAAATATTTTGGAGTAGGTTCCTTATGGTTCTAAATCCCAGGGAATGTTGGCTGTGAACACAAGGGCAGGTATTGCCACAACTATAAATTTAAAATTGTTTCTATATGTAGTCAATGAAGTTTAAATTACAGTATCTTGAGAAACAGTAGGTAGGTTATTTTAAGAGAAAAAGCCTTCAAGTTGGCAAAGGAAGAATTTCCCAAAGTAGTGAAATTTATCATTGTGAAGTCCTGTACTCATTAAATAGAAGATAGGTTAGAGACCATGTATCCATCCCATTGACTTCAGCTTTCTCATTTTGCTGTCTTACTGTATGCTATTTTTATCCTAAAGAGCTTGAAAGGAGTAAATATTAGTTTCCTGGGGAGTTTAAGATGTGGGATTGGTAGTACATAGGACTGGGAAAAAGGTGTTCATTGATTTAATTTGCGTATCCCCTTTGCTTCCCTTAAAGTTTGAATTGTACTGAAATATGCAGTAAAATAAAAGACTCAATGGAGACACAGGTTTACCTTTGCTGATTTTTGGATACCAAGAACTAGGTAGATACAGATTATGACCATAGCTGATAGGTTGATACTAAGATATTTCTTGTCAACTGTGGAGGTCAGTCACCCCTAGTGCTGGACCAACCATCTAATGGAATAGCAGTCTTTACCCTACCACATTTTCTTCCACTTCTTACAAATCAGATGAAGGCTTCCACTTACTCTGTTCATTAGAAAGACACATAAGAACGTTTAGTGTGTGTAGACTTGGTCCTCATCTACTGCTATCCTCTCTATAACACTCAAAGGGGTTCTTTTCATAGCTTTAATCTAGTATAAATCCCCCTGTGGTAGTTTTTCTCTGTATGGAAAGATAAGTCGTTATAAATGACAAATGTTACTTGTCTTTTAAAAAGAAGTCCTTGTGTAGCAATTGTCTATAAGCATATCAGTAAGGGTGTATTTATTTTATGCTGACTTAATTTATTTTATTTACTCAGATCACTTCTTCTTGGAAGATTAATTGATTCTTGAGTAATCCAACTGTTAGCCCTGTTGGGTTCTAAAATAGAGGCTAGTTTCAACCACTTGGAGCTCCTTAACCAAGCTATAAGGGAACTATGAAGAAACATCATTTTGCTATACTTAAGATCCCTCAAAGTCTTTACATGATGTAAACTTAGTCCTGATGATTTTGATACTGTGAGATGCACATTAAGAGTGTGGCTGTGGAAGAAACAGATGTTGCAGATGGTTCATCTTGTATGAGTATGGGCTGCTACTTGACAGGCCATTACTATATTTACTTCCCTCAGCTAAGAAATGGAGCCAACATAATAGTACCTAATTTATGGAACTATTGTGAAGATTATTCATATATACTCTTATGAATTCATATATGTGAATATATATCCATAATTTGTATATATACATACACATGTATATATCTGTTCAGTACAGATTTTAACACTAAAACTACTCATATCAATACAGTGCTTCAGAAAAAAGTTTCAAAAATATGTACTATGAATATCACATGATTCTAAAGCTGCAAGGACATGTAAAGTCGTAGCATGTAAACATATAATGAAATGTCCTTATTCTTGGTATAATGTGTAGTTCCTTAAACTACCAGAGCAAAGCAAATACCATCCCAATTGGTAGTAGGGAATACTGTAGTTGTTTGTAATACTGTGGTTGTGTATATTCAAAAGAGAGAATAGGTTCTGTAGTACTGTTATCAGAGAAATGCTTTCTATATTCTTAATCCAGAGATTACAGATAATGCTATCATTTAATACACTTTTCCTTAACTTTGAAAGAATAAAGTCTCACTATGGATCCCTGACTAGATTGAAACTCACTGTTTAGACCCTACTGGCTTGGAACTCACAGAAATCTGCTGCTTGCCTCCACCTCCGAAGTGCTAGCATTAAAGGTGTGTATCACTATACCTGGCTTATTTTTCCTTAATTTCATTTTAAGATGATCCATTCTCTCTTAATAGTTCCAAATAAGAAACAAACAGACAAACAAACAAACAAAACCCCCCAAAAGCTTAAAATCTTGAGTTGAAAAAAAAAATAGTGCCACTGCTCCCATGTACATAATCCACAAGATCTGGGCTTGATTTGTCTGTCTGTGAGTTTTACGTGATCCCAGACACTGAAAATACATTACTAGAATTAGACCATGTAATGCTCTGTTGGTGGTGGGCATTCAGGTACCCTTTCCTGGTAGATTAATGCCCTGGTTTTCCTCTACACATAATCCCCTCGTCCCAGTCTCAAAATGCTTAAATTAGTTAGAATTAAAATTTAGCTGGTACCCAGCAAGGACCCAGATTGTTACTAAACAGATAATACCCATTGACCACCCCCAACTCCCAATTGTCATTGTGATTAGCTCAAATATGAGCACATTTTAAACAGTTAGTGTAACATCATCTCAGAAGATCTTTGCCAGACCTGGCAAGGAAGTTTTTCCCTATCTTTGAAGTATACAACTAGAAAATGACCTCCACTTTTCCTTAGAAGATGAGATCTGCAAATGTGGCCATGTGACCAGGAGAAGCAAAGATGGATCTGCCAGGGGTCTAAGAATTTGAGGCACACAGCTACACAGCCTGGCATTCAAGATAATGCCAGACTCCAGGTCCAAGTGTTGGTGAGAGCCGGGTCTAAGGACTGTGATGGGCACTCACTGATAATGCTTCCTCTGATGCAGTTAAAATTTTGAAGTTTTCAGTTTGTGAGTCATTTTTTCGTTAATATTTAAGTCAGTCTATTCTGGGTTTGTTGTTACAACATAAAGATAGAAGGTGAAAAACTCAAGGATGACTTCAGGGGTGCTGCCAAAGATAAGAAGGAAAAGACCCCAGAGACAGCTTAGGAGTGAGAAATTCTTCCTTGGCATCCCAGAAAGGACAGCCAAATGCGCATTGGGTTTTTCAAGCAATGGCTGAAGAGTCACCAGCTATTAGTGAACCAGAGGTTGGCTGATTTTCAGTGAGTTGATAGTTCCTCTTTTAAAGTTAAAGGGTGATTATTTTCAGAGCAGATAGAGTTACTTTGCAAAAATAACACGAGAGTGGCCCACCTCCAAATCTGCTAGTCAGAGAACAAAAAGAAATGGGAAGCAATTCCTTCAAATTAGCACTGTATTTGTTCATTTGCTATGCTCCTATTTCTCACTTAGCATATAGTAACTGTTAGACTTTAAGGGTCCCAATTAAATCTTCAGTCTTTGTTTTTAACATCAGAATTGAGAAATCTTCCATAGGTTTGCTTTTTCAAATGATTGCTTAAAGCTGGCTAAAATAATTAATAGGAAATAGATTAAAATCTTTGATAAATATCTTATTAATAAGAGAAAAATATTCTTTTGTGTCCATCCTGATCTTGTAAAAACTATTTCCATATAATTCTAAGATATTTAACAAAGTATAAAAGCATAAGCATTTACAGTAAATTATAATCCTAAATACAGTCCTGTGACATTTCACTGGGTATTTTGTAAAAAATGAGCATGCATATGTATGGATTAAAACAAGAAAGAGGACTCAGGTATTTAGCTTAGTGGTAGAGCGCCTGCCTAGCAAACACAAGGCTCTGGGTTCTGTCCTTAGATCCACCTCTCCACACACACACACACACACACACACACACACACACACACACACACAC